>JALGBA010003980.1:4982500-5480000 GCA_023970755.1 Azemiops feae
TTTTGCTGGCAATCCCATCAGGTTAAACACATTGGCATAGATTTACATATAATTAGAGTTCAGGTCGTTGTCATTTAGTAGCTATTTGCAGTTACAGTGGTGATGAAAAAGTATTCTCACTTTTATGAGGTTTGTAAAGCAAAAGAAAGGTGAAACATGATAAAAAAACAACACAGTCATGGTTTCACTTACAAACTGCTTCAACTAAAGACAAAGTTGCCATTCCCAATTATCACTAAACAAGATGTACCTGTATACTCTTATAATAGCTTAGGATTAGTGATAAGTGTTAAGGTACAGGTTAGGAGCTAAATAAGTTTATTCTATTTTTAAATAATTAAAGACTCAATGGAAACACAGGGAACATAACAATGGTATCTTTGTTGGTGAGTTGTATCACTCCTCAGAAGAATCCCTTCACAAGCATCCATGCAGATCTTCCAAATAACCTGACTGTTTTAACATTTTCATGCTAATACTGTTTGTGAAGTCCCTCTTTTGAATGCTTTGCATGGCCTTATGGGTTGCAGTTGCTGTTGCCCATATCTTTGTAGCAGTGGTGGGATTCAAATATGTGAACAACCGGTTCTCTGTGTGGATGCCGCTTCCGGAAGTCCATTCTGGGCCTGGGCAACAAAAAAATTAGCTACTGGTTCTGCCAAACTGGTGCGAACCGGCTGAATCCCACCACTGCTTTGTAGGTTTTTTTTCTTCCCATTCCAGGTACAATCTAACATGATGAATTCTAAGGAACTCTTTTAATCTCCACACTGACAAGGCTGAAAACTTGATAGCCCTTGTATGATAGAAATCTATGCTACCTAAATTGTTAGTTGTTTGTGCATCGACCTAACCTTCATACCAAGAGATCTGAAAAATCGGAAATAAGCAAGATGAGGTTTTTCTGGAAGTAAAAATAAAGCCTTCTGCAAATGCTTGATTTGTGGTGGCCTCTTGCTTAGTTGTGGTTCCGTTGATTTCAGTGTAACTATAATAAACTTTTTGGACTAAAGTCAGATACCTAATACTAAAGCCTATAACCAAGGATTGGTGGATGACTATAGAAAAATGTATTACGAAGTCATTTAGATATACCAATCTTCAGAAAGGTCTATTTAATTACTAATCTGTGATTGTGCTCCCACTATCTATTTACCTCCTAGTCCAACTTCATACAGAAACAACAACACACATGTTATAGCTTTCCTTGTTGGGTTTGATTGGTAAACTGTTATAGAACTACAGTGGAATCCCGTACCAAAACAGCCAAGCAATAGCCTGTTTTCCTGTAAATCACCAAAGGTTCCTGGAAATCACATTTATTTAGAACTCTAATGCTCTACTACTTTTCACATCATATTATGGCAAACATAAACAATAATAGATTGAGTGGGAGACATTAAAATATCTGATTATTGAATTATTCATTTTTATTCCATTAAATACTGTGCTTGAGACAGGATATGAATATTAGAGAATTAGGGTTAGGGTTGTTTTGTATTAGAAGAATTGCTGGAACTCCTTCTATGGGACTATATTTAGTATTTGCTATTATACTGCTGACAATCCAGTTGTCATATTCCAGAGTCCTTTTGGCTGGACCAGATAGGCAGAAAAATGTAAATCATGCAAGATCTTTATATATATGCATTACTTTGGTAGCCCATGAAAATGTCACAGATTCATACTCCATTGACTTATGTATACTGTACCTGAGTTTAGATAGTCTATTTATGGGAATTCTGCACTGTTTCTATGGATGAATAGCATTTTATCTGTTTTAGGTATCTTTTTCAAATGCTTATTTTTAAGTAACGAAAATATTCACCACTATTGCAAATGAAAATATTATTTAGATTTAAATTTCCTGAACCATGGCAGGCTTTTAGGTTGAACTATATTTTTCTTTTCTGATTTTCATAAGGAATATTCACATGCTGTCCCCTTATTTACATTTACTGTTTTTGTGTAACTATTCTTGCAGATGTGTATATAATGACTTTTTCACTTATGAAATACCTTCACATTCAGGGGAGAGTAACTTCATCATTGCCATATAGGCAAATATTCGATAGCAAGTCTTCGCTACATCCTTCACTAAATCCTTCATTAAACAAAAATATGCCCACAACAGGCATCTCAAACACAAAGCCCCAAAGAATGTATAAAAACCTACCCGCTCTCAACTCCATTTTGTCAGCTGTCCCAGAATTGCACGCTGTTGTTGGTTCTGCTCACCAATAAACAAGAACCTTCTTTCCTAAGCAGCCTCCATTTTATTTCCAGCATCTTAGCCTCCATTTTATTTCCAGTATCTTACTCCCGGCTTGGAACTGACCTGATTTTTCTTTCAGCAATATAATGCTTTACTTGCCTTCTGCCCTTCATCTACAGTCAGGTGGAAAGATGGAGAAGAAAAATACGATTTTCAAGCAAAACTTTTATTGCTGTGTAAACCTCCAAAACAAGCAACCTGCATTTTTACTTATAGAAATGTTAGTTTGAAAAATACCATCACCTCACTTTTATATATCCCCACTTTCTTCTGCCTTTAGTTAGAAAGGGGAATGAGTGGAGAATTTTGCAATAAGTATATCCCTGGTGAGAAAAAAAGATGGGGCTATGCTGTACAACAATAAACATAAAGAGAAGCTAATAGTTTGGACACTGAGGGAGTTCCTGATGAACAAATAATGAAAACAGAATTAAGGGGGGCAATGCCCTTCAGCTGCCCACAACCAGAAGGTAGGAGGGGAAGAAGCTTCTGATATTTTTAGACTTAACCAATTCCACGCTAGAGATAATTATGTAATTATGGAGGTATACAACTGCCCATCTTCAAGGTACTAAAAACATGACAAATAACCCTCATTCAGAGATAAAGGAAGAAAAGGCCTAACATTTTAATCCTTCAGAACATAAAAAAAAGATGCTGATATCTTTGCACGGTAGTTGGCAGCCAGCAGTTATTTGTCTGTGGCCTCATTCATGTGTACAATAAACACTCTAATCTTGACATCCTCTGTCTGTGAACCATTTGCTAAATTAAGCAGTTTAGATATAGGTGGAGTATCTGCAGATTGGTGATTTACTGTTGAACCCAATTGTGATGCCTGATACTTTCATTACAGAAAAGCTACTGGGAGCCCATAGATTGTTTTTGTATTCCTTAAGACCTGATTATAAACATGTTCCTCTACAGAGTTCCATAATTTCCCTAACCACCACCAAGTTTCTCAATTGTTACTGAAATAAACTCTTCTCTTTATTTCAGTAATAGAAGTTATTTGAAAGTAGGGAGAATATAGATACCCTCAGTCAAAGGTGTAATGTTTAGAAACCAGAAATAAAATAATGTTCATTGTTCAACTTTAAAAGGCCAAGTGAAGTTGACATTTATCTATATTAAATGAAGTTGTTGCTGGTAAAAAGTGTGTTTCAACTTAGAAACAGAATATTTCTATTTAGAAATACTGTATAAAGAATCCAGTAAAGAGAAGACCATAATTTAACTCAGCCCAAGATTGAGTAATATAGGTTTTAAGGATCCTGAAGATTTTTCATCTTTAGTTCTAGATGGCATGGTACTTTGTACTTCCCTAGGAACAACTAGTGTACAATTTGGGGATTCTTTTGGACTCATAACTCCTGCTTGAAGCATGTGAAAATTGTGGCCAAGATGGCCTTTGGATAATTGAATCTTCTGCTAATTGCTTCTCTTCCTGGTTCTTGGGGCCTTGCTCAGAACCTTTTATGCATTGGTCACCTCCTGCTTCGACCATTATAACATGATTTTCAAGGGACTATCCATGAATATTTGGAAACTACAATTGTTTCAGAATGCAACAGTGTGCATTAATATGGGCATGCCATTGTTTACCCATGTAACACCATCATTTTGTGAGCTGCACTGCCTTCCTATCAGCTTCTGGGTGCCATCCAAGATAATTTTTATCACTTCTAGGCATAGGATTAGGTTATATGTAGGACCAATTGTCTCTGATTTTTGTTTGTACATCCCACATGTTCTGACAGAATGGGCATAGTTTAGGTTCCTCTATGAAGCTATTTATGGGACCAAGAAAGCATGTCTTATTATATTTGGAACAGCATGCTCTCATGATATTTTGATGTCCTTAACTCTATTGGCTTTTCACAAGTCCCTAGAAACTGCTTTTTTTTCCTCCCTGAAAATTGGGCTAAGAACTTGGATGGTAAATAGTTTTGGAATTTGAATATGTTGTAATTTGACATAGTTGTTTGTTTTTATGTTGTGTTTTAAATAAGAGAGTAGATTGCTTTTGCCATTATATTGAGATAGTTGCTTAGATTATCTTGTGATGTCTTCCTTCATGTTCCAAGGACCAAAAGAGGACGTTGAATTAATTGGAACAGAAACTTCTTATCTTTTTTCTTATAAAATCTTCAGGAATGTTTACTATTTCTTTGGATTTTTCCCCCCTTCACTTCTTAATATGTTATTTAGATGCTATTTTTATTATAGTTTATACATTATACAAATTAGGCAAATCAACAGAAATGACATTTTGTTCATAAAGATTCCATTATATAAAGAGAATTAATTGGTGTAGAAAACTGGTATAATGCATGCAAGGTCCATTTCACAGAGTTGTGATGAACTATGATTTCACTATATTTTATATTTTAATTGCATACAATGTTGCAATTTCTAATACACTGTGAAAGATACATAATGAGTCATCATTATTCCCTGTCCAGGGGGCTCAAGCAAGTTTGAACCTGGTCAGTACTTGGATGACAGATCACCAGATAATCCCAGTCTGTAGGTTAGAGTTTGAACAAACAAACAAACAATGTTCAAAGAGGGCAAATACAAACCACTTTCTTCTTGTCAAGAAACCAGGAATTAAGTTCAACTCCAGAGAATCTTTAGTTTTACATTTGACCAGAGAGTTGGACATCACCTAAATATCTCATTTTATCTGTACGAGTCTATTATGCCTTTTAATGAAGGAGCTTTATTATAAGAAGAACAGAATGTTTGAAAATGAAGTCTTGGCTTCAGTTTGACATGATTCTCTTCATCATTGCAATTAATCAAGGAGTTAGATACGTTAGGTTAGTTGCCCTAGATCTTTTCCAGCAATTTGTCAGAAAGTGTTTAGTTGAAATAAACTTCTACCCTTCTTTTACTCTTTAAATAGAACAATCCATTCTTCCACAAGAAAATTAAACTGTTTTTTGGAGGGGAGACATTAAATACAACTGTATAGTCTGCTTATTGCTTGATGTAACTATGATTAGTAGAAAGTATTGGCACTGACTGGTTCATACCTGACTACATCCATCCAGTTTCATGCAGTCATAGAGCTTGGAAAATAAATATCTATGAATCCTTAGAGAAAAAACTGTGTCTTGCAGAATTTCTTTCCAATTGAACCAACTAAGGAAAATATACTTCATGTAAGTCTGTGAAAGCCTTTTGTTTAAAAACTCAGAAATCACAGTGTGGCATGGAATCAGACCTGATGCAAGCTTATTAATATTCAAAGGAATGCAAATTAAAAATAAAATTAAAATAATGTTCTGCCAGGTTTTCATTACTGCAAATACAATTTGCTTCTCTGATGCAGTACATCTGTAAATCAGCAATTCTAATCAGGCTAGTTATTGGAAGTTATTACAAGAAGTTGCCACTAGGCAGCTGAAATAATAGTTATTTGGGTTTTGTTTATAAAACTCATAGGCTTAGTAATAGCAGGGGAAAAAATGAGAGAGAATGTGTGGTGTGTGGTTTCAAGGGTGAGTTCTGAAGAAAGAGAGAATCCCATAGCTGCAGCCCACAAATAACTTGCTTGAAATGGTCAGTCACGTGTCCTGCTATCATGTGAAATACCTGATCTGGCACCAGAGTCACAGTATTTTATACAAGAACACAGCATCCTCCTCCACGTATTGTTCACATATGTTATGCATTTTGTTAAGACTGTATAGTTCAATAGCTTAGATAGCCCAGTCTAAAAATCAAACTGGTTAATACTTAGATGGAATACTGCAATACTAGACTATAATCAAGTTTTGAAAGTTGCAAAACCTCTCAAAGAAAGTAACCTCAAACCATTTCTGCATCATTGCCAAGAAAATGTCATGATTGTATCCATATTGGCAACAAGAATTAAGCTTAATGTGAAGGCACCTTTCCATTTTTATTGGTTTAATATTTTTATGTATAGTGGACTCTTAAGATCCATCTGAAACACACACAAACACACATATACACAAAAAACCAGAATGTATATTATTTAAGGAATGCATCCGTACCTACTTTAAAAATAACCCTTATAGGATCCTTTGTTTCTTTTAGTTATTCCTTAGTTATTTCTTACTTGATCTTTGCAATTTGTCTGAATAAGTTATTTCTCTCACTACATTAGCTTATCTGTATGCATTGCTGCTGAGACACATTGCACAGTTCTTCCACATAAAATATTGAGATAGCAGAAAGGTCAACGTAAAAGTAAATATTCTTATTATTACTGTATATACTTATTTCACAGGAAAACTTAAAAATAATACAGGTAGTCCTTGACCTACGACCACAATTGAGCCCAAAATTTCTGTTGCTAAATGAGACATTTGTTAAATGAGTTTTGTCCTATTTTATGACCTTTCTTGCCACAGTTGTTAAGTGAATCACTGTAGTTCTCAAGTTAGTAACATGGTTGTTAAGTGAATCTGGCTTCCCCATTGACTTTGTTTGTCAGAAAGTTGCAAAAGGTGATCACATGACCTCAGGACACTGCAACCATCATAAATATGAGTCAGTTGCCAAGCATCTGCATTTTGATTACATGACTGTGGGGATGCTGCAACTGTCACAATTTGTGCTATTTTATCTTAAACTTAACCCTAATTAAAACTTCTGCATGATCTTTAAATTTAAACTGCTGTGCTGTTTACTGAATATACTTAGCTTGGGTATATACATTATTCTTTCAAATATTAAATTCAAGATTAAATTATTGATGAAGAAATCTTGAGTCTGATGATGAGAAACATTTCTTTGTTTTTTCCATATCCATTGCCATATCCTTTTAAATGTACATTCTTTTATTTTCATTGAAATAAACAATCACAAAGAATGATCAGAATCACTACTTTCCAGGGCATTCTGTTCCATATTCCATATTTAGGTATCATTAGTCACTGCAGATATAAATTCTCACAGAAATGGTGTCATGCAATTCTTGAAAAAATGTATTTGCCTAAAACTACAAGGACAATTCGGAAATAAACCTCTGTTTGGTTATCAATGACAGACACACACAGATACAGAACTTTTATTATACACATTAGAAAACTACAACATTAATTACTTTTCGACATAATCGCCAATCAAATTGAGGCACTTGTCATAACGTCTTACAAGGTTTGAAATTCCTTAGTAGTAGTCGCTCGGCGCCAAATCTGGGCTATGGGGGGGGGTGATCAAAAACATCCCAACGGAACTGCTTCAAAAGTTCTTGGGTGCATCTAACGGTGTGCGGGTGAGCATTATCATGAACCAACATCACACCATAAGTCAGCATGCACCGATGCTTGTTATGGATGGCTCGTCTGAATTTTCATAACATTTCACAGTAGAATTGATGGTTGAACCATGCTCCAAGAACTTCACTACCATTATTCCTTTGTATCTTCACATTTTACAGGGTTTTCTATGGCACCACTTCCGTTGTGCTGTTGGTTCACGATAATGCTTGCCCGCACACCGCTAGATGCACCCAAGAACTTTTGAAGCAGTTCTGTTGGGAAGTTTTTGATCACACACACACACACCCATAGCCCAGATTTGGTGCCGAGCGACTACTACTAAGGCATTTCAAACCTTAGAAGACGTTATGATAATTGCCTCAATTTGAATGGTGATTATGTCGAAAAGTAATGTAATGTTGTAGTTTTCTAATATGTATAATAAAAGTTCTGTATCCGCGAGTGTCTGTCATTGATAACCAAATGGAGGTTTATTTCCGAATTGCCCTCGTATAACACCCCTGGGTGTGCTTATCAGTGTGGATTCAATAATGCTACTCATGATAAATTAATAACATTAAATAAATTCATGTACTGTATCTCAGTGGCAATATGTTTCACTTCTAGAAATTGAATCTCATTTCTTGCAGTCATACTGAATTTTTGTTTGAAGGTTTATGAGACAGTTTTAGGTGTTATAATTTTTTTCCCCACCTCATTTAAAGTTGACTGAAGATCAAATAACAGACCAGCCTTTGTAACAAGACAACCCTAGGCTATTTGCATTTATCCTCTAAACAGATAACATATATTTACAGGTATTTAGTCAACCTGTAAATCTTCGCTAGGTATACACTTCCCATCTAAAATGAATTCTTTCTTGATAGAACTGAGCACAAGATTTAAATTAGGCCCAAATTAAAAACAGAAAAAATACTTCTGAACTTGTTTGATATTTCTAACTTGTCTTTTAAAAAATGTGGAGATTATATGACAATCACTGCTAATTATTTCAGATTGGCATCTCTATCAAGAATCTATCTCTAAAGACTAGTGGATAGCAGTTTTCCAAAAGAATGAGAAAAATTTGTAGGGAATTTAATCTTAGTCTTGTGTAACTGACAGTTGTGTGCAGAAATAAAAAAGAGGAAAGCAAACCTTGATTCTAAAACTCTGCTCAGGTTCAATAATCTTTTTGTACAAGGACTTATGCACAGATTCATCTTTATTTATTTATCTAATTTATATAGCATCCCATCTCACAGAATAAGTGATTTTTATGATGTTGTGTAAGTAACCAGTGTCTGATTATAACAGTCCATTATCAAAATGTCTACATATTATTCTTACAGTGTCTTTTGGTTGCAATTGTGGAGGGCAATCAGCACAGACAGTCTCTGCTTTACCTCAATTTATACTATTTCTGCCAGACTTTATCATCTCTCAGCAGATACTGAATCACACAGACAACATGGGTCTATTTTATTTTTATTTATTATTAAATTTGTTTGCCACCCATCTCACCAAGAGGTGACTCTGGACGGCTATGTAAGTGCCTAGACTATAATTTATTTCCTTTGGACTCAGAATGTTTTGCAATATTTGGTACCTGATTTATCCCAAATGTTAGTTATTTGGTTCCCGTTGAGAATCTGAAGTAGCATCCATGACCCATTTCTCCTGATGAAATGAATTACCTGAAACTCTCAATGAGAGAATGCAGGTGGCCCTTGGAGCAGTGACTGAAAGTGAATAACGTTGCATTCTCAATAGAAGAGATGACTAACATCCTACTTCTTCCATGCTGGGAAAGAAAATATATATGACCCAAATAAAATATTCAATTGAATATTGAACAGAATATTCAATGTTTTCTTCCTGCCAACTTTTGCCAACATCTCTGCTGATAAATGGAACAGTAAATTTGTGTGTCTATTTCTTACTCCTGCTCCATTTGTTGCGCTGGCTGAATCTGACCATTATGGGTCTACGGGAGAGAAATAATAGAATAAATAATTGGAATGAACCCAGTATGTCACTGTGGTCATTGCTGTTTGCTCTGTTCACTTACTCAAACAATCCAGGCCTCACAACAAAACTTTCATCTCCAAATGACTCAAGTGACACGTCTGAGGCAATATGAATATTATGACTACACTCTGTCCTTTTGCTTATCAATTCACAGGGAGAGGTGTTCTTACCAATCATTATTTCCCATCAAATTTCCTTCCTATGTGCCACTGAAAGAAATATTAATTTCTTGGATGTAGCAACATGGGCTTTGTTTGAGATTATTAGCTGCTTTTCAATAAAATGTTAATTATTCTCCATGGCAGAGGAACCAGTGGGATAATAATCCCTTAAAATTCTAATTCTTTCATTTCCTTCATGTGAATGAGCTTTTAATCTCTCTCTCTCTCTCTCTTTCTCTTTCTCTCTCTGTCACACACACATAAATGCACACACATCATCTAACTCTACCTACCTATCTCTCTCTCTCTCTTTCTCCTTATTTACATCAATCAATCAACTATCTCTGCCTATCAATTATGTCTGTCTGTCTGTCTGTCTGTCTGTCTGTCTGTCTGTCTGTCTGTCTGTCTGTCTATCTATCTATCTATCTATCTATCTATCTCATTTAGAGACCGCCTATCTCACTTTCAGAGTGACTCATGGGAGTGAAGTTGCTTTATTCTGTGCATATAAATATAAAGGGCTGTGGTTTTCCATTTATTTGTTTAAAAGATCCCACGTGCTTACAACAGTACACAATTATTTATACAGAGACTGCCTCTCTTGCAATGCTTCCTGGATTCTTCTTCCTTCTTCAGGGGTTTGTACAAATGCATAAGAAGTCAGAAATAAGGGATGAGGCACATATGTTTCATCTTACTGTTATATCTTACTTACTGTCCTCAGCTGGTGGCCCAAAGATCTAAGGAAAGCTGTACTTGTGTTTACTTGACTACAAAAATTCTAAGAGCTGGGATCCTTCTTTAGTCAGCATGAAATTTGACAGATAAATCCTTCATTTCTTTTAGGATTCTGAATGTAATGTTGCTTTAAAAAAAAATCAGAGAGAAAAGGAAGGGATGTCCCTTTCAGCAATGGAATGTTTTCATTCACATTGCCCCCTGCAGAACAAAATCATTGTATGTCACACTCAATGTCACAATTATTCACTGAAGGACCTCTCTGTCTGTCTGTCTGTCTGTCTGTCTATCTATCTATCTACCTACATCAATCATTCAATCAACTATCTCTTTCTATCTATCAACTGTCTCAACCTATCATACAATAGTCAGGACTTGATAGACTCATTTCCACTAGTTATCACTGACCAGACAACTTTCAAGATTACTCATATAGTATTGAATTGTCAGAGGAAATGGGGAGGTGACTAGGGGAAGGAGAATAGCTCTGAAATAGGCAAAATTTGCAATATGTGCCTACAAAATAAAGGGGCCATTGGTATAATAGGTTTGACATTGTTTTCTGTGGCATCCTAATGACAAAAGACAAATTGTCCTTCAGAAATGGGATTGCATTGTTTCGCAACAATCTGGCAAGGAAGAATGTGCCACTTTAGTTCCTGAGGCAAATGTTCCATCTCCTTCTGACTAGATCATACATTATTAATGAGCATCAGTTTCAAGTGTGAAAGAACTGTTTGAAAAGTATTAACATAGTCTATTAGCTATGATTGGCA
This sequence comes from Azemiops feae, assembly GCA_023970755.1. NCBI lineage: Eukaryota > Metazoa > Chordata > Lepidosauria > Squamata > Viperidae > Azemiops > Azemiops feae. The sequence goes on from JALGBA010003980.1 coordinate 4,993,725, forward strand.
CTGTCATCCCTTTCATTTTTGTCTGCTAGCAAGAGGCATCCCAATAGATTTCTATGCATCTGGACATTGTTAATACCCTTCTTGTTATGCGCTCTGGACTACTGTGATATAGGTATTTCTGGCCAAAACAAGGATAAAGTTTGTTACTGTTGTTGTTTTGCTTTTACTGTAATGTCTCTGTACCCAATATATTAATTTCTGAGGGCCAATACATTTAATGAAAATGCCACATTAGTTTATCTTTTTTCAAATGATTATATGTCTTTCGGAATATTTTCATCAGCATTTTTCAGCAAGAAGTGGCAGAGTTTACCACATATTACTCAGTTGTGGAATAAGCTATGAGCAGATAACAGATGCATATACCAATGAACATTGGCTGGTTGTCAGTCATGTTTTTCCCCATGTTACAAAAGAAATATCCGCCTTTTAATGAAAAACAGTGGCAACACAATGTTTCATTCACATTGCATCATGTAATTACCTACATTATTGGGGGGGGGTTGTTTGTTTTTTCATAAATCAGCTGCAAGAAGTGAATAGAGATTTATTAATGACATCATAAGCTCCAGCTAATCAGTAATATCACACAGCCTCTTTTGTCCAAAGTCCCCAAATCTTTCCTTTCCCTTTCCTTTTTGGGAGGTAGAGTGGGGAAATTGACCGTGAAAAGCATAATTAACCTTTGATTCGTACAAATAGAATTTAGTCTACACCTGCAGATTAATGGCTAACAAAGTAATCTTTTCTTTTTTCTTTTTACTTTTTATTGTAAGAACTGTACACACTATATCTTAGTACATTTTTAGGATGAATAGTGGACATAGATTGATTTTGTAACTTTTATTGTATTTTATTATTATGTAGTGAGTCAAGGGAAGTTAGGCAGGATAAAAAGGTTGTTTAACTAATTAAGTAACTATTCAGAAAGTTGTTTCACATATCCAGAGGATGCATATATGGAAAAATAGCTTTGCATATCTCCTGCCTCAAACAAATATCATGTTAATTCCATCTCACATTATGTTCAGTTGCATGCATGTAGGGGTAAGTATGAACTTCTTACAATTGGATAATGACAGTCTTGTAAAAATCTTTCTTCGGTTGAGGACCAAAGGATGAAGGCGCCAGAGATTCTCCTCTTAACTGGCACATATTCAATGGACATTGAATTTTGGAAAATGAGCGGTGGTGCATATGTTTTCATAGAGAAGATCATAGAACGAATTTCTGGCATTTTTTAAATCAGGCTCGATAAAATTCTGTTTAAAACCCTGGAGATTCACTGTCAATCAGTTTCAACAATTCCTGTGCCAGAGCAGTGAAATGTAGCTTCCTATCTTTTCTTCTACAATGAACTTTGCCAAAACTTAAGGGGAAAAAAAAGACATAAGCTATTTATGCTACTAAAATTGGCTAATTGTTTGGCAGTACATCATTTCCAGAACTAATAGAATGAGATTTTGAATGATCAGTTTAAACATATACTGGATAACGTATTATCAGCAACCACGAGGATCTTCTCATAAGAACCTTTTTTGAAACAGGTGGTTCAGACCAGCAAGAGAAAATTGAGCAAATAATATTTATTAGATACTCCCAAATTAAAGTACCTCAAGAAGCTTCTTTCTTAGTTGAAGAAAGTTCAGGTAATGGAGGACAGATACAGTATAGCTGCACAGTATTAATCCACACTAGGAGGAAATATTTTATGTCTTTGGACAACTGCAACTTTTTATTAGAAGTAGTGCCCTCTAATTCACCAACTCAAAAATAAACACACAAAGTCTTTACCCAGGTAACATATAGTGGTTTTCTGCTTCAGGGTGTACATGATTTAATAATAAAGTATGGTAAATTGCTAAGTTAAGCTGTCCCTTATTCACATTGTACAAGAGAATTGCAAGGAACTACTGAAAAACAGAGTGATTTATCTTGGTGTATAGGTGTGTGTGTGTGTGATTGCTTGCAGGGAATTTTGAAATTGAATTGAGGGTATCATATAGCACAAGAGCTGCAAGGAACTCACCCCTGAAATGACTTTGATAGAACCAAAAGAAAAAAAGAAGAAAGCATTTAATCCATATGTAGTATGCATGTTTGCACTTACATCTATGTGTAAAACAAAAAAAAAAATGGATTAGAATTCATTTTTGCAAAGGTAGGTTAGGTTGATTACAATTTTTAATCCACTTTTTGCTGGGTTATTATTTTAGAAAAGATCCAAGCTTTCTACCCTGTGATGAAGTAGGACAAGAGTTTTTTAAAAAATAGAGACGCCTTTAAGTTGAACTCAGTTACTGATGACTCAATCTCTCCAATTTTCTTGGCAGTGTTGCAGAAATGGGTTTATTGACATACTTTTTTAAAAAAAAAATTCCCAATCTAGCTTACAGATGTGGAATTCTCTGGTGGGCTTCTATCCAGGTTCTAAAACCATGTATGGTTTAATCAAGACTTGACACTGAAGGGGGGGTGGGGTTGGCACACCTCAATGAAAATCACAAACTCTTTCCCCTGAGTTGCCTCTGTTTAACCTTCCAGAAGTAAAGTGGAAACAATTGCTAAAGGTAGCACTACTGCTGCTTCCTATAACTCAAATGCTAGTATTAATAAGAACACCTTTTGGATGCATTTCCATGCAGATGCTTGCCAGCCAAGATAAATGCCTGTTCATCTTATATAATCACCAAATGAATCTCTACTCCCCATTGCCTTTAGCTTTTAGGTTTCTTAGTTTCTATCTTGATTTGATTAAAAGAGATTGAGCAGCAGCTAATTTCCACACTTAGCCAGCTTGTTTGGACTTTGAATGACTGATCCCCTCTTTTATTGAGAAGTCGAGTCATCTTCTTCATCCCAAGGTTATTATCAGCCATATATCTGGCAGGCAGAGTTCAACATCCAGATTTTTCTTCCTTGGAAGCATACAGGGCTGCCGATTCTCCAGACTCCAATCTAATTATACCAATCAATCATGTAAAAAATTGGTCTCAAATGAAGAAATTACATATCTTGGAGATTCTAGCCAGTTACAGAGAAACATAAGCTCTGGAACTGATGGGCTTGTTAAATGGGAGATGTGAAGTGTAATTTATAAAATAGAGTCCCAGTATGACTTCAGTCATTTGATGCCTCTTTATTCTGAATAGCACCTTTTTTCTTTAGCCCCATGTGGTATCAGCTCAAAATGAATGGTACCTGAGGACCAAAAAGTCAGACTGTCTCCAAAATACAATATATCATAGGACAGCGGTGGCGAACCTATGGCACGGATGCCAGAGGCGGCACTCAGAGCCCTCTCTGTGGGCACACGCGCCGTTGCCCCAGTCCTAGGCATTCAGCTGGATTTTATAAAACCTTTTCGCTTTAGGCCTCCACCGCCATGTGCAAAAAAAAAAAAGGTTCAATCAGTCAATTTCAACTTCTTGCGGGAAAAAAAAGATCTTGCAAAGTTGGAATTGATTGATTGAACTTTTTAGTCCCACCCAGTCTGCCGTTACCACCGCATCCACGCCCACCCAATGGGCCATGCCCACCCAATGGGCCACGCCCACCCAATGGGCCACACCCACCCAATGGGCCACACCCACCCAATGGGCCACACCTACCTGGCACTCGACGATGCATAAGTGGGTTTTGGGTTGCAGTTTGGGCACTCAGTCTCTAAAAGGTTCGCCATCACTGTCATAGGATATACTGCAAGGAAACTGTCATGGTTCCGATAGATGAAACCAGTAAAAGAACTTCAAGGCAAGAATTCTTCCTTAAAGAACATTTTATTTAGGAAACAAAGTATCGGCACTTACATAGTTGAACCCAAGAATGAGATTCCCTCCTCCCAGATACAAAATAACAAATTGCAATTCCCACCCCACAAAAGTTGTCATAAATCACATTCCCCAATTAGCACAAAACGTGGGCTTTTCTCTCCGGCCCCTCAGCCCACCAAAACCTTATCAGAACATGTCCTTGAGTTCCCACACTTCTACGTTGTTATGTCTAGCTAAACCCTCAAGCATTTAGCCCATCCCCCCTTCTACATCTGAACTCTAAAAGAATAGAAAGGCACATTAAAAGCAAAAGTAAAAATGGCTGCTGGTTCTCAGTTGTCAGAGCGACGACATCCATTGTCACAGCGTTGACAGAAACCACTTAGGTGTTACCATGCAAGGTTTATCACTGCTAAGAAATTATGCATCCACTTGGATGTTTCTTCTAGATAACACTGATGAAAAGCTAATTTCTGCTGGTGAACAACAAGGGATCCATAAGGAAGACCTACTAGGCATTGGCTGACCTTTTCCTGCCTGCAGAAATCCAAAAGACCCCTAGATGATACCATCTATTCTAGGATATCTCATTGATGCTGTTTTGAGATTTTTCACGCCAGATAGGGTACTGGTGAACCTCAATGCTTGAATATGCAGGAGGCCTCTTTCTTATGACTCACTGAAAATGCTATCCACACCTCTTTGAACTGGCAGAAAATGATTAAGGCATAAAATAGGCTGTCGCCATTGCCTCTTCCTACCCTGCCACAAACACCCTGCCACCAGACAAAGTGTCTTTTCTCTTGTAATGCAGGTTGTGTTAAGAAAGGGATTCAAGAATTTCCTTTCCTTTCTTCCCATCCCAACACATGTCACCACATATAGGCAAAAGTTCAAATCTCTTTGATTTGGGATGGGGCTCCATGTTGTCTAATGGGAGACAGGTACAATGGAGGATTGTATGATAAAGCAGGCAGGGGATCTCTCACTGCATTGTGCAAACTCCTATCTCCATTTCTCTCATCTGTTGGACTACTTTTAAACATGGCTTTAGGTCTTTACTTTGAAGAGCAGGCTTATTAAAAGCAAATGTATGTTATTACTGCTGACAGACAGAATGCTTTCTCCCACTTTCCTGCACAATGCCTTGTGTATGTTAGCTTTGACTTTAGCACACCTGCCAGAAAAATAAACAAACACCCACATCTCTCCTTCTCAGATGTTGGCATAGAGAATATGGGGACAATTGTGGAGATTACTGCATATTATATCAGATCTTCCTCTACTTTTCACTGTTGGTGTAGTGGTTAAGGAACAGGACAAGAAACCAGAAGACCATGAGTTCCTGACCTTAGGCATGGAAGTCAGCTGGGTGACTTTGGACCAATCAGTCTCTCTTGCATTCCATCCCACCCCAACTCACATGGCTGTTGCTGTGGAGAAATAGGAGAAAAGAATATCATATATGCCACCTTGAGCTATACCCCCAAAAGTGGGATATAAATCCAATAAATAAATAAATTCATTATTGTACGCTATTTTATTCTCACGGTTTAGTGCTTTTTAACAATAAGCCAAATCACACATGACAGGCCTATCAGAGGATGGATGTTTGGTAGAGCCCACTATTGCTTCATAGGATCATAGAATCTTGGTGTTTGAAGGGGCAACAAAGACCATCTAGTCAAACCCTAAGATCAGCTAGCCCAGTCACCTGTCAGGCAGGCTAATTTTAACACAGCCAATGTTTTAATCTGGAATAACATCTGACAGGCATGGAAATGTGGGGGTTAGGATGTAAACCTTGTGAGATAGACCTGACAGGAAGTATGGCCAGATGAGCTACTTCTTTTTTATTGTAAGATTATATGGTATTAATTGAATGTTGCAAATCTTAAAGTATATTTCTCTCCCAATCCTTTGTCTTCCCACATTCCTGCTGTGGTCTACATTGCTTTGATCTGATCATTCCCCTGGCTGCCTCTCTCCTCCCTGTCTCCCAAGGTCATTCTACTTACCATTACATAGTATTACAGAATGAAGTACATGAGACAGACAGCTGGATTGTCTAGTGCCTTCTGCCTGTCAGCTACAATTTGGGCTCTTTCTCAAAGGTGCTAAATCTGTGTTTCAAAGCAGCCAAAATAGCTTACAGACACAGGAAGGGAGGAGATAGGCTTAGGATATTCAGGTTGATTCAGGTCTCTGAGTTCAGATTGGTTTAGACACTTAGCAGGTATTGAGGAAGAGTCATGGTTGAAAGATCCCAGAACAGAATGCCCTTGCACAATAACATCCAGAGTCTAGACAGGAAATATTAGCTGTTCCCACCCTCTAGGTTTAGCTGACATTGGATGGTGAAGCATATCTGCAGTAAAGCTGCAATGAACCGAATCTTTGGCAGCTGCCTGAACCAAAACTGATTATTTTCCAAGTATAATCATCACAGAGCTTTCTTCACACACCCTTCCTGATGCCCCTAATTCTATCTCATCTACATTGGTCATAAGTCAGTGCTCACTAGATCAGAGAACAAGAAAGTATCCAAAACAAAAGCAAGGTCAGAATCCAGTGATCCACATAATCATGTTCTATGACTAAGGGCAGCAATCCAAGGAGGACATGGGAGCTGATCAGGAGTGTATGAAACCCCAGAAAGCCACCAGCAGCTGATATAAGCTCAGGTTGCTGAGTACATTGAAAAGTTGCCAGGCACAGATTTAGATACAATAAGAGAGGGACACTCTCTGAGCTCAGTGATTGCTGGTTGCTTAAGATTTGGAGGAGTCCTAATTTTTCAGTCCACTCTCACACAAACTTAAATCATTTAGCTGTTCTGATTTTAAGGTAATGTTTTGTCTTTTAAGCAGACAACAAGCCTGTGGAATTATTTCTTTGCCCCAATATTTAGGAAATTTATGGAATGGAATGGAATGGAATGGAATAGAATAGAATGGAATAGAATAGAATAGAATAGAATAGAATAGAATAGAATAGAATAGAATAGAATAGAATAGAATAGAATAGAATAGAATAGAATAGAATAGAATAGAATAGAATAGAATAGAATAGAATAGAATAACTTTATTGGCCGAGTCTGATTGGACACACATGGAATTTGTCTCTGGTGCAAAAGCTCTCAGTGTACATACACTTTCTGTTAGATCTTGGGATAGAAACCACAGAACCTTGTTAGCTTGCACTTCAAAACAGGATGTCCTTAAGATTATGTTGTTTCTAGTACAGCAGTATGTTCTGTCATAGATTTTGAACACTGTGGTGGATATATTCAATATAATAAAGAATTTGAAGGCATAAATAGATGCTGTGTTCCAGGGGGTTGCTAGCTGTGATTGGTGTTAGATCTCATAGATCTCTAATTTAGGAGAATGCAGAAGAAAAATCAAGGGATTCATTTTTTATATGCTTCAATAATTTGTCATTACATGTTATTTGCCTAGTTGAAGTGTTGTTTTAGTTATATTCACCAGTAGAAAAGCCTAGCGATAGGTTCCATTAAATCAGCATCTCCAGCAAATATCCCCTTGGCCATATCACTACTTGATATCCAACAGGACAAGATGCTATTTAGGCTAATATTTTGAGTTCTATTTCTGAGCAAGTAGAAATGATGGAATGTAGAAATAAATTAACACAAATGAAAGTTCTCCACCATTATCTCCAGACAAGCAAGTCATGTACAAGGAAACAACTACCATACATTCTATACAAATGTCAAAGTGGCTGAAAAAGGGGGAAATGACAATTCAGCATTTTTAAAATGACAAGCCAGCTTTTTAATGCCTACTTACAGTATTTACATAAGCAGCAATATAATGCTTCTCCAGATAAGAAAGTAGCATACACGAAAGAGATATATTATGTCATGCTTGTCATTCTGTAACATTTCAAAATGTACCTTCTGTCTTACAGGGCATATCCTTCAATACATTTTTTTTCATTGTTAGTTAGCAATCTCTGTTCATTGATACACAATCATTACAGATGGTCCTCAACTTTGTTTAATGACTGTTCAAAGTTAGGAAGGTGTTGCAACTATTCCTAGCACTTACAACCATTGCAATGATTTGGGTGCTTGGCATTTATTACGGTTGTGGCATCCTGAGGTCACATAACTACCCTTCACAGCTGGCTTCTGACAAACAAAGTCAATGGGAAAAGCTGGATTTGACTGACCGTGATGATTCAATAATGACTGCATTGAAAAGCTCATAAAATCAAGTGTGATTTGCTTAATGACTGCATTGCCTAGCAATAAAGGTTTCAATGTCAATTGGGGTCATAAGTTGAGGACTTCCTATATTCCACAATAAAAAGAATCAGGAAAAAAAAATCTATTCAATCTTGAGAAAGAAAATCCATGTATGGCTGTTAAAAAATGATGGTGCTATAAAATATAACAGAGAAATGGATGTCAAATCCAGATCATGCTGTTTTCTTAGCAATGGTTTGTTATTCTTTACTTTACATCTGGAAGACTGCATCATCTTGTTTGGCTCATGATTGGCATCACCAGATGAATTTTGCTGATAGACAACCCTTCTTCAACAATGCAATCTCTTTGTTTAAAGAAAAAAAAGGCACAATCTTTCAGAACATTGTTCTCTTAAAAAAAACATGACTGGAGAAAGGTATAGTTCTATCCATGTTTTCTTAGGAACAAAACAGAGTGCTCAGTGGTTAGATTCTCAGTAGGTAGGTTTAAAATTGCAATTTGATAATGACAAAATCCCAAACATAATGAAAAGTGTAGATTTCATTTTGATTGCTTATTTCAGTAGCATGCTTGATCAAAACAAGTATGTCATTAGCTGGAAATCTTAATCCTTTCAATTTGTTAATCATGGATTTTCTCCGTAAGCCGACAGTTTAATGCACAAACCCCACTGATATGCTAAACTCCAAACCTCCAAGCAAGTATTCTGAGACTCTCCCAAAACTTGCTAGGATATGCATTTTTATCATATTATCCAGTGTTTTCCTTTATATGCCCATATAAACCACGGTTTTGAATATATGAATGTATATTCTCTTACTTTAACAGTTAAACGCAAATAAAAGTGGGCTGTTACATCGTTCCATCCCTTATTGCAGCCATTTTGACTGTTAAAGGTCTAAGGTGGCTGAGTCAAAAAAACTTTTTTTTTTAAATCAAAACTGGAAAGCATGGGTACCAGGTGACTTGCAAAGACCTGGGCTTGGGAGCAGAATGATGTCATCTCTTTCTTCACATACAAAATGGTGATTGGCTATTCTGGAGATGGCTTAAGAGGTGCAACTCTGCCCTGTATCTTTGTTTAGATCTACTGTGCAAGTAGAGAGAATTCCATGCTAGGCAAATGAAATAAAAATTGTTGCAGGGGCTGAATATTATGGATCTAAATTCAACCTGACATGGTTTAAATGATTTTATTTTATTTTTATATTATTTTGGTTGGTGGATTAATTCTTGGGGGAATAAATTAGGAATGCAAATGTTCATTAAAATTATACCCTACAGTCTTATGCATTAGAACACACACACACACATGCAAACACTAAAATAATGTGTACCAAGTTTTATGGAAAATAGACAAGTTGGGACATTGACATTGCAAGATAATACGCTGCTTAACAAGCCTACAAATTTTATTTTGTAAGAAACTTCAGTGAGCCATACCTAAATGTCACTCACAAATATACACATTTTGCAAAGAAGGTGATCTTTGGCCACTCAACCCAGTCTCCAACTGCTGATGAAAGTCTTATTGACAAAGCATCTCAGTTGCTTCATTTCACCCTAATATGTCAATCTTAGATATAATGCAAAGGGACTAAATTTAATTAATTAAATACTTTTCTTTTGGTTGTAAATAAAATAAAATAAATGAAACTATGAACATTTCTCAGAATATAGCCATTGGTCTTCACATCTCATGTTAATTTAAAATTCTTCTCTGCCTAGTCCAGGTCTGATAGTTGTGACTACAATGAAGAAATCTCTATTCAAACTAAATTACACCCTCCTCATTGTTTAATGTTTTTGAAATTAATGCACAACTTATCCAGTCCTACCCTTATTTTTAAAACAACCATGTTTTTTAAAATATCCTCCACAGGAGAAGGAAGTAGAATAAATTGACTCAGTGAGGATGTGATAAAGATAAATGGATAAATATTGTGTGTTTGGCAGCTGATTGATTCCACTCTCTTAGATCTTGAGAAAGCTCCTTCTGGGCAAAGAGGCATTGCTTGGTACTCTTCTTCATTCCAACCTTGTGCTCGATCTAAAGTAAGGGTCCTCAAATTATTCAGCTCATTGACATCATAAAGTTTCAGATTGTTCATTAACCTCCAAACATTTATTATATGAAAACAATTTAATAATTCCTACTTTAAATTATACTAACCATAGCCTGGAAATAGCAGAATAGAAGAGAAAGAATAGGAGGGAAAAAAATCACAAAATACAAAGACCTGCAAATAGAAGCAGAATGATTGTGGCAAAAGAAAGCCACAGACAGTACCAATAGTAATAGGTGGCTTGGGTGCAATCCCAAAACATCTGGAGAACCACCTGAACACAATCAGCAGTGACAAACTCACCAATAGTCAGTTGCAAAAGGAGGCTTTGCTTGGAATTGTTTACATTCTGCAATGATATCTTTAATACCATCAAATGACATCTGCATATTCCAGGTCCTTGGGAAAGACTAGATAGACAGACAGACAGACAGACAGACAGACAGACAGACAGACAGACAGACAGACAGACAGACAGACAGATAGATTAGGTGATAGATAGATAGATAGATAGATAGATAGATAGATAGATAGATAGATAGGTAGGTAGGTAGGTAGGTAGGTAGGTAGGTAGGTAGATAGATAGATAGATAGATAGATAGATAGATAGATAGATAGATAGATAGATAGATAGATAGATAGATAGATAGATAGATAGATAGATAGATAGATAGATAGATAGATAGATAGATAGATAGATAGAAATCCTAAATCCCACCTAGAGATCTCGCTGATTGTGCCACCAACCACCAACCACCAATATTGGCCACTTTGAGAAACCCTGATCTAAAAGAATTATCACTTAAGCGAAGACAATTGGATATCCGGAAAGTTACTTTGTAGCAGTAAACTCTAGTGACTTGCAAAAAAGAGAGAGAGAGAGAGAGAGAGAGAGAGAGAGAGAGAGAGAGAGAGAGAGAGAGAGAGAGAGAGAGAGAGAGCATGACATAATCCGGAAGCGATCTCAGATAACAGTATCAGCTAGACCTAATCAACAATCTATGAATCAGTCTGTGCTTAAAAGCCATAATCTAGAAAAGTGGTGCACTTTCAATAAAACTACATGTTGCAAAGTATAATGATATTATCTTGCTTCATATTTTCTGTCCTGCTGTTCGTGTGAGTCACAGTGGATTTGTGTGTGAGGGGAATAGGGGAAAAAAAAGGAGAGGGAGGGAGGAAGGGAGATAGACATATGACACAACAATTCTTTCTTTTTCCAGGCTGCTGGGTAGAAAAGTTATGAGTGTCTCAGACTGGCTGTGAATGTTTCACGATGATGCTTTTTTGTTCAGTTGACTCGGCTATGAAGCAGTAAATACAGCATGCAGGAAAGGTATTCCTGTGGCACTTACCTTATTTTGCTGCATGGTTAGTCTTTGTGATGCCTGTAATCGATATGGCACTGCTGACAATTTAGATTGAAGTGGAATAAGAAAAAGAATATTTCCCTCAAGACCCCAAGAAAAAGTAATGGTTGAAGGGACATAAAGTGTTTCAAATGATTGCAGCCATATGACTGAGGAGCTCTTGAAGAAGCATTCCAATAGCTATGAACAAGGGGGGAAAAAGTAGAGCACAAAAGCACCATTACAATAAACAAACTGCAGCTAACGGTCTTCTCCCTCCTTTAAAAAAAAAAAAACAACCAGCTACACACTTACTTTTTAACCTTTAGTCTTAAAAGAATAGAAAGTGTTGGGAAAAATAAGCATAGCAAAACAGCAAAAAAATAAGCACAGACTTCTGTGATCTATTTTGAACAATTATTGGCATAGAATGCAATTAATTTCCATAGACATTTAAGCTTGTTGATTTGGGCTTCCAGTGTTTTCGTGTGATTTATCAAAATCCTTCTCTTATGATTACAAAAAGTTGAATACTGTTAAAAGAACGTGCCAGGTTCCTTCTCTGAGCTGGAATATCACAATAAGGCACAAGGCAGGCTGCTGGTGGAAAGAAGGTGATCTATTTATTCCCAAGAGCAAAGAGAAAATGGGATACAGATATCCCTTTTTTATAGGGGGATGGTCCTTGGTGTGCGCTTGGGGGAAGCGGAGGTTTGTGTACATGCTGGGTCTAGTGTGTGACTTGTTTTTCCTGGTGTCTGTTGACTTGCCTTTACTTATGTAACGGTGTTTGGGCAACTTATTTGTGGGTGTGGGGAAGTGTGTCTGAACAGATTCTTTGTCTGGTTAATTATTCTCGCCCAGGTACTCGCTTTTGCTACTTAGTTTTGCTATTGTCGGTTGATAGCTTAGCAGAGGTGCAGTTTAAGTGTTAAAATGTATCTCCCATAGTTTTCGGTTTCAGTGGATCATGGATTTGTGTTAATGGTTAAGGAATAGCTGAGACAGTGAGAGAAATAAAGTTAATTTGGAATAAAGAACCTCCTAGGATGGTGATTGATTATTAAAATAAAATTATTTCCAGTACATGTAACACAAATTGTGAATATACAGTGAATGTTCCGAGTAAAATTGAAAAACAAAAATACTGAGCGAATTTCTTGCTGTATTATCAATAATCAATATTTGCACAGCACTTCAGGAAGGCAGATTAGCTTGCATTCTGAGTGTGCATCAAACCAGGGTGAACTCTGGATTTCAAGGCAATTTGGAATAGATTTTTCATCTCTGCAAGTGGAGGAAGAAACAAGTCTAGCTCACACTTTATCAGATTTGGGTCTCTATCATATGTATTTCCAGAGCTTTAGGTTCTGTAAAGGATGGCAACTTGGCAAGAGAAAATAATAATGGCCTTTGCTTTGTATCTAATCATAATAAGCAAAATCCATACAATTGGCATGTCTCTTTAGTTACTGATCATTTTAGTTTAGGCAAAAAACTGGAAATACTGTGTTGCAAAATGAGCTTGAGTTCTATGATTTTGGGCTGTGGAAAGCTATTGTTCAATAGCATCTGAACAATTACTAGTTCTATTTCTGCCGTAAGCATTTTCTCTGTTGATTTTCCAGGAGATGGAAGGGGGTTTCAAAGAGCTTTAAACAGAGTGTTTCAGTTGGGCCAGAAATTTACTTGAGTTGTTTTTGAAAAGAATGGTTTAAGAATAATTTACAAAATATCTCAGTTAATTCTTGATAGGCAAAGGGAACTTTAAAAAAAATGCAACAGTTTCTTAATGTAGGAATGAATTCAGTATAGGAATGAATGGGTTCAGAAGTTATTTACATCCATGCATTTATTCACTCACATCATATCTTACAAAATGCATAAATTAAACTACAGGTCCTCAAGTCACAACCACATCTGGGATCAGAATTTTTGTTGCTAAGCATATCAGTATATAAGCTATGCTATGAGTTTGGTTTCTATCTCATTCCTTCTGATAGATTCCCCCCCCCCTACCATTTGTTTGACTATATTTTAAAAATCTTCATATATCAGTGAACTACCTAGGGAAAAAACATGGCATGGTCTTTATCAATCCTGTAAATGAGAAATTAAAAAAAAAATGTATTGTAGTATCAAAATTGTGACAAAACCAGGGCAACATAACTTGATTCTATCAGCTGCTTCAGCACAGCAGATTTCCATACCTCCATAACAAAGCTGTTGTTTGAGGAAATTGGGATCAAGTTTCCCATTTTAAAAGTTTTAGATTTTCACCTCATCTTTCAACATAGCCCAGGCAATGCAATTTCAATGAGAAAAATCAGGTGATGCTCAAACCGAATGCAATTTAACTAAATGTGTTTTCTAAATCAGCTTTAAACTGGGTTGAGCCACATTCCCCAAATGTTACAGGGTAAAGGCAAATGACTCAGTGGCCCCTCTTGAACATCTGTTCCTATTATTCATTTGGTCTAATCTGCACAATCCAGGTCGTTTTCATTTCATGTCATTTATAATTCCATTAAAAAAAATCCACTTTAAGGAAATCAAAGTAATCTCATACTAGTCATGTCTCACAGATAATCTGGAGTCTGGAAAAAGGTCTATAGCAATCTGGAAAGTTAATGGATTCATACAAGTGAGACCTTTCTTAATTAACACAGGAAGATTTATTTTTAATTATATGGCTGCCTCTCCACCAAAGCAACTCTGGGCAGCCAACAGAATTTAAAATTAAAACAACAATATAAATAGGTGTAACAAAAAACCACAGCATCAAAGAAAATGACATATCAGCTGAGAATAAAGAATTTCAAAGCAACTTTAAACCATCCAGGCCTCACAAACTTTCCAATCCCCTTATCCAAGGAATATTTTTTTTTCCCCTTTTGAAAATTTATTTGATATAAGATTAAATGAGCAGGACTCACAGATGCTTAGCTATAAGCTTTTATTAGGTTGACCCTCAAAGATTCTGGATGCTTACAGCAGTGACCTATGTCGCTTTTACATGTTCTATCAAAGATAACCCATTGATTTGATTGATTTTGATTATGTGCCAGCAAGTCATTGCTGACTTCTAGCAACCACATAGATCAGACATGTCAAACTCGCGACATCACGTGACGTTGTGCGACGTATCGGAACTTTTTCTCCATTGCCGGCAATGGGATGGGCGCGGTTTCCTCATGACACGTCCGGCCCATGGGCCGGCAGTTTGACACCCCTGACATAGATAGATCTTTCCAATGACAGTCCCTAACCTTTTCTTTCAAGTCTCCCAATAGTGCATTCATCAACACTGCAACTGAGTCCATCCACCTTGCTCCTGATCAGTCTCTTTCCTTTTCTTCCAGTTTTCCCAGCACTCACGCTTTTCCAGAGTCTTTGCATAATGTGTTCAAACTAGGATAATTTTAGTCTAAATCTATCTATCTATTTAAGAACAAAAAAAGTTCTGTAATAGATGATATAGATATATAGATATAGATATAGATATAAATAGAAATCTGAGCTGAGTTTTGGTGCGGGGTTTCAAATTTCAGTAGGAGAGATCTAAAGTGTTTTAATAGGAATGCAGACAACACAGATAACTCTTCTATGAAAATATTCTCCGAATCATATAGCAAAAGTCAACAAGAAATTACATAGTCTTAAATTATAAAAAAAGTTATGCAAAATAAATCCACAAAGTTTCAAAACATTTAGTGTGGAACTATCATAAATAGCTGTTAATTATTTAGGTAAATTATATAATACTGTATATAATTTCCAAGGATTGCTTTGCATTTGCATACTGTATCTAATAAACTATATTCTATTTTAGCAAAAAAATCCCTTAAATCACTTTAATGAAAACATTGTTGGGTCAATTGTCACTTGATAGTTTATTCCAGCCTTTCGGAATTTTATTTATTTATTTGTCTGTAGGCTTGCTAAACAATTAAATGGGAAAGACATTTGCAGATCTCCTCAAATGGTGACAGTTTTAAATTCTTCGCTCTCTTTTAAAGTGGAAGCAAATATGTGGGGAACCAAATGATGGCAGAGGAGGAATAGGAAGGGCCACTGCTGAGCATTTTCAGATGTCTTCACAGCAGGTACAGTGACCCTAATATCTCAGGATATGATTACAATACCAGAAAGTTAGTGGTCCCTGTTGAGAGGAAAGCAGTGAGCAAATATTTTCCCCAGGGTGAAAAATATTTTCCCCTCATTCCCCTCAACTGGATTTGCCAGTTGAATAACCAGAAGGTCTTCTTCATTTATATATTCAGTTGATTATTGTATGTGTTTGTTGCTCTGACTTGCAACTTACAATCCCCGTCTGTTTTCTGTTTTTTTATAGGCAACCTGATGGCATCTTCATCCTGAATAAGCGTGATTAGAAATAGCTTTGGTAAAATGAAATAATCGGAGATTTGTTCTGCTATTCAGGGAATGGAGAGAAAAACCAGGCAAAATAAGATTAGGTGGCATTTGTGTCTTTTTCAAAAGGCGCCAATATGATTAGCCTTCAGAGCAGACATGGGTGTTTCTGAACTGTACATTGAGTGTGTATAAAGGATGATGTTCAGCTTGTTAAATGCTGTTTGCCATTCAATTTGTGATGCCCTTCTTTTTTCAAAGGGAAAACTCTGGCCTGATTCTCAAGTGACTATTTAATAAACAAAAGGTCACCTTGCCAATCGTGATTTTGAATTTGCTCCTTCATGTGTGCCACATATTAATATCATTATTAAGTATTACCAGCTATGAGTTCTTCCTTAATGGTTGATTTAGATGTCACATTAAACTATGGCTAAAGCTTAATTGTTGTTCGGCATGAAGCAAACATCATCAACAAAACCATATGATTTCCTGATGCTAGTAAACTAGAATAATAACTGATTTGAAAAATGGATGACAAATCATTATTTATTCAATTTTCTTTGTCCTGACGTCTGAAGTGCCAAAGCAAAACTGCAGCTATTATATTACATACCGTATAAAAGGTGCTACACTATAAGTGTTTCCCAACCTTGATAACTTTAAGATGTCTAGACTCCCAGAGTTCCCCAGCCAGCATGCTTCTAAACATGAAAGTTGTTATGCAGATTCTCTGTCATGTCTATACTTTTTACAAATTTGGAAATGCAGTTTTCTGCTGAAAAAAAATTAAAACATTTTAATGAAATGTGCTTAATTAAAGAAAACTCAATGCAAAATATCATTTATTAACAAAACATGCACAGAAATGTGTATATTGGAAGAAACATTCATGAAAACATTATTTGGAAATATTGTCAAACAAAATGGGTGAAACTAAAGGTGGAAAAGTAAAAGTAAAAAATAAGTGAACTTGAATGTTGAATTCCTTGGGTGTCCAATCACACATGGCCAATAAAGAATATTCTATTCTGTTCCATTCTGTTCTACCCTACCCTACCCTACCCTACCCTACCCTACTCTACTCTACTCTACTCTACTCTACTCTACTCTACTCTACTCTACTCCACTCCACTCCACTCCACTCCACTCCACTCCACTCCACTCCACTCCACTCCACTCCATTCCAAACCCACCTATTCCTAGTCCTAAGAAAACCTGAAAATGGAAACAGACAAATATCTCTAACCTTTGATTTGGTGTATTTTTATTTACCCATTCCACAATATATGTTCTATCTTAATTCAAGGAAAAACTGGATTTTTGTGATTATTTCCTCAGTAATCACAGTAGTTAGTGATTAAAATGGCCTTTTACCTATTCTTCCAACACAATCTCAGGAAAGTCACTTTATTTATACTTCTTAAAAAAAAACCTCAAAACAAATGTTGTAAAAACACTTGCTTTTGAAAGGTCAGAGAAACTTTACACCTAGTCCATGTGTTATACAAATGTATCGTTCATTAATGTTGTAAATAGTTTCAAGGTCTTCTGTTAAAATAGCATAGATCATAAACAGTTTGTGCAGTGTAGAGTTTTGAGTAATAAAAGAAGACCAGGAAGATTCAGGTTATAATCCATGAAGTCCCTTATATGACTATTTTGCAACTTAATCTGCATTATAAAATGGAGATGACAATGTATGCTATCTTAAGATCCTTGTTTGAAAAATGAAATAAAAAAGAAATATTCCTTGAAGGTCTTCATCAATTAATTCTAGTAATAGAGACTAGTTGCTTTAGTAATACCTATTAGGGTTGTGCAAAACTGTGCAAAACTCAATTTGAAGATTTGGTTTGAGGGCAATTAGATTAGGTTATTGCTTCAAATTGAATTTTCTACTTGAATCTACAAATCAATTTGATAGACCAAATCTAATCAGGGGTTTTCAAATTGAGTCAGATATTTAATGGATTTTTGTCTATATATGTATATGTTTCTATCTAACCAAATCTTTGAATTGATTGATTTACCAGTTTGGGTCACCAAAACAAATAGATTCAATTCTTTTAACTAAAATGCAAATTTTAATAAGATCTTGGATTGATTTGCACATCTCTACTTCTATTGATAGGCAGGCAATTGACAAGAAATAACATAGCTTGGTTGATCTACCTGTAAATGTTTGGTACATTTCTATCTTTTAGGTTTTTGCTCCTAGAGGCCTCTTGGATAGAGCACTGCAATGGGACTGCCCTTCAATAGTATTCAAAAGTCTCAGCTGGTAGAAAATGCAGTGACATGGGGATATAGGAATGCCTCTAAAATGCCATATATTACATCTCTGCTCTATGAGCTGCCTTGGTTGTTAGTTTGCTTCTGGGTCTGCTGGTTTTGATCTGGGTTACCCAAGGAATCACCTCCACCTGATTACATCTGCCCATTCCGTTAGGTCCAGCAAAAGAGGTATGCTACAGGTCCTATCTGTGAAGGAGTTACATCTGGTAGGCCTTTTCTGCTGTGGCTCCCATCCTATGGAACATCATTCCCCTTGAGGTGAGACTGGCACCTTTTAACTAGTGTTTTTAATTGCAGAATACTTTATAACTGTTAGTTTTTGTGATATGTTTTATTATACACCACTCAGAGTCATATTTTGTGAGATGGGTGGCTATATACAGTAAATATGATTGATAAATATTTTTTTCCCTGACAATAATTTGTCATGGGGGAAAATATTCTACTGGCTTACCCTAATGCCAACTAGAATATCACCATGGTTATAATATTTTGTAGTCTTGATTTCAAAATGTCTGATTTCAGTGAATACAAAAAACCTGTTCCTAATGTATCTTCATAACAGAAGGGATAGCAGTCCTCTTCATGGTATGCAACTCTTCAACCCCTACTTTCTTCATAAAAAGCTGTACTCTATTGTTGAATCCCTTTCTTTCAAAGGGTGGGAGATGTGCAGTGTTTTCCAGTCATGGATATTGTAATATTTCATTTCCTGCATTTACTGGGAGCTGTACAGAATGATCTTTGAGGTGACTTTTAACTCTTTAAGATTCTAGCAGAAGAATTTTGTGCTTCATGCACCATTCTTGAATTGCATCATATTTTGTCCTATGTATTGAATGAAACCTATATATGGGGGTTGAGATGGGCTCACTGGAACAATATTAGTAAAAGGTCAAAATGGTAAAGTGCTGTATAACCAAGTGCTGTTGTTGAATAACGACAACAACAACAGCCTTATTTGGAACAGCTTACATCCTGTGATGATCAAACAAATCTGCCTATACCAGGCTCTTGGGAAGCACTCATAAAAATGCATTTAGATAAAAATGCTAAATCCGGTCTAAATTAGGCCTTTTAATTTTAGTATTATTAATACAACTATCATTATATAAATCATGTCACCATAAATATACACTACTTATACAAGTACATCGTGTAATTGGGATCTTATTCAAGTACATAATAACACATTAACCAAAAATGTGAGCTTAAATTAAAAAAAATGGTCTAAGAAGTCCTTAATTTTTGAGGTGGCAAATTCCAACTCACTTATGTAGATATAGCATTTTTGCCATTTCATGAGACTGAATCCTTTTAAAGGATTCTTATCATAGGGGGCAGGATGGCTGAGCAGTTAAAGATGCTGAGTTTATCAGTTGGAAAGCTGACACCTGGGTTCAAGACCCAAGTGCAACAAAATAACCTCCCAATACTTGCCACAGCTCCTGCTAACCTAGCAGTTCAAAAGCATGCAAATGCAAGTAGATAAATAGGTACCATTCCAATAGGAAGGTAACAGTATTCCATGAGCCTCGGCATAAAGTCATGCTGGCCACATGACCACAGAAAGGGTCTTCAGGCAACGTTGGCTTCTTTGGCCAAGAAATGGAGTTGAGCGCTGTCCCCTAGGGTCAAAAACTACTGGATAGTGGAAACCTTTACCTTTATCATGACTATTATCATGTGTTTTTCACATTCAAAAAAGGTCTGCTGGTATGCATTTGGTATTATTATGGTTTGGTCACGCAGTCATCCAAATTTAAAGCTTCTTAAAATGAATCTTGGATTATATGTGGCTGTTGAAATAAACACCTTCACCCTAAAGGAAACATATTTTTTGAAAATATTCACATATCCATACCATTTTTTTTAACTTACTGGCAGCACAAATGCATGTAGAAAATGTTTAAGAATGAACAATAATAAACTAGGTCAGTTTTCTTTAAAGATTTTCCTCCCCTTTTCCCCTCAGATATGTTCTTACTTCATCTTCATGTGAATGAGAGAGAAAAACTAGCTTTAGTGTTATCACAACATTTCTATAGGCTTGAGGCACTGCTAAAAAACCACTGTTTACTACCCCTGAATTGCTCCAATACCAATTCCCACACACACTCCGCGGTTCTGTTTATTTAATACCCTTTTTGAGGCTATTGGAATGAGGCATATTTATAAGACAAGACATGCCAATCAGCACTTGCCATTTTTGGCCAATCAAAACAGTCGGTTGCCAACCAATTAACGAAACAGTCAGTTGCTGATCAGGAATGGGTTGCCTTGTAGAACCTGTGGAATAATTTAAAAAGTATAGTTCTGCTCTGACTGGGTTTCCCATGGTAACCATGTTACAGTTTAAATTCAGAAATTAGCACTTTTCCCAAGTTAGTAACCTGAGGAATGGCTGAAGAATGGCTGAATGGCTGAAGAACACAGAGTGTCCTCATGTGAAGTTACAGACTGTCCTATATACCCAAAGGTGAAAATGTTTTGCCTTTGCAATAGCATTTGTTGTTGCAGAACAATTACGTTTTATTTCTCCCTTGCTTCTAAGAACAGCTGGGACTGAATCGTCATTAAGGCACAATGATACCATCCCAGATTCATCTGCCACCAGACCAGCACCCCCATTTGTAAAAGGGCTTAGTTCTTTCTTCCCAGAAAGAACTGGTCCCAGTCTGGAACAAATGGCCCAGAAATGAGCATGCTTAGCAAAATATAAGGATGTAGCATGTTTTGTCTAGTCTAGGAACATAGGATAGGAAGCAGCATGTCTTTATAGGATTCCCAGGATGACATAGAAATAAGGCCAAATTTCTAAAAAAAAAAAAAAGATGGAAAGTATAATAAAGTAAAATAAAAGGCAAATTGTATAGTCTGAGATCAAATCAAATGGGAAAAAAGGACAAAGATGTAAATAAGGAAATTAGTGAAGTAACAATAAAATAAGCAGGAAGATGAAGCAATCAATGCAAAACAAAGACGTAATTAAGGTAAGGGAACATAAGTGAGGATTTTGCATTGCCTACCTGATTTGTGCAAAACTATATTAAAAGGAGAACTATTTTCCTCAGCATTAGACTGAATCAGGGATATTTCAGGAAAAACAGACTTACTTTGGGCAAAGCACATCCTTGCTGGACAGATATGAGATAAAGAAATGTATGCCAAATGCTGGAAGCATTATATATCAGCAAATGAAGCCTCCTACCATCACATTGCCGAGGGGACTCTGTGAAGTCTCTGAAAGAGCTGGGACCTCAGGACATTTCTATTTGTAGAAAGACACAACAAGCAAAAGACTACATTGGCAACTGTAAGATCCAAGGGCAAAGGAAAACAAATATTAAAATTTTAATGGGTATGTTTGAATGCTAATTGGGATGGGCCAAAATATTCACTTTTGCTTTTCCATAACTGAACAGAAAGGAAATCAACACTACTGCATTAAATATATTGAAATTGGAGAAGCAAAACAAGGGGCTCATTGGTGCTTTCAACACCAAATTAGCACTAGTATAATTAAAGAACTGTTTCTATCCAAAGGGATCTGATCACTCTTGGCAAACTTAGGTGTCCCACAGCTTATGTACAGCTATGATCAGTAATGTCATGGCTCCACTTCAAAACATGTATGTATTCAGTATAAGTTTGTATGTAAGTGTTTAAATATGTATTTACTAGGCTAAGCAGCTTCTAGTCCTACCATGGGTAAATAGAATTAAAACAGAGCCACCATAATAATATTCCCAAATTTATTTCATTTATTTCACTATCAGTCACTTGCTCGAGCTCCTTCTGACCCAGTAGTTCAAAAGCAGGCAACTACAAGTAGATCAATGGGTACCACTTTACTAGGCAACTTAATGGAACTCAAAGGAACCCCCAACTGGATGTCCCCAGGCAATGGTGATGTCATCTGTTGACTGTCTATGATGATTCTCAGTCATCCAGGTCATAGTTATCTCAAAGATGCTTTTTCACGAGGCAACTGGACTTTCTTGTTTTTCTTTGAAGACGTTTCGCTTCTCATCCAAGAAGCTTCAGATCTGAAGAAGCTTCTTGGATGAGAAGCAAAACATCTTCAAAGAAAAACAAGAAAGTCCAGTTGCCTCATGAAAAAGCATCTTTGGGTCATCTGTTGCTCCTTTCACCACAAAAGTTCTTTGGTTCTTCTAACACGGAATTATAATATAGCATGCACTTATTTTAGAAGAACTGTTCTCTTCTTCTGGCAAACATGATGAACTTTCTGTTTCCTGATGGGATAAAGAAACAGAGCAACAGAGATTCCAATGGCCACTAAGATTCCCTTTTAGAGAGAGTACAATTTTCAGCTTTATATACTGTTTTATCTGGTTACTCTTCCCCTTCCAATTTTTCTATTCTAATAGAAAATAGGCTTTGGTAGTTGTTGGTGTTTTTTTTCAAATTTGGAATTATGATTGTTTTTAATTGTGATTTTGTTCATTTTTTTTTTAAAAAAGCAGCATATACATTCCACAGTAAATTAATCCTATTTAATTAGGGATATAGTTTTAGTTGGGGATTTGTTGTTTTTTGTGCTTTTAAGACACTCTGGACTTTTGACAGTTGTCTTGACAAGTCCCTGCAGGTTTCTTGGAAGCATTTACTGGAAACTGTTTGTCCTTAGTGTCTTCCCAGGGCTGAGAAAGAGTGACTGGCCCAGCATCACCCAGCTGACTTTGTCCCTAAGGCAGAACTAGAATAACAATCTTGTTGTCTGGTGCCTTGAACCACTACACCAAACCCACTCTTAGATTTAATTCAGCAAATACCAAATTAGTCTTCAATACTCTGTTCCCCTATTCCTTTGGCTAAATAAAATATAAGTTCTGATATAAGTCTAAAGTTACCCAGCCATTCATCTATTACTGCATTAACATAGTTAAGCTAAAAATAATACAGGAAAGTTGATAGTGTTAAACATAAATCTCCTTTTCTATTTATTTTCTCTTTGTGTAATTGTCATACCAAGGAAAAGTTAGAGTGCTAAAAGAGCATACATCTTCAGCTATTTTTATTTGCATCTGCTCAAGGTCCCCCCCCTTCATATTGCTTGCTTATCTCTGTCCTCATTTCAGTTGTCCTAAATCTACAATTTTACTGAAAAGGGGGGGGGGAATCTTGCTATTAATAATAAGGTGGCCATGCAGCATTTTTAGAGGCACCTCACATTATTAATATTTTATAATGTTTACTGCAAGTCAAATTCAAGAAGGGAAATATAAAAATCTCATGAATCTAAAAGTTCTTCCCCTCCTCCCCTCATCTCTTACATGGAAATACAGGTTGTTTATGGATTAGCATTGGTTGATGATTACAGATAACCTTCTGAAACCATTCCAAGTATACATAAAATTATATCAAAATATATCATAATTTTTAGTATTCAATCCTTAGATCACGGGTGTCAAGCTCGCCACATGACATGACGTGTCATGACGTATCACGACTCTTTTTGCATTGCCGGCAATGGGGTGGGCGCGGCTTCAGTATGATGAAACCGGCCCACCGGCCGGCAGTTTGACACCCCCTGCCTTAGATCTTCTTTTCTAATATAAACGAAATGACTAAAATATTTTGGAAATTGACTTGTCAGATGTCCTCTGCCCTCCGTGTGCAAGGAATTCAAGATGCAGGAACAAGGTGACAAAACAGGCTTTAATCCATGTGAAATGCATTAACAATTTGCAT
The DNA here is from genome assembly GCA_023970755.1 of Azemiops feae. NCBI lineage: Eukaryota > Metazoa > Chordata > Lepidosauria > Squamata > Viperidae > Azemiops > Azemiops feae. The sequence continues at coordinate 5,017,540 of JALGBA010003980.1, forward strand.
TAACAAATTGTGTTTTGTTTATTGTTAGAACGGTTTTTTTTTTCAGTTTAACATTTTCCTTTCTGTGTGTCACAAGTAATGATACTTATGAAAAACAAGCATTTTTTTTTTTAAAAAAAGAATCAGGCATGTTTATGGAACTTTTTCTCCTTCTTGTATCATTTTTTTTCTTTTTGTCTTTTTGATCTTCATCATGCTTTTATTCCAGGCTGAAAATGATGACTTTTGAATTCTCTTCTGAAGCTTAACACTGACACGGATGGCATTTTCTGCCTGTGAGCTGAACAGCCACAACTGTCTCCTTTCATCAGAAATGTTGTGATTTGCCCCTCCCCAATCTATGATTATCTTGAGCAATTTAATCTAAATAGACTTTGCTGCTTTCACACATGAACAGCCAACAATAGTCACCAAGCTGCAAATATGATGAACCATTGACTTGACAGACCCAGTGCAGAGGCACAGGGTCTTCACTAAAGCTATAACCTATGCAACGAATACAGAGCTAAAGAGTTACTGGCTGTTATAAAGACATTGGATATTTTAAAGAAATGTAAATTGTGCACACACTATGATCTTTACTGTAAACCAGATAGGGAAAAGAAGCATTAAAGGTAATTATTGAAAGCCAATTGCGTGGAACTACAGAACAAAAGCTATTTCCTTTTATGATAAGTGAACAGGCTACCGTGGCTTAGCAGGATGAAATGATTTCAAGTCTCCTTATGTTGCCTTGATTAGAAGTTTCAAGATGTGATGTCTTAATAATAAAAAAAAAATGTACAGACCTAAAAATTCTATTCTTACTGTTTATTCATCCCCCTTTTATATGAAAATAGTTTTTGTTTCTTTGATATTCAATGGCCCCATATTCTTACTGAACCTTAAAGAAGAACCATTCCGTGCTTTATTTGGGTGGCCTTTTACAAGATTTTATTTTATTTCTTTATTTTGCTTAAATTGCATTTAGCACTCAAAGCAGCAATCGACCAAGTAAAATCAAGATTTCTCTAAGCAGTAAAATTAAATACTCAGACAACTTGACCTTTCTAGGAAAAAAAATATGTTATCGCCCATTGAAACTCAGCATTCTGCTTTTCAAATCCTACTATTAGGTCTGACTTAATGAGTCTTTTTCTTTTTTTTTGCAGAAGGCCCAGTACTGGAATCACCAAACAGCCTTGCTCTAGTGCAGTGGTGGTGAACCTATGGCACACGTGCCAGAGGCGGCACTCAGAGCCCTCTCTGTGGGCACGCATGCCATTACCCCAGCCCCACCTCCTCCCGTGGCCTCCTCCTCACCAGCAGCCCCCGCGGAGGAGAGTCACCCCCAAGCGCGGCCCGCAGTGCAGCCAAGATCATGGCAGCTGGGCAGCGGGGACAAGACTCCGCCCTCATGCCCCATTGCATGCAGTTGATGCTGTGGGGCATGGGTGGAAGGTGTGACCACCATGGCACTGCTGGGCCGCCTGGGCGATCTGCGGCGGGCCATGGAGGTGGTGAATGGCCCTGTGGGTGGGCGGGGTGGGGGGGGCGGGGCAGGGGCAGTTTTGGGGCACTCGGTCTCTAAAAGGTTCACCATCACTGCTCTAGTGGAATCTTGAAGCCTAGGTAGCCCAGCATTTTTTCTGCAGATCTTAAATTATCTAAATGGAAAATGTGATGGGAAAAAAAAAGATCTATTTAAATGTCTGTGTTCTGTCATATAAATAGAAATGGTGGCGATTTGTTTTAAAAGGTACCCTTTGGATCCATAAGGAGAAAATGGACATGTTGCTTTGTTGTTATTCCTGAAAAAGTGTGCAAAATATTTAACTGCAATTACATATTACAATCAGATTTCATGGTTAAGAGTCATGACAAAGTATGTACTGTACGCTCCCTAAAGTTACTAATAAAACTTGCACAAGTTTGGATTACATTTTATAATCATCACAAGCTTTCAATTCATTTCCAGAACAATTTCAACAGGCTGATGTAACACCTGTTTCTCATTCATACCCACTCCATTATCCAAAATTAATGAGAGCCAGTTTGCTGTAGTAGTTAAGGGGTCTAGGCTAGAAACCAGGAGATGTGAATTTTAGTCCCACCTTAGGCATAAAGCCAGCTGGGTAAGTTGGGGCGAATCTCTCTCTCTCAGCCCAAGAAAGCAGGCAATGGCAAACCACTTATGATATTATGTATAATATCCACAAAATCTACCTTTAGATACCTTTAAATCCTGAGGTTTGGGGATGCAGGGTAGGCAAGCTTTCTTGGTGATATTCCTCTAAGAATGCTTCTGCAATTGAAGCCCTTGTAATGTTTACTTTGTCAATAACAAAGAAAGATTTCCCATTCTGTCCTAATAATGATTTTCACATTTGACATTGATTCCATTTATATGAGATTTATTTTGACCTCTGTTATTTTATCCCTGGTCATATTTTTCTATCTTATTTATCATTTCTGTATTATGGATGTTAAATTACCCAAATCTCAAGAAATTACCTCATCAGGCATTCAAACAAATTAATTGTTCAAGACATTATTATTATATTTAAGCCATTCTTCATGTGTGTAGCGCCCAATTTGTTTCATAAAACTCTTGAAACATACGGAAGACACAGATTGTAAAGGACATTTAAAACAATCTCCATGAAAACAATGGAAAGTTGGCTCACTTGTCTGTCACCAATATTTTATTTATCATTAAATAGGGTGACATATTTTTTACTAATCTCTGACCTTATGCAAGGTTCTCTTCCTTAAGGCTACCAGCTACAATTCCCTAATAATAAAGCAGTAGGGAAGTACCCCTTGTGGTCTAGTGGCAGAATGTATTCATTTGCTGTTGAATATTAGCATTTATTTTAATTTGTCAGGATGCCTGTGGCATTTTGCAAGGGAGGAAATAATTTGCAATAAAAATAGAAAATGTAATCCATGTTTTATTACAAAGAATGGTAGCACTGGCCATTGATGCAGTGCCACAGTTCTTTTTTCTGACTAAGGTCATGAAAGTTCACGCCCATGATTTTCAGTGATTTGTCATCATTAAATAGAAAAGTACTTTTTTTTTTTTAAAGGAAGACTGCAATAACTACGGCCCTCAGGGCAATGTCTCAGGGGGCAAATGATTTATCATGTTCTCTCTCCAAGCTGGTGGAGTAAATGAATGAAACACCCTTCAAGAATAAAAGTTCTGATGTCATGAATAACAGAAAAAAAGGGACAAGATGGGATGATTGATTTAATTTAATCAGTGGAACAACCTGCCTCCAGAAGCTGTGAATGCTCCAACACTGGAAGTTTTTAAGAAGAGACTGGACAGCCAGGGTTTCCTGCCTGAGCAGGGGGATGGACTAGATGACCTCCAAGATCCCTTCCAACATTATTATTATTATTATTATTATTATTATTATTATTATTATTATTATTATTATTATTATTATTATTATTATTATTATTATTATTATTATTATTATTATTATTATTATTATTATTATTATTATTATTATTATTGTTGTTGTTGTTGTTGTTGTTGTTGTTGTTTAAAACAACCAATTACAAATCATGTAATCCTGCTAATAGAAATTGATCCAAATAATAGAACCTCTACACTAGCAGAAGGTAATCTACACTAGAAGTTACAAGAATACAAGCATTATATTCAAACCATTGTATGACTGAGAGAGGATATGGTTTCCATATGCAAAGATTTCTACATGATAATACTGAGCAATTATCAGGAACATTATGATCCACTCAACTTAACTCAAGGTATAAGAACTCAAAAGTGTTTTATTTGAAAAAAAGAAATTATCATGATATTTGTCAAGTGCTGGGGAAATCAGGAGATTCGCGGAGTTCAAATGAGTATAAAGATTTTATTGCAAGCTTAAGCTCTCTACAAGAATCTGAGCTACTAACAGTCAAGGGAAATGCATGGCAATTAAGAAGGAATTAAGAAGCAATTCAAGGTAGGCTGGACTTTGATCTCTTGTGGGCATGCAGGGATTCATGACTGATGATGTGATTGACCACTTCCTCAGGCTCAGCCTAGTCATCTCCTACAACATTATTGTCCAGACCCAAGACATGGGATGAGCTCATTCCATCAGTTCCATGGATGACAGAAATTAAGTCACTTCTATATTGTTTGAATGTGCGTGCACAGGCTTATTTTGAACAACTTTTTTTTTAAAAAAAAAAATACATACACCAGTTTGTGAGGTGATTTGAAGGCAGCATTGATTGCAGATTCCTTTCTCCTTCTTTTATTGTACATGCTGGAGATGCTTGAAAAAGCAATGAAGAGCAGCAGTTTCTTCATATGTTAAAACAGGAAGGAGACCTCTGTGAGAAGCAAAATGTGCCTTGCCTTTCACTTAGATTGGAAAAATTACAATTCAAGGCCATAGTATATAGTCATCATGCCCATTGAACTAAATATCACCAAAGTGCTTATAATAAAGTGAAAATATTTCAACTGGAGCCACATGTACTAGTCTTTTGGTGTAGTAATAGTACTTTTCATAGTTATTTAAATGATAAATCAATAATAGCAACCTGCTGGTGATATGGCTTTGCCTGGAAGCACAAAGAGATGGCAAGAGTTGAAGACTCTATACCTCTATTCCTCCAATTATTGTGTCTGTGTTTTAAGAGTTTAAAACAACAGCATTTTCTCATGGAAGGATTCTTATAATTAATTTCAAAATCTTATTGGACTCTTAGTCATTTATAACTTTTCAAAATGAATGTTCTAATCACCCCTTTGCTATTCATTCCAAAAAGAGAATGTTTTTAAGTCCTTAAAAATTTAAGAAAGATTTAATTTAAAAAATTTAAAATTTCTTTCACTGAGGATTGAAGGAAAGTCACCTAGTGCTATAAAACGTGTTGGTCCAAAGGTTCCTAATAGCTGAAAAGCAGTTAAAAAACAATTTCCAAAAGTGATTAAGAAATGGGACTTGTTGAACTTTATGTCCATATAGGCTACATTATGACTGTGAAGGCTGGACACTAGAGGGAACCAGAAGGAACCAAAGATTACAATTAAAGGAGAAGAACATTTAAATTTGATTTAATAATACAGAATGGAACAAAATACTGTAACATTGGATCTACTGAAGGATATTTGTGAAGAGTAGACTCTGAAGTTAATTTTAAGGTTGTCTGCCATTAGAGATGTCTTTAAAAGATACTATGAAAGAGGAACAGGCTTTATTGCACAAGGCAGACTGGTTTTAAAGTGGATTTAAATGTGAGAGGCTCATAAATATAAAAAAAAGACGCAAGATATGCAAGATATACAAATAAAACCAGCTGATGTCTTCATAATTAAAAGGGATGTATAAATAACAAACCAAAAGAGTAACCTGGATAACTTTTCCTGTACTGAATTTAGAAAAGAGACTTGTATTTCTCTTTTCAATTTAAAACAGTAACTAAAGAATTTAAGGCTGCATATATACCTATACCTATACTTCTTTGCCTGAAATAAATCTCATTGACTCAAAGGTTCCACTTCTGAATAATGATATGCAGTGCTTCTCAACCTTAGCAATTTTAAGATGTGTGAACTGAGAATTCTGGGAATTGAAGTCCACATATCTTAAAGTTGCTAAGGTTGTGAAATATGGATGATATCTACTAATAATAATAGAGTATGCTAAGTGACACTGTAAATCAGTAATTTCTATTTCATTCTAGTTATTACATAGCTGAGTATAATTAGCATGATTATTTTTTAAAATATTTAATAATTATGTCCTTTGAACAAGTTAAAACTTTATAATTTACCCACAATATTTGAAGGGTCTTTTGATGCTTCAAGCAAGCTACATGGTTCTGGACTTGTAGTTAGTGTGCCCTGCATTAGGGAAATTCTGTAGATTCTGTCAATTCTTTAATTCCACTCAGCTGGGGAGTCTTGATAAGTTTAAATAATATGCCGAAGTGGTCTTAAATCAATTTTCACCTTTCTATGAAATTCATGAGATGAATCCAGAGTGCTTCCTATTCTTAACATCCTTATTCTATCATTTAGCTCAGTCCTCGTAATTTTCTAAGTCTCATTGCTGCTGGATCTGGGTTTTGGTTTTAAATCCTTATGCCAGAGTTTGTTTCAGAGTTTTAGAGGATTTTAATGAGGGTTTTTTCCCCAAAACTGTTCATGTGGAATATTAAAGTAGAAGTGGAGTAGAATGGTTTGTCTGGCATTCTCTTCCCCAAATCTTTGTGGATTGAAGAAGGGATTTTCAGTGTTCTGCAGAAACTAGGCGGAGAATCTGATGAGGTTCTATGAGAGATGAAGAGCATCAAAATGAAACATCCAAACAGCCTTTTACTAAAATATAGCCATAGTAAGTCTTCTAAGATGCAATGGAAAAGGCAGGTTTGTTGTTCCAAAATAATGTCACAGCCACCCTTTTGCAGATCTGGGTTTCCAGAAAATATTTTTTTAAAAAAACAAACAAACAAACAGTTTCCATACTCCCCCCCAAAATGTGAAAATCCCTAGATATCAATGTGGAAAATCTGCAAGTACCTGTGCTTTGTACCAACAGGAATCCTCATGGTGTTAAAGAATGCAATGCTACAGTGATGACACTGTATCCAGATGAACACCAATCTCCCTTCTTCATGATGAAGAAGGATTCATCAATGTTGGGAAGTTGGCAAGGAGATGCAAGTGCATTGTTCCTGACTGCCCTCCATATTTACAATTGTGTAATGCCTATTGAAGATTGTGAGTAAAAGGACTGCAAAATCCTTTTGTCCTTGTCAATACTCCTTCCATAACTTTGAGCTCTTAAACGACATATTCTCTTCTTGGCTAGTTCTTGGTTTCCTGCCTTTAAAGGAGTGAGTAATGTTTTTAGCAAATTGCTCATCAGTTTTCTCCTTAGCTTAATTTATCAATTTATATTTCTTTTGCCAGCAAATATGATATTTAAAAAAAAAAAAATAGCAGGCAGATTTTGTGCCTGGATAGAGAGATTCTGATTGTTTTTCAGATTCGTGTGTGAATGTACCGAAGCCTTGCTGAAGCCATCCATTTAAGTAATGAACGCTGAGAAACTGGTTTGTGGTAGATTGCACCCAAGACATTAATCTTAGCAAATCTTCAATTTTAGAGAGCTGAATGCACAGCACTGAATCTCAGAGAGCTTAATGGCTTCTAAATAGATGGTCCAAATGGGAGGACCATAAAGGGATACATGAATATCTTCTGAGCTCTCAGTTTTGAGGGAGAGATGCACCAATGTCCTATTATCAGATTGTTTTGAATGACTGCTAGCTATATGCTCCATAATTTGACTGCCTATGACATATAAAACTGCTTTAAAGGTGGATTGCAATTCTCTAACTGCCAAAAAAAGCTGGAATAAAAGAAGATACACATGGATCTAAATTTTCTCTAGGCTATTTTGAAGTAATTGGGTATTCAAATGTGCTTAGCAATCTAGTTTGAGAAAAATATGTACTCTGGTTTTTCTAGCAATCAGATCTGTAGATTTTTGGATATAGATTTTCACTTTTATTGATTTCACGGGGATATTATTTGAAAATATTAAAAAAAAAGTCTGGTGTGTAAATTCTAACACAAGGACCTGGTGGGGATTGGCTTTGATATGATCATCTTTATTGTATCTGGTCTTCCAGGAAATCTTGAGATGCTTGCCACGTCATGCAAACTAAAATGGTCTTTTTAGAATGTGAAATGGTAGGAGGTATAGAAAACTCAAGGGCAAGTCCACAATTTCAGACCAAGTGAAAGAGATGGGTGAGGTCTTCAAGGTGTAACCTTTCCAATTTGTAAGCATTGCAAAACATCTTCTGCTACACCATGGTTGAGGGGAACATGATATAGCAAACTCAGCAACAGATGTTTGGAAGACTATTTTCCATTGGTTTCTTTCTTGAAAAAAAATACAGATGTCAATATCACAGTTAAATAAATGTTTTGAGAAAACTACACATCGGTCTGCAAACACACTCTTAATTAAAAAAAAACATGGGATTCCATTGCCACTACCTTGTGAAAAGCATTCGCTTCAAGATCTGAATGGTCCCAACCTGTGTTTTGAATGGCACTAAAGAGCTGTTTTTTTGTTTTGTTTTTAGGCATTGAGCTGGGAGATCGGTGTTCCTCTTGATTGTTTTTTTGCTGGTTTATAGGTTTGAAGTTGCCCAATGCAGCATGTTTTATTATGTATTATCATTTTAATTTTATTCTTCCCTCTGATTACTGGCTATCATTTTTAATGATGTGCACTGACTTGAATCAATGAGTGAGTGGCTATAACCATTGATTCTTTCCATTTTCAGAAGATTTGGTGATGTGAAAGTCAGAACAATGCTTGCATTTCTTAGAATTTCCAAAATTATTTCAAAATAGAGGAACACACAAATGAGTAACAAGCATTCCACACCTATATATCCATTTATTCATAAGCATGAGAGTCTACTGTTAATGTTCTCCTCATTTCCATATGGTTTGGGAGCTATGCATATGAAGTACAATATGGTTTCTTAATGCAAGGTGTAATCCCAGACATTCTATGGCCACCTAGGGCTATCAGACAGCAGGACTATTTGCGTAGTCCATCAAATCCATCAGATGTATTTTCAGAATATCAGGGGATCTCCTCTAATGAAAGAAAATTGCTCAGTGGAACCTATCCTTCAGGTACTGCTGCCAACATTGTGTCAGATATGAGGAGCTCCTTATACACCAGGTCTTCAATATCAAAAGAAGGTATATTACATTAAATGATCAGCTAATCAAAAAGACTGTTGAACGCAAACGTTAGATAAGAAAAAAAAATCAGAAGATTTTTTTGGCAAAATAATGAGTTTCCTTTTTTTAAAAAAAACACATTATTAATCTCTATATTTTTTCAGATGTGTAGTGTTATTATGCACTTGTGATGTTCTTAACAATAGTGCCTTCTTATAAGAATATTTAAATTGTTTTTAAATTCAGATATTAGCATTCTACCACCTGGTAGCCTCCAAATGTGCTGGAATTGGCAGAAAGTCTGTAAATTCAAATTCCAAATTATCTGCAGGGTCCCTGGCTGAAAAAAAAACCCCTAACTCAAATGCTTAAAATTAGTATGTGACAAATTTCTGGAAAATAAGATTCCCCTGTGCAAATATTTGTCAAAATATGTGTTGCCCATCACCATTTAGGAATGCATGACTTACTAAATTCTGTAGATGCTGATTATTAAGAAGCTTGTTTTGTATTGTTTTTATATATATAAGCAGTCCTCTTTGCAGACTTTCCATCTCTGAAGGCAACAGGGCTTTTCCCAAGAATAGATGGGAGATACATACACACTCCCTAATGTATAAGAATTCCTTGTTAGGGGCATAGCATGAAACTAAATTTATTTTTAACATGGCAGTGCAAAGAATTGTTTCAATTGAATATGCATGCTCTGGGGATGCTCCAGGGCACCACCATTCAAATCAAATTTAGCCAAAGAAAGGTAAAAAAGCAAACAGCTGTGGGTACTCATTGTGGAAACAGAGACAATATCCTCATGACCTAATAACTGATGTGGTCATTTTCGGTATGTCCTGTGCCTTGGCCTCTTCTCTGCTCTGCCACTATATCAGAAAGGCATTGGTAGCAGAGGCAGCATCACTCTTAACATGTTTCCAGGTTTTACATGGCTCCCTTTGCCATAAAGGATGGCACATATGTGAAAACAATGGCTTCTGGGTGATTCAATCATTGGTGCAAAGCTGCAGTTTTATTCACATTTACTTAGAAGTCAGGAGAAAGTTAGGCTTACTTCTTGGTAGGTATATTTAGGTATAGAGTATACTGTAAACCTACCAAGTACTCTCAATGCTTAGAACTGTGTTGTAAAATTTCTGAAGGCACTGCCATAAAGATAAGCCCTCCATATTATTTCTACATAAAATCGTCACGACAAAGTGTCACATTATTTCTAAGCCAAAATGAGGCAACATAATGTGGTCTGCTCCGAAGTTCTGGCGTGTGGCTTGATAGATCAACCTAAGCTCTTCGCTTGATTTTCAGTGCTGCTGATGCTATTTTCACATTCCATTTTTCAAACCAGAAGGGAATGAAAGAGGAGATGATATTACCACCGCCTGTTCTATTAACATGCTTGGATGCCAAGGAAGATATTTGTGTTAATGAGCCTTTTTAATTTTTGTGTAGTGCTTCTCTTTTCCTTGCCAAAATGATTTGCCACTTTGAGAAGCAGCAGAGTAACATCGCCAACCTCTGCCCCATTTCAGAGACAGTCCTCGGAAATAACCAAGCCCTCACAATTACAACAGTAATGTCTTCATTAAGCTACAAAGCCCTCTTTGGTGGAAGTAAAGGCTACTTTGCTTGACTATGGTGGGTTGTATCCTAGATTAAAACGGCCCTCATACAGCATCTTTACATAACAATTTTGGCTTCCTGCTTTCAGGAAACCCATTCCAACAATGATACAGGGTTGTTTTAAAAGCTGGTCAAGACATCAGCTAAGCCAGGGGTCTCCAAACTTGGCAACTTTAAGACTTGTGGACATCAACTCCCATGCAGGCTGGGAATTCTAGGAGTTGAAGCCCACAAGCCTTAAAGATGCCAAGTTTGGAGAGCCCTGGGCTAAGCAATCAGGAGGGCCAGGCAGTGAAGGACATCCACCTTCACCTATCCAGTGAGACCAACAGAGCTTGAACAGCTGTTTGCAATCTAGTGTACAATAACTAACACTGCAGAAGCCCTGGAGAAACACAATTAGGCACAGTGCCTCAGACTTGTCGTTCTTTTCCCCTTCATCAGAGCATTAATGTATTTTAAATGTCTCAGATGAAAAGCCTTTGACTTTCTTGCTGGAGAAGGACACTTTAATTTTTGCAGCCATTCCTCTCATAACAACTACAAAACGCAAATCATATTACGTGATTTATTTTTAAGACTTCTCTCTTCAAACCCTAAGGTTGAACGTTTCTAAATTCAATTACAATGTTCCATGAAATGTTTCTGACTATATTTTTTTAAAGGATCGTAAGTACTGTGAGCTACTTGTTTTGCAGAGGGGAGGCACTGCACGTTTTCATTCTAAGCACTGGCATTTATAATACATGAGGAATGAGGCGTGAGATTTCTGATGTGCCATGTTTTCAGAAATTATTGGAAAGTCTTCTCATATGAACCCATATGAGACTGCCCAATTCAGGAGTTCTTAATATTTATCAATAATAAAGGAGGAAATTACCAGCTTTGCCCTGAAATACTCATCAAATTACTAAGCACTGTTCTCATTCATGTAAAAATTAATTCACAAATCTGGCATTGGGCCTTGCTCCCCTATAAGAAATTGCGTTGTATCTCACATGCATTGAATAAAGGGCTTAAGAAAAAAAATCAATAAAAGAAATTAAATATAGCTAGCCTCTCTCAAACAATAAAAAAAAAATCAATGTTCTTTTAGCAGGTACCCGTAGAAACAGGTTTATTTTCAACATTAATCTGGATACTAGTTCCATAGTAATTGATTTTTTTTAATACTTAAACTGTCAAAAGTATAACAAGCAATGATTGCTTGTTATATTCCAGATTCATAAAGTAGACTTATTCTAAGGGAGTTGTTCACTGTTTCTTTTGTTCTCTAGTACTGAGCTGTATTATTTGTCACTGAAACCATTGCAAATCATTCATGCTTTAATAGTAATATTAGAAACAGAATTCCCAACAATTCTGCCAGTAGACAGGATATAAATAACCATGAGTGTTATGTTTGTGGATAAAAATGGCAAGGCTGTATACTTTACCATTTGGGCTGGAAAACAATATTTCCAAACAATTTCTCTAACTATACATGAAATATGGTTCATTGAACAAAAAGAGAATATCACAAAACGGGTATCTTTTATAGGATGATTCTTGCAAAGTGAGTGTATGTAAAACTTCGGCTCAGAAAGCCAATGGCCTACGCTTCATGGAGCAATTGATTAGGGGTGTAAAAGGAGTCTGCTAGTTTTCTGTGGGAACAGTTTTGCAAGGCCTAGCAAAATGATTCTTGAGCTGCATGAACGCCAGTTTCAAAAGGAATCTGAAAATTTTCACCTCCCTCTGCTTAGAAATCTATACTAAAAGTTCTTTTTAAACATATGAGGATGGTGAGCTAATGGAATAGCCATGCTGCCTGTAACATCAAATATGCTCTCTCTTAGTCTTTTAATAATAATATAGATGTTTCTTAATGGTGGAATTTAAAAAAAAATATTGTTCATTTTATGTTTGTTTCTCTAAATTATATGCTATCCAGAGTCACATTTTGTGAGATAGGTGGCTATATAAGTAAGATTAAATAAATAAATAAATAAATAAATAAATAAATAAACAAACAAACAAACAAATAAACAAATAAATAAATAAACAAACAAACAAACAAATAAACAAATAAATAAATGCTTCATAAATGGCATAAAACATCTAGTTTTCCACTCTCTATCTACATTAGAGGTACATTAAAGGTAGCCAATCAGACCAACCAAGGCTGCTTCTCTCTCACACACAGGCCTGAATACTACCTAAAAGAGATCTAGATAATCTTTAATCTAGGTTCGTTCATAGTTCAGGTCTTAACACATTCTCGATAATCTTTCCCAGAAAAAGAATAGGAAAAAAGAAACTTCTAGCCTGACTCAATTGAGACATGGCCCCTTCATGTGGGAGCATTGCCTTCTCTCTTACTTCTCCCTTTTTCAAAGGGTCTATAACCTTTGAAAATAATCTTTTTGGTTAAATTAAGCTGAAGAGCCATGTATGCCATGGATTTAACACTTAGATGTTGGAGCTTGTGCTATAGAGAATCCTATTTATGGTACCTTATTAATCTCTACAAGTTAAAAATAATCTCAGGTGGTTTCACAAAATATTCTTTTGAGTCTCAATTGGCATCTAACTCCAAATGATGAAGTAATGTTCTCTATAGAGGATTGTGTAAAAATATCAGTAACCTATATAAGATCTTCAATCTCTTTATCCAAAAAAAGCATCTTGGGGCAAATGGATATGTATCTGTGGATTATACCCAGTGGAATCAAATTGAAGGTTGCACCTTTATTATACTATTAATTTACTTCCCACCTTTATTATTTTTACAAATAATTGAAGGCAGCGAACATTTCCAGCACACGTTCTTCCTCCTATTTTTCCCACAACAACAAACCTGTGAAGTGGGTAGGAGTGAGAGAAAATGACTGGCCCAAAGTCACCCAGCTGGCTTTTATGGCTAAGACAGGACTTGAACTCATAGTCACCCATTTTCTAGCCTTATTCTAGCTTTAACTAGTAGACCAAACTGGCTCTCTTTTCCTGTAATAGCCAGCCTGATCACCCAACATGCCTCATTTTGCTCACCATTATGGAATTAAGCTCTTCCCCGTGTGTAATGTCCTTAATCTCCATACCCCCCAACCACCACATAAAACATTCCAAATGAAGTAAACTCAAACTATCAAAGCACACTTCATGCAACCAAAAAAAGAGAAGAACCCACTCTTTTTCATTCAATTGCCCACACTTTCATTCACAAGTTTGTTGTGAATGGTCCAGTGGCCATCAAAACATCCACTCCTACCAAAGCCCCTCATCCACTGCATCCTATTCTTACTCGGCCAATGAATGACAGTCCTATCCCTGTGTTTTCACCCCAGGGGGGCTCTCTTGCTCCATGTCTTGTCTTTCCAGGGAGTAACGTTCTTCAAAACGCCCCAAATATCTTCCTGCTTCATACTCAGAGCTGAATATATATCCCACTCTATTTACAGTCAACTCAATCAGTAGTGTTTATTCTATTTGCTTCAAGTTCAGCCCTGCAGATATCCACATGAACTCCTCTTTTCTATTATATGCAGCAATTCCTCCAGGGTGTTTTGCATGCTATTTTCATAAGGTGGCTTCTTCAACCACGTCCTACACTTTCTGACTATATGATTGCTTGTGATTTAATGATAGTTGGCAAAACAACGGAGCCTCTCCCAGCCTTGGTAATATCAACACCAGCGATCTCAGCCTCTATAAAGATTTAATGGATTTTTTTAGGGGTGGGTGGGGTGGAGATAAAAAGGCAACAGTGGTATTTAAACTGAGGGGTATCTAAACAGCAGGATTGTGCACTCTGTCAATTCATCAGAAATATAGGTATGATAGAGAAGAAATCCAGTTACATGTATTGTTTAATCTGACTTAAAGCCTTGTACACAAAACTTCAAAATAAGAATTCAAAAAGTTTATGATTTAATTTAGTTGCATTACATGACGTCAATTTTTTTCCTGCAGGACTGGCTAATTTTAATGAATTCAAGTCTCTAGGGCCAGATTAATTACATCCTGTAAGGAAGATGATTGGAGTTTCAATAAGTGTAATCTTTGAGAACTGATGGAAACTTGGCAAGGTCTCAGAAGAACAGAGGAGAGCATATGTTACTTCTGTTTTCAAAGTGGGGGTGGGATATTCAGGAAATTACATAAATAACAATTGGCTGCTTTAATGCAAATCTGTACTTTCTGATTGGCCTATCATCATAATGGGCCATTAACAACTTCCTTCAATTATCAAACTTTTCATTCTGTCCAGACTGAGTGAAAGATAGTCCCTTTACTTTTTCACCCCCTACCCACAGTACTGAAAACCTTCCCTTCCCTTCCCTTCCCTTCCCTTCCCTTCCCTTCTTCCCTTCTTCCCACCTTGCTTTTAGAACATAGAACATAAAATAATAGGGGTGGAAGGCAATTTGGAGGTCTTCTAGTCTAACCCTCAACTGAATTATTAATTCTTCCTTACAGAGTTTTTTTTGGACCAACAGAAAAATATAGCAAATAAAGAACAATTATTTTCCCTATGGTTTAATGGGTCATCATAGCTATGATGGTAGCATATTGGGAAAAATTGATCTGCTTTAGTGGCAAAGGTAATAATGTTGGATGACAGAAAGTGTGCAAACATCTGGAAAAGAAGGGGATAATTCCTTAAACAAAAAGGCATGAACTAACCGACTCATTCACACAGCCAGCCAATGGGACTTACTTTCCTGTGTAGATGGGAAGGTCAAGGAGCAGGGAATAACCCATCATGGTTTAAACTGATGGGTAGCAAACAAATTTAATAATAATAATAATAGTAATAATTCTTAAATTAATTTAAGAAGCAGCTGGGACAGCATGGGAGACTAGCAGCTTAGGCAGTACAGAATTGCCCTGAGTTTACCTAACCAATCATGTACTCACTGCTCCCAGTCATGCAATAACAGTGGAGGTGACACTTCCTGAAAATATCTTGAATTTCACTAATACCCAGAAGCATATCTTCTGCAAGGTTGAATTGCACTGAAACTCTTAAGGCTGGGAGAAAATGTCTACAAAGAAAATATCTAGCTGTTCTTGAAAGCTACCCGATGAGTGTTAGACAATGTGTAAGCGTGTGGAGGTTTTATTATCATAAACTTCCTCCATATGAATAATTGTGGCAGCCACAGTTGAAGCCAAGCTCATATATTACCATAACAGAGAAAGGCAGACACACTTTTTTTTCAGTAGCATCAGCCTACGCAATACTATTTATAGCAACTAAATGCATATATTTTAAAAGTGGAATGCTGCTAAGCTGCCTAGGGCAGAGTTATTCACTAGAGAATTGCCAAGGTCCAACCCGGATGCAGTCGATACTTAATAGGGCCATAGGAGCATTAAAATGTATGTTGAGACAAACAGTTCTAAAAAGTTTGAAAAAATATTGCTTTGTAACATCTTTCCCATCCACTCAAATTCCCTTCCCCAATTTCTCTTCCTTCCTCTCTCCGGCCCTCCCTCCCACATAAACATATGCACCTAAGAATTGCCCTCTCCTCACAGATAATTTCCCAGACTGAAGATCTTGTCCTTTGAGGGTCACCATGTTTTCTACTAACCACTAATGTTTGTCTTTCTGCTCTCCCACATTTGCTACTGATCTGTTCTTTGCAATTAACTCAGAGTAACCTAGTGGTCAGGGTCAAGGGTTTTCATGTGAAATTATGCCTGCTGTATATCATGATCTTTTGCCCATCGTAACCAATATGGAGGAAGATGGGCAGCCCAAACTTTTCTCACTGAAATCAGTTAAGTGAACAATCACTTCCAAAATATACGCGAAGGATCAGTTGAACTCATTTACTTTCAAGAATTAGATATCGCCTACTTAAAACTGTGAATCTTGATGTTAGTGCAGTGAAACTTGTGCTTATTCAACATAAACACAAAATTGTGCTTATGTGGAATTAATTCTATCGACTTACTAATTTTTCATCTTCCGTGAGAATATTGGCTTGATCCCTCATGGTATCTACATATCTACATCTGCTTATGAGAACCAGTTTGGCATAGTGGTGAAGGCTACAAACCAAAAGACTGTGAGCCAGGGCCACATAATGACTTTTGGGGACCCTAGGCATTTTACTTTTGTGAGCTCCTACATCCATAAAAAAATAACAGCATTAAAATTATATTTCATATTATTTTTCAATATTATCCTTATATTTTGCAAAGAAATAAGAAATAAAATAATGTATTTTTATATATTATTTTGGGAAAAAAAATATGTCAATAAAGTCTGTCAAGTATTCACTACATCATCCCCACCAACACTGACAGGGCAAGCTACTAATAAACAGGAAGCAAACCTCACACTCACTACCACTGCTGATGTTACTGTGTTGGGTAATGAAACATCTGCAAGAAAACAGCCAAGCTCGGAGAACACCAAGGATTCCACAGCTAACTCTCTCTCTCTAAGCCCTAGGAGGAAGACAAGGACAAATCACCAGAAAATCTTGTGGAGAAATCTGCAGGGAGGAGATAAGACTTGAACTCACAAACACACATGCACAAACCAATTTTTTTTTATATAAAAAAAATGTCTACTTATTAAATGTCTAATTATTTAATAGCAAAGTTTATTGTCTCATAAAACTCCATAAATTGGGGGGGGGGGGGAAAGGTGTTAACATTTTATTTTTTTTCCATCCTAGAGATGTTGTGTGATTACTCTTGAGGCTGCATGGGCTTCCAGTTAGCCACCTCTGAGCAAAGTCAAACTTTCCCCATATCCATAATCATAGGAAAACTCAACATTAGCAGGTAAATTGAGCTGGAATGCTTAGCTGTATAAATTAGGTACAGTTGTTGACTTAATGACCTACTTGTTAATTTTCTAAAGCATTTAAAGGGTAATGGGTATAGAACAGTTTTTCAAGTCTATTTCACTCTTAATTCCATTCTCTGTTTACTCATCAATGGGCCTGCACTAATCTGCAAATTTAATTTAAATATTACGCATGAATTTGAACCATCTTCAAACTGGTGCTAGTCCAACAGTTTAAAAGTTGCTTCATCTCCTTTTGGGATGAAATGGGAATGTGTAGAAGTAGAAATATAACACCTAAAGGCTGATAACATTGATTCACTTAAACATGCAGTCCAAATAAAACATTTGAATGACTCAATTAATCGAAGCAGAATTCTTAACAAGATAAATCTCTGCCTTGATGCAGCATCAGTCTCCTTATATTCTTAAACTAGTGGGAGATACTGCTGGATGAAAAATGTAGCACTGAAATTCTGTTATATAGTCTCAATCACTTTTTAGTGGTCTCCACTGAACATATTTTTAAGTTAATTTTATCAAACTATCATTTGGAAAGTTTCTTTTCATGCTGCTAATGTGAAGGGAACCAAGTTCAAATCTTTAGGCATGCCCTTCCCTCATTCTTCTGTGTATCTTTATTACTGCTTCTTATTGCTCCTTTCCTATTACCAGTGAATGCCTTTAAGACATTTGGAAGAAAAAAAATGTCTAATATTATTCCAACTCTTGGAATAGCCACATGAAGTACCTGTTGAACTGAAAACTGAATGCCTCTATTCAGCCCTGAATGGCAGCATCTCCATGTTTCTATTGCTTGACACAATGATGGATGATTTATTTACTGAACAGCATTGGTGGCCAGAAAATCTGATTTTCATGCCTGCAAATCCATGAAACCTCAGCCACTGAACAGCTTCTTTTACATGTGGCAAAGGTCACCTATCAAGGGATTTTCTCATGTTTTCTGTGATTGGTCATGGCTCATTTCCTGCAAGAAAATATGATTTCCTCAAAATGGGTGAGTTTGAAGAGACTCACAAAGACCTACAAAATCATTACCTCTCTGTGTAATAAGTGTAAAATATACAGATGAATCTACAGGAGCTAAAAGCAACTGTTTATAGTTGGGAACTATATTTAATCCTATCATTATGAAAAGTCTTAAGCGCTCCCCCGATATAAATGCAGTGCAGAAATTAGGCTTTTAATCTTGCCGCGCAACCTTGTCGATTCAAAAGTGTTTTAGTAACATGCTGACAATATTTTCTCTAAGTCTTCTGTGTGATACTATTAGTTGAACACTAATGTTGCAAGGAAGGAGCTATGGCAAAAAAAAAACATGTTGATTAAAAATATACAAATAGTGCACCAGGTTTTCGTAGTTTCATTTCATTGTTTTGAAACAGGAGCCCAAAAACTACCCTTAGATCAGGGGTGTTAAACTGCCGGCCCACAGACCGGATGTGTCATGGTGAAACCGCAGCCACCCCATTGCCGGCAATGGCAAAAAAGTTGTGATACATCACGACACGTCACATGACGTTGCAAGTTTGAAACCCCTGCCTTAGATCTTCCTCATACTACTTTCCTACATTTCTGGGTGGTTTTTCCATTAGGATCCATCTTTTGCAGCAAAATGA
The DNA here is from genome assembly GCA_023970755.1 of Azemiops feae. NCBI lineage: Eukaryota > Metazoa > Chordata > Lepidosauria > Squamata > Viperidae > Azemiops > Azemiops feae. The sequence goes on from JALGBA010003980.1 coordinate 5,036,339, forward strand.
CACTCTGTCCACATTCAAAAGTTTGTCCATTGGTACAGCAGATACCCTCAAAGGCTTTGTGTGTATCCCCCTAAAACTTCCCAAATTTGTTTCTAACTTGCAATTCATAATTCAGTAAAAAAGGAAAAAATCACTAAACAGGTGGAAAGGGATTATGTTTTGTTTAACTTTAATTGTAATTTATATTAACTTTCTATTTTCCATTAACTAATTGATTAATTAATGGAGCATGGCTCCTAACATAACAAAAACATAATTTCTGGGAGACATCAAGAAAGTTTATGCCTGCAGTTTGGATCTTTTTTTAAAAAAAAAATCTGGAAAGCCATGAAATTGATATTCATTTGATCCAAAAACTTTCATTGTATATCAGTAAAGGTTTTTTTTTATTGCTTTTGTTTATTTTAATCAGTATCGCAGTAAATAGGATAATGTATAGAACCCCAAGAGCCCAAAATAACTATTTGAATTAAATCTGAACATTAATCTTACTATTCTAAACAAAAAAGTATTGATTAGCCAAAAGTATGCTTAGCCATACTTTGGAAATGACTCTATTGCCTCCTTTCCTTAAAAGAAACATGATAAGCTTCAGTTGAGGCCTGCACAAAAAATGTTAAGGTATATTTTGCCTGGGCAATGATGTGAAGTAAACACCTCTTTGAAACTGCTCTTGAAAGCAACATGGACCCCACTGCTAATGAGTAAAGAAAAGCTGCCATGTTATTTCACTTTGTACTGTCTCTGGGCCTTTCCTGGCACTTCCAGCTACTGGGTATATCAAAGAAGATCCCTGTAGCCAGCTATGTCCTCTCAACACTATGCCTCAACAAGACCAACAGCACTACCTTCATCATGCAAAACCTCTCAATAAGGTGAAGTTATCAGGCCCGTGTGATTATCCAGATGGGAAACCAAGACCACGGGCACTAATACTACCTTTATTGTATGTTTACAGCAACAGAATCTTGCAAGTCTGAAAGTACTTTCCCATCCCGGTCTTTATGTTCTAGAGAACTAGGGAGGGTTAATTCTGAGACGATGTCTACTCCCAGGGCTTTTTTTCTCATAGAACGCCCAGAACGGAGTTCCGGCACCTTTTTTGGATGGAACCTTGTAGGATAGGCAAGGCGGGTTGTATGACGTGTGTGAGTTCCAGCACCTTTTTATTTTACAAAAAAAGCACTGTCTACTCCCATTCCTGCTTTGTATTCAGATTTTTTTTAAATCAAACCTTTCACTAGGCCAGGGGTAGGCAACCTTGGCTCTTTTATGACTCGTGGACTTCAACTCCCATGCTGAGGGGAAAGGGAGAGGTTTCCAAGCTGAGCCATGCTGACTCAGGAATTCTGGGAGTTGAAGTCCATGAGTCATAAAAGAGCCAAGGTTGCCTACCCCTGGACTAGGCTATGGTTCTCTCTTCTGTCTTTCAAGGTTATTCTCCCAGCATATTTACAGACGTGCAGCACCTCACATAGCCCATTTCATAATGCTCTACCAGCACTGGCAGGAGAGGTTGATTTTAAAATATTACGGGTAGTCCTCGACTTACAACTATTTGTTTAATAGCCATTTGAAGATACAACAGCACTGGAAAAAGTGACTCATGACCGTGTTTCACAGTTTGTAGCAGCCCCATGGTCATGTGATCAAAATCTGGATGCTCGGAAGCTGGTTTATATTTCTGACAGTTGCAGTGTCCCGGGGAGTCAAGTGATCACCTTTTGCGACCTTCTGACAAGCAAAGTCAAGGGGGGAAGCTGGATGCACTTAACTACCATCTTACTAATGTAACAACTACATGATTCGTTTAACAAGTGTGGCAAGAAAGGTCATAAAATGGGGCAAAAACTCACTTAACAACTGTCTCGCTTAGCCACAGAAAGCAATGTCTTATTCTTGGCAAAGATGAAATCATAGTAATTGAAACACCCCCACCCCCCTGAAAGCATATGCAAAGAGTAAGTTTTTCTGTGTTCTCTGCAGGCTTTTTATACAAATGCACTTCTGCTTGCTGTTCTCTCTTTCCCTGAATACCTTGGGAAATCAAATTCCAAGAGCTGGGCTATCAACAAACCTAAAGAGACAAATTCCAAACACAAATAAAGGAAGGAAGCATAACTACTTGAATGCAATTGTGAGTCTTGCCATCTGTCTAGGGCAGCACTTTTTGAGGAAGCCCCATTTTTTGCTGAAACGGCAGAAGAAAGAAAGTTCTTGTTAGCACCTCCTTAACCTGTGCACTTTCTCTCGCTAATTTGTGGAAGGTAGAACAAATGGAAATGGGTGGAGAGATGCTAGGAAAGAGGGAGGAGAAGATACAGTTAGCCCAGATGTAAGGAGGAATCTCATGACTGAAAGAGGCACTGAGCAAAATAAAAAGCTGGCATGAAGATTGTATTTTCCTACCCGAGCTTGAAACCTGGGCCACCACAGAGTGCTATCAATTTTGGTATAAGCAGTAGAGCTCCAAAACCTACTCCAGCAATACAACATATGAGAATTGTTAGTCTTTAGGAAGGGCATGATGGCTCAGCAGTTAAGGATGCCGGGTTTTGCAGCTGGAAAGCTGATAGCTCACGTTTGAGACCTAAGCACTGCACAATGGTGTGAGCTCTTGTTATTTGCTCCAGCTCAGGCCCACTTAGCAGTTCGAAAGCATGCAAATGCAACTAGATAAATAGGTACCACTTTGGTGGGAAGGGGTAATAGCATTCCGTGTACCATGCTGGCCACATAATCACAGAAATTGTCTTCCAATAATGCTGGCTCCCTTGGTTAAGAAACAGATATGAGCACCACCCCCTAGAGTCGGACATGATGGACAGGGAAATCTTTACATTTACCTAAAATGTTAGGACACACATACACAAACAGACTTCTTGTTGCTTTAGTATGGTTTTTATTTTTCCTTCAAATGCAACATATTTGCATTTATAGCCTGTAGTATTCTAAAAAAAAAACCTTTAGTTTTGATAACAATGTGTTCAAAATGAATGCTCAGATACGACAACAATCCCAGCATTTTCCTGTTTTCATTCCACTCAAGAAAAGCAAACAATTGTCTTAAGAGCATGTTTACAATCTAAAGCAAAATACATTTTTCCATTTGTCTATCCATTAATGTTTTTCAGAGGACTTAACTACTGAAATAAATTCTACTTTTTTTCTTTTTTGAAATTAGCATTATGTCATCACATTATAAGACATATTATTATTGAGATTTAGTAATTATTTCACAGATGTTCACTAGTTCCATTACTGATATTTAAAATGTTATTTAAAATATCTAGGACACTCAAACCACTAAAATAAATAGCCACAGGAGCAAACAATTCTTCACCAGTTTCTGATCTGCTTCGCTGTTTCTAGTGACATTCAAATGATTCTTTCACCTTCCTGATCATAGAATGCTCTCTACATCAGAATCCTATAAATATTCTTTCTTCTAAGTATACTGGCACACTGTGCTTGGCTGGAAAAAAAACAGCCCAGTTTTTCATTAAAGAAAGCATAGATTGATGAGTAAACATTTTTAGCATCAAATTCATAGATTATTTAAGATGTTTCTCTCGGTAAGTTAAATGTGACATTTCCATATAATCTGCATTTTTATGTGCAAGTATACACACCTTGCAAAAAACATTAAAAATTATCATTTACATTTTCAGTTTTCTCAGGGTTGTTCCCTATGGTTGGAGTATTTCCAAAGGAATGGTTTATGTATATTTACTATGAATTACATAAATGAATGTGCCATGTAATTTATTTCATGTGCAGTTCTTTAGAATAAACATGAGTCTAGAAGATGAGCATTCACTGCAACTCAACTATCTTGGGGCCATTAATCTGAAATCCACAGCATGTGATTTCCTGGTTAGCACTCATAATCATTACAGTGTGGAAATTGGGAACCTATGGTGCTCCGGAGGGTTGAAAGATGGGTTAGAGATAGGTTTTTGCCTTTAATTTCCATCAGCTTCAGCCAGCCTAGACATGACACATGTTACTCTTCAGAAATATCTGGAAATCCAGTTTTCTCATCCCTCCAATAACGGATCACAAATCTCTTTTACCCAACACTAAGAAGAAAAGCGGAGGATTTTAGAAAAGCTACTTCATCCTCCCAACCGATGTAGAGAAGTCTGAGTAGCTACTATTATCCTGAAAGTAATGTTCCTAGTAAGGTCATCCTTGCTGACAAGGTTGAAAGGAGAAGGGTGAAACAATCCACCTAGCAGAAGGAACTCTTTAGTTCAAAAAATAATCCTAGAGCTACCGTGAAACAATCTGAACTTCTGATATAGAACTGCAGGTGATGATGTGGCCAGAGCAAACAGCAACAAAGGAAGTCCTTTCACTGACAGTCCTAGCTCAGGCAGTCTCCAGATTATGTAAAAATTCACTTATAAAAATATGATATTACAGACAGGAGTGGGTGCTGTTTTGTATATGCACAAAACAGAACCACCCAAGTTTGCACATGTGGAAATTGGCAATCACTGTATTTCCATTTGCAGCTGATATATGTGACAATTACCTTACACAAGGGTTCCTAGAGTACAACTGTTGTATAACACTAGGATTTTCCGTACTGAAATAGGAGACCCTTGTGGCATGTGAGAAGCATGAACCAAATAGAAGTTAAAATTATTAAAAGAGAAATGAAGAAATGAATTTCATCTCTCCCCTCTACCAATACTGATTAGAACCAGTCCCCTAGGAAGAGCTGATCCATTATAAGACTATGTTGTCCCCATCCAGCATTCTCAACCCCCCAAGCTGGTCTATGAAGACTGAAAGATCATTGAGGAAAGGATGGATGGACCAACATTATTCCATTTTTGCCAAGTATCATCAAAAGGTTGATCAGTGCTGTCTCAGTACTACAGTATACCCTAGTGTGAAACCCAGCTGGAAAAAAAACAATTCTCTTCCTTAGGTCCTTCATTTCTTTAGATCCCTCTAAAAGTGCAGCTCAACCACCTTCTTAATAATCCTAAAAAGGGAGCATTGAAGGCAGAATGGAAATTGTCCAATATTTTGGGATCTGGTAATGGCTTCTTGAGGAGGAAATAGACCATTGCCTCTTTAAATGTGGATGGTAGCTTCAAATAAATCCAACACAATCCAACACTGATTTGCTTATGACAGGGAACTGATGTTAACCCTCCCTTCATTTCCAAATGAAATTGCTACTGTTGCACCCATCTAATATAGTCACATGACACAACCAACCAACTGGCTGATTTGGCTTCTTGCCTCAACACTCAATAATCTCTAACCCCAGCAAGCTATTCCCCACCTTTACCCCATAGACAAGCATATCACAACCCTACACATACTTTTCATACCTATTCTCACCCAAGTGGTCAAGAGTATAAGCAAATCTCTAATCTTAAATACCAAAGTGAGCTAAGATCACCACTGTTGCTATCCATTTCTCACTCTGAATGATATATCCCGGAGATAGATTAATATAATTTTGCAAATCTAATTGTAAGCTCATTGCCAATACTTGCTTGAAGCAATGTGCGTGTAGTCTCTAATACACCTTGACATCAGTGGATAACAACAGAATTGAATCAAGTACATAAAAAGATGAAGGGATGCAATCTCGCCAGATAGAAAATGAATCTGAAGTTTCTTGAAAGCCTTTGCAGTACAGCATCCAAAGTATTACTGCAGCAGAATCCAATCCATAATTTTGAACTATGTCCAAAATATCTACTTATAAACATAAATTATCCAATGCTTGTTTATTTTGGATAAATTCAGACTGAAATGAGTGCATTATGTGTGAAAATGCTCTCTATAATAACTTAGCTAACAAAGCAGTTAATGTGGTAGTTTATATATTAATTGAAAGGGGGGGAAAAGGATCTACCACATTCGCAAAATTCTGAATTGTTACCCAGCTTTAAAATTAGGCAGTCCTCAACTTACAACCACAACTACAAATTGGGAATAGAATTTCCATTGCTAAGCAAAACAGTCCTTAAGTGATCACACCAGAGTTTTATGACTAAGTATCACTGCCGTAATTGAGCAAATCGCATGACTGTTAAGCAAATCTGACTCCCCCCCGCAAACTGACTTTGGTTGTTGGAAGCCAGCTGACAAGGTTGCAAATGGTGATCACATGATCCCACCAAACAGCGACAGTTGTAAATACATACAGGTTCTCAAGTGCCTGACTTCTGATCATGTGACCGTGGGGATGCTACAGTTGTCATCATTGTGAGGACCCATTTTCATTGCCATTGTAACTTTGAATAGTTGCTAAATGGTTGTAAGTCAAGGACTACCGTATACGCTCTATAAAGACAATTTACCAGATTTAAATCATTTATTATAAGCTTCTAACAATATCGGAACCAACAAATCTCTGGAAAACTTATACTATTCAACAGAAAAGCCATTTGGGCCAAGGGTAGATTGTGGAACATACCAACAATTATAAGTCTTATATTTTCAGATTAAACTTAATTTTAAAAAGAATAAGTATGTCATCAAGATTTCACTTAGAGGACATACAGTCAGAATGGGTCCAAGGTGCCATACATATTTAGTAACAAATTATGTGAAAGAGGATCTGAGAAATTGGGAAAATGTAGAAGACATTTTAGAAACCGAACCAAAAATAGTATTTCCAAAATTTCAGAAGGAAACCGTCCTACGGCTTTCAATGTAAATTATCATGACAGCAAGGGAAGAATGGAGAATGAAATCAGACAAAGGAATGCACAGTGGTTGCACACAGTTTTAATAACAAGCAAGAAAGAACAAGGAAAGATGTCTCAATCAAGATCAACAAACAGAGGGAAAAACACAAATAAATACTTTACAAAGGCGAAAAAATAAACAGGAAAATGGATAGCCAGGTTAAAACTAGTAAAGAGCAATCATGGAAATGAGATTAAAGGGAGGCAGAAAGACTGTACTGAAACCCTTTATAAATGGGATGACAGAAACATCAGTAGAGAGAGAAAATACTCAGGAACTAGCTGCTAGAGAGGAAGGTATAAGCAATAAACTGTCAAACAGAAAAGCACCAAACCTAGATTAAATGCCCAGCATGGAACACTAACAGGATGAACTTAAAACCCTAATATCAAATGATAAATAGAATATCATTGAGACTAGATATATCCAATGAAAAAGACTCCTTTGTTCGAAAGAATAGACCTATCAGGAGGGAAGGAAAAGTGGCAGTGGCATATAGAAGATGGGGTTCCTGTCACCAATATCCATACAAGCCTCCTAGATTCCTTCCTGGGTCCCCACCTACCTACCCACCCACTTCCCCCCTGAGTTTTGGAATATCTGGGAATAGCTGAGTTTCACCCAGATAAATAATTATATTGCCACTCTCTTTAATGGGGGATGCCCTCTTCACCTGGATATTTAGAGGAGGTGGAGCAGAAATTCCCTGTTCTCTAACATTAAGCCTCTTTTCTATATAAATGGTTCTAGTTTCTCCTTTTTTCTAGAATTACAAAGTCCAAACAATTTCAGAGTACATGGTGCTAGTAGACAGCTAAGCCCTGAAGAAAGAGTACAGGGTTTTTATTTTAGTAAATGTAACAACCTAAGGATTTGAGAAAATGGTCTAGCTGCACCAAATTACAAGACTCTGAGACCGGCATACTAAAGCTAGTAGTCACTAACTTGCAAACAAGCTGAACAAAGGGAGGCAGAGAACAAAAGTAGATAGAAAGCCACATACGCTGGGCAAAGCAGCACTGAAAAGAAATGAACGACTCTTGTACATCTACCTGTACTTTCCCAACCGTTTCTTACTTGTTCCAATTCTTACTGTGTTGTTTGGATATTTGGCCTGTTTGGCCTTAATCCCAGACCTATTCAGAAAAATGTGCTTCTTGTTGAGTTCCTGATTATTTTCCCTTACTCTGGACATTCTGAAACTTCTAATTTGTCCTGCCCCCCCCCGAATCTCATCCCCCCACCTTTCATTGGAAGAGGACAGAGCAATGTTATAGGATATTTAGAGTTGTTAGCCAGCCAGCCAGCCAGCCAGCAGGCCACTGACATAAAACTAACCAGGCAGCTTATAGACACTTAGATATACTAGTATATGTTTGCTGGTACTGAGGTTTTAAGAATGGAAGACCTATTAAAAGCATCCAGGTAAAGATAGGAAAAGGTCATTTGAGTAAAATGGCTAGAAATATAAAAATATAAATTATAAAAAAAATTAAATAAAAGAGTAGGATGGGAGAGCCTGAGATTGAAATAGAGAAGACACAATCATAAACTGTTTCTCTAAGAAGGGTATTAGGAATAAGAAACTGGTATTAGGCTGGTACCTATTCGACTGGGTTGTTTGAACTCTCAAGCTTCCTCCTGAACTCTCAAGCTTCCTCCTTCCGTTATATATTCAAGATGGACAGTATTTAATATTTATTTGTTATGTATAGGTAGGGGTGTGGGTCTATACATATGTTACATATAGTATGTTTTAGGTGTGTGTCATGTATGTGTTTCACTTTGAGAGCGGGCAACTAAATTTCATTTTTTATGTGTGCCATTGTGCCCACAGTAAAAAAATGACAATAAAGGTTATCTTATCTTATCTTATCTTATCTTATCTTATCTTATACTGGGAACTCTTAGTTTAATGCAGAAGTGACACAATATGGGGCCTACTGTCCTGGCCTTGATTTGGCTTGGGAGCTTTTTTTTTTCCTGAGGAATTGTTCAACTAAAAAAGAGTTCCATGTTTATGTTGTATAGTCATGAGCTCCTTTAATACTTGAATACATAATCAGTTTTGAAAGGTGTAAGAATTTTGCAGTAGGAAATAAGCAGAAAATTTTGAACAATCCTTGCTTAGCCAAGATTCAACTTGCACACTTTATACAATACACAGGTTATATGGCTCCATCTAGAGAACTAGACTATGACTATTCTGGCTTCAAGGCCTCAGGTGACTTAGAAAGTGGATATCTAAAGGCCAGCTATTCCTTTATGAAGCTACTCATATCTACATTCATCATCTGTGGTTTTTCTCTGAAAGCTCTTGCCACAGGAAATGAAATTTGGGGAAAGCTTTTACTACAAAGAGAAGGGGAAAAATTTAATCTGCATTTTTTTCTCAAAAACAAAAACAAAAAAAGAACATGTTTCTAACACTAGATGTGATGTGTTTGTGGTAGTTTTAAGCTTTATTTAATGTCACTCTTTCTAAAATCAAATTGTAAACCAGAAACTAATGCATTGAAAAATGGGATAGAAGCTTTTTAGATAAATAAATCAAGGGTTCCTGAATTGATTGAAGGAAAATCCACACACTGAGTTTCCACTGACCTTTATTCTAATCTCAGGCTTGAGGGGAAAATGGCTAACAACACTTAACCACTCCTCCCAGAGGAAAAATCAGTGGCTGAATTATTCTCAGAACTACTTTGCAATGGTCTTCTAAGTTTTCCTTTATTCTAGCTATATTGCCATATCATATAACGCTTTTTACCTCTCCCACTTTTCCCTTGCTAAATTATTGGAGTTTACTCCCCTTAACTTTCAACTTTGGCCTGATCTTTAGATGGAACAAAACTTCTTAAAGTTTTCTGTTCGAAACCCAAGTAACTTTCCCTCTTTGCTTGCCACCTACCTAAATCAGAGGCTCCACAGAAGAACAAAATGGTAGAATTGTCTCTTTTGCTAAGTTTTCTGTATAGTATATTTTAGACTTCATGCAACACAGCATGTTCTTAACTTCAGGTTCTGGGCACCATCTCTTTCCAGTGACATTCCAAATACTGTTTTCTCATCTGGCAGTGCGTTGTTTTATTGTCCCTATAATTTAAACAACAGCAGGGGCTGATTCATTGAATTAAAACTAAATCTGTTCTACAGTGGAATTTAAGAATTTGGGGTACTTTATAAGCAATGAAAGGCTATGCAAAAATAATAATAAATTGAGCATTATGCACAATCTGTCATTACATCTGGAATTTTTGAGAAAAGTGCTATTCAATTGGACTGTCTATATTCTAATATCCTGTTTTATTCACTTCCAAATGTGGGAAACATCAAAGGGACTGAACTGGCATTTATCCAGAAACATTGACTTAGCTGATTTGTTGATAATGTTTCTGTAAGTGGTTTCAACAGCCTAATAACTGCATAGCTAATATTGTACAGCTATCGAGCAATTAAAGATCTCACATTTTTTTTCACTCTTTCCTTAAATTATGATTCTAGCTATGCCTGATCAATTGGGCTGGGAAGAGTGATTGGAAATAAGGGGAAACAGTGGGACATAATGGGGAAAAATATAACAATGGTATCCTCATTATTGTCATGACAGAGCAGAAAAGCTAGCACAGTGCATAATGGATCAGCAACGATCTTAGCATCTACAATGGACAATGAAATCTATGGCAGCGCATCATATAGTATGGATACCTATTCCAATTTCTCTATTCTACCATGACATCAGAGTAGGATGCGATTAACAGCAGTTGCATTAATCACATGGTATATCATTGTCTAACAGAGCCGGCTTATTGTAATAGTTAAGGCATCAGACTGGAGACCATGATTTCTAGTCCTTCCTTAGTCACAAAGCCAGCAGATGATCTTGGACTAGTCACTTTCTCTTAGTTCTAGGAAGGACAAGCCATTTCTGAAAAACCTTGCCAAGAAAACTTAAGGGACTTGTCTAGGCAAGGACTCTTCACATCTTCCAATCTTGCTCTACTTCTTTCAGTTTTTCTATGCTCTGGCTGGTATCAGAGCATTAAGAAATATTTTTTTTTGCTTTTATTTAGGTATTAATTCAGTTTCCAAGTTATCCATTTGCTAAGCATCTCTGCAGAGTATAAAGAGGATTAAAGACAACAAATAGTGAAAAATAAATACTATAAATATCATAACAATAAAAACTCACCAGGGAAAAAGACAGACTTAAAGTGCACAATATTTAGCAGCATAACATTTAGTTCTGACCTAGTAACTATGAGAAGAGCCAAGCTTTTAAAGCTTTCCTAATCAGCAGGATTAAGGCCAAATGGACTCAGAGGGTATGATATATTAGGCATAAGTAATTCAGAGCTGTAAATATGACAAACTACATGTTTTTCACCCATTCAATAAAATATATTTTCTCTAATTGGGCCATGAAGTGCCAACTTTCAGTTCTGCCATTACAAACAGTAAAAATATTTTCCTGACCATTTCCCATGTTTATTATAAAAATGTTTATCCAAGCTAAAGAGCCTCATTGGGAGGAGGGTAACATAACTGAACCCATTTATATTTCTCTTTGGTTACGTTTTTCAAACACGACAGTCATTCTGAGATGGAACAATTGTATTCATTTCTTTAATTAATTTATTTAAATGTATTATAGCCATCCAACTTCAAAGGAGATATAACCCCCCAATCCATGACAACATTGTGTGTGTGTGTGTGTGTGTGTGTGTGTGTGTGTGTGTAAAATGAGAACAATTTAAAGTTTTTCCCGAAACACTTCCTCAATTAATATAAAGGAAAATGATAAGACGTTACCACTTTTAAATTGAAACTCTTTTTTAATTCCAAAGAAGATGGTTTCCCTTCACACTAAGTTGGCCAGCATTGTCCAAAAATCTCTTCCCTGGTAAACCAGTTAAGATTGAGTTTTAATCTGCATATTCAGAAGGCTGTGTGGGACAGTATGTTTTTTTAAAAAAATATATATAATATATGTTGATTCTTATTTGCCATTTTATTTCCAGTTCATTCTTCCTGGGAAGATTGTTATGGAAATTTTATACTAATGAAAAACTAATATTTTCCTAGTTGGTCTTACTAAGCAGAACTAGAGATTGTAGATATAGGTTTATTGGGAGGCTTGCCATAGAAATTACAGGGATATATCAGCGAAGTCCCCAGAAGTCAGGTTCAACTCAAGGGAATTATGACATTTTATATATATATATTTTTGCACAAAAGTGCTTTCTTCTGCTCAGAAATTTGCAAGTGCAAATTTGCAAGTGCCGCATTTCATAAACATGTTAATATTGTTGTGGGTGAATGATGCTAGACTGTAAAGAAAATATATTTTGAACTGAGCCATCAAGTTACTGACTTTTTTTCATGGAAGAAGGATTAATATTCACATGCCTGCAGTAGTTTACAAAATGCCCACAAATCTACTAAGCCACCCATTTAATCCAAACGCACTTGCATATTTTTAAAAACTTCTTCCCTTTGAATATACTGTAAGTCCTGAAGGTTTGCCCAAAACAGAGATGTCTTTGAAATGAAATCGTGACACTGGAATTAGTGTTGGTTTTGTGGCGTGCTTAATGATAATCCTGACCATGCTTGTCATGGACAGGCAGCCTGTACAGCCTTTGGAGTCAATAATCCTCCAAAGAAAAGATGGGAGCATCGTGGCTCTTTTCATCTTTGCATACAAATGATTTGGATACACAGTGCACCGGGCAGTGACAGGCATCTTAATGGCAGATGGCATTTCTCCACTGTGGAGAGAGATTGCCTGCAGATTGCCTTAGTCACAGTGTCCATCCAGGAAATAAGCAGCATAGGCTAAAGTGTAATATGGCAACTGATAGAATTTTCTGTAGAGATGTCAAAGGATTTCATAGGGTAGTGAGATCCAAAGGAGAGCGGTTGGTGTTTTGCCATGTATGAGACTTGGCCAAAAACAAAATAAAATCCTGAAAAATGGTGCCATCGAATTCTTCATCCTGTCTGGATCGATGGTATTGTAGGACTGAGGGTGAAAGATTTCTGCTCATGAAACATAAATCTGTATGGTTCATAAAGGAGGATTATTAAATATAGCCAACTTTTTAAAAAGCCTACAGTTTTAAATTTCCGCAAGAAGGAGAAAATAAGAGCTTTGGGTTCTGATAAATTCCCCACTTCCTCTAAAGTTCGATTTACAAACACTACAGTGAACTTTTTACAAGGATTGATTCTACTTGAATGGATTGTTTCATTTTCTTGTTACATTGAGAATTGGCCTGAATTAGCACTATCTAAACAAATACACAATCTCTCATATGCCTTTGCAATGTATTGAGCAGTGCAACAACATTAATCACAATGATGTCTGCACCAGCAGACCATGTAAACTCCATATCATATCCAAGTAATACTCCACCTCAGTTAATTTAGTTGAAAGTAGTCGTTCATAAATCTGATATTAGAAAAACTTGCTGTTTAACACAATGGATTTTCTTTGTCTCTGTAGTATACCATCTTGCTTCTTTATCGTGGCTTTTTCTCTTTGTCTTATCTACTATATAGAAATGTATCCACTTATATTCTATTCTTTACTTTTGTACAATTGCTGCTTTTCCTAGAAAAAAATATCTAAAAGTTTCTCATATATTCAGCCACATGAACACAATAAAGTTAAAGGAAATCTACTTCCCCAGGATATCGTTTTCTAAGTGGCAATCTCCCATTATTATTATTTTGCTATTTAAAGTCAAAGCTTCTTATTCACAGATATACTGATATACTGATATATGTCCTCATATATCAGTGATCTAACGTAACTTATGATTTACAAGCCTCTCACAAATGAATGATCTATGTCACAGACCATTATGCTTCATGTATAAACCACTTATTAAATCACAAATATGTAATTCAAGCTATAGTTTGAAATTTATACTTAATTTATAAAATTAATTTATGAAATTTATACTTAAGGCACCATTGAGGACTTGTTAAGTCCAACATATTCAGAGGGCATGGCATCAAAGATGGCTGCCATAAATATTTAAATAAGATTATCCTGCAAATAGAACTAATTTAAATGAAATGAATATTTCCTCTAACTAGAAATGATCTTTGAATTCTCCATCTCCTCCAAAAGAATCCCATATCTTATGGCAAGATGAAGCCCCAGTCACCTTGCTTGATTGTAGCTTGCCATACTTTCAGAAGACTTTAGAACAATTTTAGTAAATCAGATGTGTCAGAGATGTGAATTTATGGAAGGCAAAAATATCTGTTCCACCAGATGTTGAATGATAGACTTATATCAGCCTTACTGGTAGACCAGACAGGAAAAACCAGATAAACCAATTCTACTTTATCATAAAGCTATATTAACAGAATTTTGTTAGTCTGAAAATACAATTCTTCTGCTATCATCTTTACATCCCAAAAATTTAGGGAGGGTCCATTCACGTTGCAGGTGCAAATTATGCGGTCTCTTATTTGTTCCCTAGGCAGCATCACTTCATTTCCCACATACCATTATAGTCTATTATATCTGGACTGAAAAATCCAGATGACAATAAAAATATGTTAGATATTTCTCTGCTTCCCTCTAGTGCTAATTTGGATCCCTGCAACCTAAGTAGGGTAATTCTCTTGAATGGCAGTAAAATTTAGAAATGTTTCCTGTCCCAATGCTCTTAGTTAAAGCCACCATGGTAGGACTGAGAATTATTCCATCAAAACCAACTAGTAGTTAATCAGCTTTCAGGTTTTGGAATCACTTCTCCTGAGGCTCCATCAGGCATGGAGAGTTTTTTAATTCACCTTCTTTCCCTCTTTCCCAAAAGTAGGTTTAAAACCTATTTATCATTGCCTGTAAAGAGTGACACACTTAGCTTTTCTTTAATGTATTTGTTTAATTGATTTCTTCGGAGGTAAATGGAAATTTGTCACTCAACAGCAGCTGCAGCATTTTCCCTCCTAATATCTTCAAAACATCAGCCTTCTAAATAAGGTAGAGTCTCATGAGGTAGAAAGCGGAAAGTAAATGTACATTCACAATTCTGTTACTCCCCCACTTTTTCAGTAATGTATGCCTGCTTCAGAGGTTAAAAGAGATGTATTGTAGGTCTTGCCTTGTTCAGAATGTGAATACTTTCTCTGCCAGCTTAGTTTCATTAAAATGATATTGTTCAGCTGTAGCTGTCCCCCTAGAAGGGGACCAATGCATAGCCTCTATCAACCAGTTATCTTGAAGATGGGCTTTTTCAAATGCCATTGACTAAATAATAAATAATGCCAACCTTTTGATGTTTTTTTTTTGTATACAGTTTTCCAAAGTTCTGTCCCCAAGTCCTACTTTAAACCAGTTTAATTTAAAGAACAATGAAAAATAATATTTTATAGCTGTTTTCAGCCCTAAGTTCCTCACCTCTTTACGTTACCCAAAGTAAAATATATACTTCAAAGTCTAATCAATAAAATGGCTGGGTTGTATCATTTAATCTCCTGTGTCAGCAAAGAAGTATCTACATGTCAGGCCTGTCCCAGCTTGGATATTCAGGAAAGAAAGACCTTTGACTCTATTTGTGGTGAAAGGTATACTTTTACTGAAGCCAAGTGGTTACAGCATAGCAAAGCCAGATCTGAGGATTTCCCACATAACCTGGGTAATTTCCCCTTCTCCTGGCCCACTCCCCCTTGGCCATCTTGGTGGTGTCCAATAAGGTTCAAATTAGGTGTTTTGATAACAGTTCCACATTTTGGCACCTCTTTAAATGGGTGTTTCTCATTCCATTCCCAGGCTTGTATCCTTGGATCTTTCAACCATTGTGTCTGGATGGCACCCCTGGTTCCTGTTCCTTCCTCTTCCCATTCTCCCTCCCCACATTTTATGGCAGGATGCCATCACAGTCAAGTGAAGCAGGGCTGAAGTGGTTTGATGGCAGATCTGATACTGTGTCTTGAAAAGTATCTCTTGCCAGCTTGATCCTAGCAAGAAACAATGGACATTAATGTTTTGAACTTTGAACTAAGAATTTCTGCATTCAACATAACTTATTTTACTTTAAAAAAAAAAAAAAAAATCCTATTGTCCATTTCTTAAAGCTTTATCTCAATTAGGTTCAGAATTAATGGATACTAACAATAAATTAAAGTAGGATTATGAAGGCTACAAGTAATGTATTCTGTGACCTTTTAAAATTGCATGTGTTTTCTGGATTGAAGCACATTTTTACATTGCTGAAGAGGGCTATATTTAAATGAATTATGGTTTCCTTTATCCTATACAGAAAAGAAGGTTAATTTAAGTCACCATGATGATTTTGGGAAATAAGTTCTGAATATAGATTGTAGTTGCTGCCTATGTCAAATAGGAGGCTGGTCCTTGTGCTTGATACTTAATTGATACAATGCCTGATAACTAGGACTATCAGATCTGATATGCAGAAAAAAAATATGGGTAGCTACTAGATAGCAAAAGACAAATACAAAAATTTCTGGCTGTTAACTAGAGTTCATCTGAACTTCTGCAGTCCTGATCTGGTATTCCTAATGTATGCAGTATGTTCCAAAGAGTCAGCCTCATACTGAGAAAGACAAATCCTGTTAAACCTCTGGCCAGTGTTAAGGGAGGACTATAAAAATAAGAAAACTTGAATTTAACTCGATATGATTATGGGCATTCAGTTAAATTTGAAGAATGCTAAGATGCTGTGGTTGTGAAACAAAAATAAATGCCTTCAAGCCTAAGGCGGGTAGGTAGACAACTGCATCCATGAGAGGGAAAGCAATCAAAACTATAAGATGGAGATGGCAATGTCACAATCAAGCGATGGCCATCTTGCCAGTTTTGACTCACTTGCCTAGCTAGTTGCATAGCTTTGCTGGTAGACCGGCTCCCCTTTGAGTTTCGCATAGGACAAGTCAAAGTGCCTTTCTCTGAAATACAGGAATATTTAAAGCAAAAGCACCACTAAGTCATTTTTTTTTTTTTACTAAGCTGCTGAAATCAAACATTTCATGATGGGAATCTGGGGCTTTATTTATTGATCTGCTGTGTGCTTAGGCTGGCACAGTTCCTAAAGACATGAACCACTGACCTCTTTACCTTCCAGGCTGTAAGAAATATTGGGAGGTCACAGATCAATTTTCAGCCCAAATGGTGTCATCCATCCAAATATAATGCTTTTGTCATTGGGTAGACCAGACAAGAAACACGACCAGATGAGCTACTTTATTGTAAGGCTACATTAACAGAATCTTGCAAGTCTGAAGGTACAAATCTCCCATTGACACTTTTAATAGCCTGATCCATTTTGTGGGTCTTTTCTTTTTTCTCTGACTGTTAGGCAACTGCAGACTCCCCCCGCCCTTTCTTGTCTCATCATTTCCTAGGCAGCATCTCTTCCCCACATCTCTCAAGGTCATTCTCACATACCGTTACAGATTTGTAGTTGTACAAATGAGTATGTAAGTCACAGAATCTATTTGTATTTGTCTCAAAATATGTCTGAGCGCAAAGATTTTATAGAAAAATGTAAATATCAGGAAAAGTTGTATATAACTATATACCGAATTACCTATATGGTTATATAGCAATGTGATTGGGAAGGTTAGTATAAAACTGCATATACTTAGGAACAATATAAGGAAGTTGCAGATGTTAGAGAAATTTGCATGTGAAAATAAATGCAGAATAAGAATACCTGATGTGGCAAGGATAAACATGGCAAGAACAGAAGTAGAAGTTAGCTGGATAATGAACTTTTTGATTAGAAAAGGAGTCTAAGAACTGGAAGAACATTAAAATTCAACAGCCCATCTAGTTGAATCTTCTGTACATAGACTGGACAATAACTTTCTGTACATGGCTGCCCTCTATCTGAGATAGCAAGCTTCTTTGGATCAGTGCTGATATCTTTTCCATATTTTTGTTTACTGGAGAAAGGAAGAAGGAATAAATCCGGCATGCCTGCTGTTCTGGTACGAACCTGGCTCATTACTGGAAAGAAGGAATAAAACTCTGATGTAGCTTTAATACAATTCCTAGTTTAAAGCACTGCAAAAAAAAAAAGACATGCAAAATATACATACCAATTATCTAATGCAATGTAAATTTTATGAATGTTAATACCATACCACCTGATTGGTAAACTTAAAATAATTCGGGAAATGGGTATTTTACAAAGCTGAAAACAGAGCTTATATACTGGCAGTCTACGTGGGTTCAGTGTGTGAGACTAACATCAGATTGTACAGTATTTGCTGGATCATGTAATATTGATCTGCAATGTGGTTTGGAACCATAACATACTTTGCCAGTTTGTATATAATTATAACCCATATATAAAAGGACTAGCGAAAGTACGGGTAAAAGATGAAACAGTCAGGTTTCTGTAGTTTACTATTCTCTTAATCACAGTTTAGAGAATCATATACAGACAGTGGCCCCATTTGTATATTCATACTTAGTCATAAAATGATCAAATTGCAAATTTTCTGATCTAAAGCCCCATATAGAGTTGTTACCTCCTTCTGCAAGCAGCCAAAACAGCACAACTTCTTGCCATGATTTATAAATCAGTCTGCTTCCATTCTAGTTAATTAACCATAAATGAATGTATCATAAAACTTTGGCACATTTTGTGCTTTGCAGATGTCTGAAGTATGGAATGTCCTGCAATCAGAAGCTTCACTAAAACATTTGGAATTATTTACAAATGACAGATGGGGCGGTTTTGCTGCTACTGCTCTTCGGAAGGAGAATGCAAGAATGCAAGGATATTCCTTCAAAAATGCAAGAATATGCATTTTTAATAGACCACTTATACTTCTTAGCAGTGCTTTTTTTGTTAAAAAAAAAAAAAAAGGTGCCGGAACTCACACATCTCATACAACCCACTTTGCCTACCCTACAAGGTTCCATCCAAAAAAGGTGCCGGAACTCCGTTCTGGGCGTTCTATGAGAAAAAAAGCCCTGCTTCTTAGCTATTTTATGCTTAAGTATGAGGGCTATGCACACTTAGTAAGTAATCTGGATAAAGTTATCCCACCACAAATGAATGCAGCTCACCTGAATGTGACAATACAATGGCTCACTTCAATTTTGGGAATACCTTTCATAAGAACAGAATGGCAAAAATTAAAAGGAAGAATTTTAATTAATTTCTCCCATTCATTTGTGCATTTTTATTAGGGAAGCTAATTTGAAATAAAGAGAACTAGATGTGCTTCATTTTAATTTAGTTTTAGAAATGAATGTGCTGTTCCTTGGATTGGATGTTGAAGATTATAGTGGAGTTGGCAAATATCCAGTCACCTGCTTTTGTTTGCATTGGGAGATATTTAAACAGCTTTGCAATATCAATCTTTTTTTACATTCTACATTCCTCTATTCCATGTATTCAAGGCTTATCAATGAAAAATCAGAGTAACATAATCTTGGTCCCTAAAATAAAAAAAAAAATGTTCAAACCTCCCACTTTGTTTGTAGTGTGCAAATTACTGTGGCCTCTCTCTTTGCTCTGATATGTTAGAAAGATTTACTAAAGGATGCAAGGCTGGGTATTGCATTACAGTAGGGAGAGAGAGTGGTGCTTTTGATGAATGCCTGGTTCCCACAAAAATGTGGCCAGCTGCTGAAGCTGGCAGCCTTCTCCTGATCCATGCAATTCAGAAATAATTTTGTGGCTGTAAATCATCTGCTCTATGACAGTTTGTCTACAAACATGTCACTGTCTGTTTACTTTGCTGTGCATCAAATAGTCTAAAGGCACATGCACCTATCCTCACGCACACAGACTTTCCTACTTATTCAGAGGAAAGGCATGAGCGAATCTAACTTGACTGGTTCCCTGTTGCCCTATCTAGCATTGCCTCTGGCTATGAAAATGAGAGCAAGTGAAAGGCCACTCAGTGTACACTAATATAGATTTAGCCAGAACAGAGGAGCAGGAGCTAACAAGCTGAAAGGGGCAGTATTCTCAGCTGGTTGCACAAAGTTTGGTCTTTTGTACCAACTATTTAAGCTTAGGTGGAATTTTAATAAACCTCCAATTACAATAAATCTTTTGAGATGAGGAAAGGTTGGGTGACTTCACACACCCCTCTTCAACAAACGCACAACTTCCTTTTTTGAAAACAGCTGAGGTGCACACAAAACCTGGATCAAATAGAAAACTTACTCAGCAAGTGAAAAATACCCAAGAGCAAAAGAACAAAGTGTCAAAAATGTTGCATCTCTTCCCCCCCCCCTACTTCCCTTTCTATGAGGCCCCTTCTCTTATCTTTACAATGCTTCTTCCTTCCCTAGATATTTAGAATTATAATAAGGAAGGATTGTTAAAGGCATGGGTGACTCTTTCATATGCAAATCATTTTGCATGGAACCACACATGAACTCTTGACCTCCATCAGCATAAAATAAGCTGCTTAAACAGTGCCTAGATTATTGGATCTTAAAATTGCTTTTGTGTACAATATGTATGCACTAGAGGAAAATAAGCGAAATGATAGTTTTATTTTCTTTTTTTTAGCAACAGAACTAGTGTAACTAAATTCTGGGAGGTAAACTTGAAATATTACTTTTAAAAGCAAATAGTAATAAAGGTATTTATTACTAAATATTAAATATACTAAATACTACAATTTAACAATTTTGTTAAATTTGTTGTTTTTGTTATGTATAATTATAGACAGACAGACAGAGCTGGCAACTCAGGTTCAAGAACCAAACACTGTATGATGAGGTGAGCTTCTATTACTTGCCCTAGCTCCTGCTCACCTAGCAGTTTGTAAGCATGCAGATGCGAGTAGATAAATAGGTACCACTTCTATGGGAAGGTAACGGCATTCCATGCACTTTGGCATATAGTCATGCTGGCTATATGACCATGGAAATTGTCTTTGGACAATGCTGGCTCCCATAGTGATGACTTTTTCGGTTATTTCCAATTTTGTTTCCTTGCATTAGACCTCTTTTTAAATCCATATTCAGTTAATGACAGCAAAGAATGATTTGGACATGGTGAGAGGACCTTATAAAACAATGATTACTTCAGCGTTCTGCTCCTGTTCCTTTTTGGAGAAGTGGAAAAACTATTACTGGCTTAATGAGATTGGAATTGGTTCCTACAACATTTTTCTGGGAGGGAGAACAAATGGATATGCCAAATCATGAATATAATAGGATAGTTGGCAGATCTGAAACTACAGATCCATTCGCACAGGGATAGATTACTATGTCTTGCAAGAAACTAATGAGCAAGCAATTACTTTCAAGCTCTTAGAGCCCAAATATCAGTTTAAAAGCCCTTTTAAAAGTTGCTCTATAAATGTATCAAAGTAATGGCAGGAAGATAAATTTTCTTGATTTTTTTCTCTTCTACTTCTCATTCAATTTAGGAAGAATTGGCTTAGAAAATTACTCTTCTAAAGAAAATAATTCCTCCTTTTTAAAGAAGAGGTATTACTTGCTAAGTGGTCAAGGACTCAGTGTGAATCTCCTGAATCTCTCCAGTCACCTGTAGCCTTCCTGAATTTTTCCACTTAAGTCAAATCCCAAAGAAATATCTCTCATGGGCCTTTTAGGGCTGTTGCTAAAATTGTCTTGTCCTTGAAAAATTGTCAGAGAATCTTCCCTTCCCCTGGAGTAATTCAGCATAATTATCCATCCAATTTCTCTATCCACAACTTTGGGAGATAGTTTTGTGACTATATGGAAGTGGTCACTACAAAACATCCTAGCTGGCATTAAAACAGGATTAAATACATTTCTGAAAGATGAACCCGAATGTCTGGTGAAAGCAGAATGGAACATCACTAGATCTTGAGTGTCAACAGCACCTGGCCACTTAAGAGTCTCATAGAGGTATTTTTGTGCTGAAGCTGAAATTATAATAGACTAAGTTTGTCCTAATCCTGGAGGGCTCTTTCAATACCCTTACATATTTATCCAAATGCAAGCTTGGTATCTGCTATTTTGGAGCATAATCTCCCTCCCATCTGATGTCTCAAAGATGTCTTGAATTACATGCTGACATATTTCGCTTATTGTCCTAGTTAGAAATCTGGAGAGCATCAGGTTTAGAATAGTAGTGCTGAGAGTTTAATCCTCAGGGCAACGAGATAACTGACAATCTTTGTACAGGTCTTAGGGGAATAAAACAAATGGAAGAGGTCTTTGAATCCTGTATACTGGTTTTTCCAAACCTCATAACCACAATAGGTTTTGGGACTGCTATTATCCATAATTTCAAGACAGTTTTGCATATGCTAGCTGAGAATTCTGGGAATTGCAGTCTCAGCACATCTGGAAGGCACCAGACTGGGGATGCTTCTAAATGAATTTTGTTAGGCACAAAGTTTCCTCTATTATGGTTTGTTGCACAATCAGATTTTCAGACTGGATTTGTCCCTCTATCGAGTCCTTCCCAAGGACAATGTGGTAAGTAATGTGGAGATTTGATGGTGTTAAAAGGTATTGTGGCAGGATGTAAGTTGTTCCAGGGAAAGCTGCCTTTTGCAATTGACAGAAAGTGATTTTGTCAATGTCAATGATGTTCAAGTGGTGCTCCACTTGAGAGGCAATGTTTAAAGAGCACTTCAAATAGTGAGAGATAAACTAGATGTGTGTGTGAACTTCTGACATTGATGGGGTAGTTCTATAACAATACTACACTTCTCCTTGCCAATTGACCTAAGTGGAAGTGCTTCTTCCACTTTGATTTCCTAATAAATATACATATTCCTCTGGGATATTCTCAATTGCCATACAGCAAATACTGGTATTTTCAGAATGAGCCATCATAACGGATAGAAAAGGAACAGTGCCTTATTTCTGTGAATCCCTTCTTTCTTCTAAATAGGAAGGATGCATATAGCTTTGCAGGATTAATATTCCACAGAATGTATTTCTTGCCAGAATTACAGGTTCAATCAAACTGTATACAAATAGATATTCATTTCTGTGATAGGATTTCTTTTTGCGGTTTCCTTTATGCCCCCTTTTCTGTTCCAGAGGGATTCCCCAACCCTCAAAAATCTTTCATGGTAAAGAAGAATTCTGTTTTATCACAATAACTAGAGGGCAGACAAAGTTGACCTGTGGATAGAACTGAATGTTTTTATCCCTATGCAAATGCAATCAATTAATTACTTAATTGGTTACATCTCTGTGATTAATCAAGAAAAAGTTCTTCAATTAAATGGTATCTACAACATCATCCCGACAATTACTTTATCATTGGAAATAATTTCTTCAAAAACTTTGACTGAACAGATAAACATAGCTCATTGCTTTCTTCACTTTTTTTTTTTTAAAAAATTAAGATTTATAAAATTGAAAAATAAAACAGAGTAGGTTAAAAACAAGTTGGATATGAAGAAATCCCCCAAATCCACATGCTATTCTCAAAATATTGTTCTAGAACAGCACAATATCTTCCGCTGGCTCTCTCTAAGAATCACCACTCAAAGGTAGAGTTAAAAAGATACTGTATTGCATTAAAATTAACAGAAAAACAGAAAAATAGAACTGGAAAGTACCTTGGAAGGCTTCTAGTCCAACTCCTTTCTAAGGCAGGAAACCCTATACCAATTCAGACAAATAGTTGTCCAACCTCTTCTTAAAAACTTCCAGTGTTGGAGCAGCCACAATTTTTGGAGGCAAGCCATTTCACTGATTAACTGTTCTAACTGTCAGGAAATTTCTTCTTAGTTCTAGGTTGGTTCTCTTCTTGATTGGTTTCCATCAATTGTTTCTTATCTTGCCTTCAGGTGCTTTGGAGAATAAGTTGAACTCCTCTTCTTTGTGGTAGTCCTTTAGATATTGGAACAGGGCTATCATGTCACCCCTAGTCCTTCTTTTCATTAAACTAGACATACCCAATTCATGGAAAGCAGTAGAGAAGAGTAGAAAAAAAGTCCTCATACTACATGGCTGTTTCTCTTAAACTTCCCTTTGCGGGGAGGGTGTAAATGTTCTCTCTTCATAAGTCTGAATGGTAACCAACACCCTACTCCAAGTGTCAAAATATGTGTAGCCTGAGACAATATGAAAATTCAGAGAGCAGAGGAAAAACATTCAGGGTAGAAGATCTGATATAAATTAAATGAAAAAAGTAAAAAAAAGAAAGGCAAGTAAAAACAAGGGAGAACAAGTGGGCCAAAGACATTTAGGTAGAGAAAATATTTGTTTATGTTATAAATCTTCATAGAAAAAAGAAGGAGTTTGTCTCATTGGCTGTTTTATGAATTAATCTAATATATGCAAATTTATGCAACTTCCTTTTGTTCATAGTCCACCAAAAAGGTTAGCTGTTGGTTTAGAGAGAAATATCAATTTTGCCTTGCAATGGAAATAAGAGAAATATAAAAATCAATTATTTTTTAAAATTCATTTTAATTGGAAGAATAAATATTGGTTGGCATATATTGTTGACTGATTTTTCTTTTTTTTTAGCAGCAAAATCAGCACATCCTTCTCACCATTATCTGCTGTGTCAGGAACACTCATTAGAGCAGACTGTCATTTTTAGTGATTTACAGAACCTTTGCTGTTTTCTTAGAAATGTTTGTCATAAGCAAAGGGGAAAGCAAAATCAACCACACAGCTGCTTGTAAAGTGTAAAGCATCACAGTGGGTTGTAAATAAAATAAACCATATACCACTGTGAGCTTAAGATATGCAGTCAGTTGCAGAGGGGGAAAAAAAAACCAAGTTCAGTTTATCAATTTATTTTTGCTCCTCAAAAGATACCTAATTCATTTGTACTTATATCTTCTTATTTTATCAATATACAATTGTTATAGGAACATTTACATCAGTGGTAAGGCCACAGTAATCCAATGCTGCTTCACAGATTAGAGCCAAAGGAAGAATATTCCTCGTACTTTTCTCTGCTTCCATAGTGGCTTACAAACCCTCTGCTGATTTGCCATCCATATTGTATACACACAAAAAAATTGTGAAATGTGAGATGCTGGCAATAAAGCTTTGTCACTGGGAGGTTCTATATGGCCAGTTATTGTGACTCTTCTCAGTAACAACTGGCCATGATCCCAATTTGGCATAACAGCATGAAACCCAAACTGTGGCAGAAAATCTTATGATACAAAGATAATAATGTATTTCTAAAGCCTGGAAGAGAAATCATCACTGGCTTTAGGTGTTGCACTGATCTCATGTTTCACAATGGGGAAAATGTCCAGGACTGGCAAAATAAGTTGATACAGTGCCCAAATCCTATGAATCGGTTTTTTATTCCTCAAATGAGATTTCTGCTTTTCTCAATCATCCTCAGGGTGCTTTAGAAATGACTTTGGAATTGACTGAGGTTTTATTTCTAGGTTCACTTTACTGCTGCAAGGTGACAGAAATGTGCTGTTTAGATAGTTTATCTTTACTCTGAAGCTTCTCTTTATGTCCCTTCTTTATATAGAATTAATTCTCCCATGAGATCTTATTTTGAGATCTAACTGTAATGCGGGAACCTTGGTAAGCAACCTTAGTTATGTGATTGATAGGATTAAAATCTGTAAATTTATAGGTCTAGACCAGGGTCCTCAAACATGGCCACTTTAAGACTTGTGGACTTCAACTCTCAGAATTCCCCAGCCAGCGTGCCTGACTGAGGAATCCTGGGAGTTGAAGTCCACAAGTCATAAAAGGGCCAAGTTTGAAGACCCCTGGTCTAGGTGATCTGAAGTAAATTAGTATATATGTCTATTTATTTACACAGCCAAAAACAACATAACTCCATCACATTAAATGAAGGTCACCAGAAGTCAGATTTGGTGACAGCCATGTGGTGGTGGTGGTTGTCTTTTTTCCCTCTGAGCAATTCCCAGATAATGAGTTTGAAAACATTCTGTTTTACTTCCTTGAATGCACACTCCCTGTCAGTGGTGGGATTCAAATATGTGAACAACCAGTTCTCTGTGTGGATGCCGCTTCCGGAAGTCCATTCTGGGCCCGGGGAACAAAAAAATAGCTACCGGTTCTGCCGAACCAGCTGAATCCCACCACTGCTCCCTGTATATTGATTGGAGAATTTCACAATCATCTTAAATACTATTAGCATGCTTGCGGTTTAGCATGATGTGCATTGTAACACTTTAATTCTAGGTACAGTAAGTGTGACCAAGCATATGAAACCTGAAAATGCACGGTGGACTGTGGACTGTGAAACTGATAGAAAAAAAAAGTTACTGATTGGCATAGGTTTTGTAATAGTTCCCTAATTTTTGAACAAGGTAGGTTAATCATTTTATAGAAAAATGTCTCCCATTTAGTTTTGTTTCCAAGAATGGCCAACTTAAACCCAATCTAATTTTCATTAGTAACGTCACTTTGACTTCCATTCTCCTGAATGCCTCCAAAATAATATGTAGCAGTAATTACTTTTCTATTTTCCATTTACTTTAGCCACTGGTCTCTGATTATATTACCTGTATTTCTTCTCAGAACTGTTGCTTTAAGAAAAGGAAAAAAGACAAAACAAGACAAGACAAGAAAAGAAGAAAAGAAAAGTCAATCGCTTTAACAACCACACAATCCAGCTAACCAATTCCTTTGAGCATTCTTTTTTTTTGGGGGGGGGGAGGGATGTCATGTACGAGCCGAAGCACTTAATTAGTAACTACTTGCTTCCTTGCTAGCAGGATATCAGCTAGTGAGCAAATGGATTAAGCTACTTCTGTTGCCAGATAGGAGACATATTGACATCTCCGTTTTCATTCTCAGGTGTCTAGTTAAGAGAAACACATGGGTCCAATTCAATCTTGAAAAACGTTATCTTTTAGCTAGAATGATTACGGTTTTGAAACACAATTTTTACACAGTAAACCTAAATTGGGATTGAGGTTTTTTTCCCCTCCCTTCCTTTCCAACAGAGAGAAGAATGAGTGTAAAATATAAATAGAGCCCACACTGCTGTTAGCGGATGCATCTTCTGTTAAGCTAAATTTCATAAATGTGGCCCGAAAAGTAGGAATGCATTAGCATCTTTTCTTCAGCAATTCTAAGGCGGGTAAGAAAATATTTTTAAAAGATGCCAATGATTTTCATTTATTTCCTCAAGAGTGTGTTTTAATTAGCTATTTGATCTAGTTTCCTGATTTGATCAAGTTCTGAAAACAAAGAAGTGTTTGCATGTGAAGCAGATAAGCTAAGTTTGCTCCAACGGCTGAAAGAAAGAAAGAAAGAAAAAATCTGTGACAAGTTAATCTGTCTCTGTGGCATAATAAAGAAAGAAACAGATGCTGATATCTCCCTCTAGAGTTTCCTAGTAGGGGAAAACAAATCCCTCCTTCAAGTTTCTGAGGCTGTTATTATTAGTTTCTTGTCATCTTTATCTGTGCCAAAGAGATAGTTTCAGATATATTTTTTCCCCACTATGTAGCGAGTTTCTACAGTCAATTCTCAATGGAAATCCATTGCAGGAGATGAAACAAGGTGGATCTGTAGCTTTCAGCTGTGTTCTGAGTTCTCTTCTGCTGTAACACAAAATAATCTGTACTCTAAGTCATGAAATGAGTTCTCCAACCTCATTCTACATTAACTGACAGAATCAACTAGCGACAGAAAATAGGTAAGTGTACCATCAAATCACTTTATATATTTATTTAAAGCGCTGAGAAGTCACCTCTAATGGAAACCACTCCAAAGGTGTCATGGTACAGCATTTCATTAGTACTAAATAGTACTAAACTCAGCTAAAGACAAGTACTGTGTTTCCCCGAAAATAAACCCCATCCCCCCCAAAAAGACCTACCCTGATTTGAGGGGCCTAATATAAGCCCTACTCAAAAAATAAGCCCTAATTAGCACCCTAATTAACACCATCACCCAGCTCCTCCTTCTTCCCGAAAGCAAAAAATTCAACGCTAACCTGCTTTCCAGCTCTGGCGTGTTTCTCTCCTGCATCAGGGAAACGGAGTTCATGAGACTAAAAATAGTTCAGTCAGACCTTCCAACTTCTCACACACAAAAAAAGATCTTGCGAAATTGGAAGGTCTGACTGAACTTTTTTTTAGTGTGCCCCTCCAGTGGCACACAGCGGCAGCGGAGCCTTTTGCCGTCACTCCCATCAGGCTCCAAAATGGCAGAGGGCGACCAGGCCTATCCCGCCCATCCTCCGTACAGTAGCATGGCAGTCCGGCTCGGGAGGGGAGTGAAAGGGAGCAAGGAATGGCCTGGCTAGGGGGGGCTGAAGGAAGCGGGTGTGGGGCATGTGGGGCAGCTCCCTTCCCCCATCTGCCTCACCTCATTGTGGTGGCAGCAGCAGAATATGCCGCGTGGCCTCCTGCCATGAGTGGCCACAGCAGAAGTGGACCAGCAGCCATGCGGGCTCCTGTTAAGTGGGGCTGTTGGTGCCGCCACCGCGAGGCGAGGCAGATGTCACGGAAAATATAAGACACCGCCCAAAAGTAAGACCTTTGGAGGCAAAAATAATATAAGACTGGTCTAAATATGGATGAAAACTTAAGGCAATATTATAGATTTAATGGGTATGATTGGAAAAAGGATTTTATAATGGGAAAAAGAAAGGGTTGCTGATTTTCCTTATGCAATAAAGAAAAAGAAAAATCTCTGGAAGGTTAGAGCCTGCACTTAAAAATAAGAGGCAGTAAAAAGCCAGCAATTTATAAAAAAAATTAAACAGATAGGAGCCATCATCTAGAAGTGAGCACATTAGGTATTCATTTTAGAAGGAATGGGGAGAAAAAACAAACTCCCTAGGAATGAAGAAGCCAGCTAAAGAGATAAACAAATCAGTGGCAATTAATCAATTAGCATTGTGCAGGGTAAGATTTTGCTCAGCAGTCCGAACTATAAAAGCTTCAAAAAGAGAAAGTGCAAACTGATTGCTTCTTATCTGGATAAGAACTTCCTGTGCTTTTGTATTAGGCTCAGCCAGCTCTAATAGTAGAGAAAGGTGAGTGGTGGCCAGTGTGTGTTTGTGTGTGTGTGTGTGTGTGTGTGAATGTGTAGTTGCCTATCTTGTTAAATCAATAAAGCTTTGTTTCCCTTAGAATTCAGCATTCCCATGACTCTCTAAAGATCCAGGCTGCTTCTCTAATTGGTGCCTAGGAATTCTAAAAATAGGGAAAGGGAGTTCCCTTAGAGTTGTGTGTGTGATTTTCCAAAATAAAGCCCTTTTCTGTGCAAAATAGCTTCCTTCAGGACAGTTGATTACAGCTGCTTGCAATTGATTGATCAAAGCAAGTGGGAGGAGCTTGAGCATGTGATCAAAGGGAAAAGAAAAAAGAAAGATTGTACATAAGTGGAACTTATAAATTATAGTGTCAATTAGATTTTAGGATAAAAAAATCTAACACTGGTAGCCTCTCGATGTTTTTATGTATATTATCTTAACTGTCCACTGGCTATATTAGCTATATAAAAGACTAATATATCAATAAAGGAGAATGGTTTGCATTGTTGTCCACCCAATATCACATGCTCGTTTTGGGTTTTATTCTTTGAATTCCTTATTTTTGGATATGACAATTTCACCCCATGATTATATAGGTCAGCCTGCACTGTTGTGTCCTTTCAGAACTGTGGGGATGATGGAGCAACGTAATGCTGGCATTCAGCCAGAAAGCTAATACTTATGCCCAATAATTTTGTTCTCTGTCTTGGGAGGAGAGAAAGAAGAAGATGATAAAGGAAAGCAGCAAGGTTAGGAGATAAGAAAATAAAGCAAGAACCCAATCTGGGGAGGTGGGGGTTGAACCCATATTTTCTTGAATCATTCCTTTGAAGGTACAGATTACTTGCTGGTAGGTGGTTTGAGAATTAGAAACACAAACAGATGCTTTTCTAGCAGAAACATAAATCATATGGTAGCCCGCCTCCTTGGGTACTAAAGTTGTGGGTGCCTTGTGCCATTTAAAACAAACAGCTAGAGAGTACTAGGGAGAAGGCAGCAATTGTGGGTCCATGTTGGCATCAATAACATTAGAAAATCTAGCTAATCTGTTGTGGAAACCAAATTTAAATTGCTAGATAACAGACTGCAATCATTGCAAAAGTAATGTTTTCAGACTTGCGATATACTCCATGTTCAAGATCAGCTAAATGCCAAAGCTCAAGGGTCCTATATATGTGGATGAGTTGGCTGTGTCAAGCAGAGGAGCAGAGTTCTTAGGCCCTGGAACAGCCCAAATCTCCACAAGAGAATTATGGTCCACCTGAAGCCAGTGATACCAGACTGCTAGTGAAAAGGATCACAAAGATGGCAATGCATTATATAAACTGATCCTTAAGAGAAAATCAGAGGTGCTGAGTAGCATCTGTTCAGAAAAATTAGATATTTCAGGAAATACGGTAAGGGTTACAATGAGTTTGGAAGTGTTTTAATGGATAGTCATATCAATGACAAATACAAAAATATTAGAAAAAAGCAGTCAAACAACACATTTTTAAAAGGATATGAGATACAGGGGTTTCTGAACCAATGCTAGAAATCACCAATTGTGATGGAAAACTATTACACTTGATCAAGAATGAGAGCATAGAATAGAATCAAAACCTGGTGCAATGGTGATAACCGGCTGGATACATTCATTCCTGAATATAAACTTCCTAGAAAAAAACGGGGAAAAATACACCAAGGGTGTCACTACTCTTTCTATCTAGGGCAGTTTGAAACCTAACATTAGGAAGTATTGATGGATCAACGATATCAGCAAGTATTGCGGGCCCAATTGGCAAAAGAAAGCTCAGCACCGTATTGGTTGAAAACATGCAGAAGAAGCCTTCATCCTGCAATGGATAGACAATGATGATGATATACATACATATCCGTATCCATATCCGTATCCACATCCACATCCACATCCACATCCACATCCACATCCACATCCACATCCACATCCACATCCACATCCACATCCACATCCACATCCAAATACATATACATATACATATACATATACATATACATATACATATACATATACATATACATATACATATACATACATATCTAGCAATGTGCTGTCATTCACCTGATCAAAATAGTGAGGGCGAATTTTGAAATAGGTCAGGGAGCAGCAGGGAAGGGAGAAGTCATTATAATAATGCAGGAGAGCCAACCTCACATAGACTCAGTGTTCAGGCCATATACTGAAATCAAATGTCCAGATACCCCAAATCATGGCACCTTAGAAAACAATCAATGGAAAGGCAATACCAGACTTAATTCTAAGTAGCAACTATTATCAGTTGCAGAATATAACGTGTGGATTCAGCAATGAACAACAACAACAATAATAATGCTACTAGGTTTAGCATAGAGGCAAATAGAAAACTATCAACACAATCCAAAACAATCAAATTTGATTACAGAAGGGAAACTTGTGAAAATAGTCTGAAAGGAAAAGTCTCTTGCTAGTGCATATAGATTTCTGAAAATCACAATAAGGAACGTTCAGCTAGAAAATATTCTACAAAATACAGGTAGTCCTTGACTTATGACCACAATTGAGCCCAAAATTTCTGTTGCTAAATGAGACAGTTGTTAAATGAGTTTGGCCCCATTTTATGACCATTCTTGCCATAGTTGTTAAGTGAATCACTGCAGTTGTTAAGTTAGTAACATTGTTGTTAAGTGAATTTGGCTTCCCCATTGACTTTGGTTATCAGAAGGTCACCAACGGTGATCACATGAGCATGGGACACTGGAACTGTCATAAATATGAGTCTGAATTTTGATCATGTCATGTGACCATGGGGATGCTGCAAAGTCATAAGTGTGAAAAACAGTTATAAGTCACTTATTTCAGTGTTGTTGTAATTTTGAACTATCACTAAATGAACTATTGTAAGCCGAAGACTACTTATAATAAGAAAAGATCCACCAAATTTTAGAAAAAGCCAATAGGACTTTTCAGTAGCGCAGAAAGCTGTGGATGTTCAGAATAAAGAAAAAAATGTCCACTAGGAAATAAAAAGTTTGTCTTACCAAGGAAAGTAAAATAAAGCACGAACCAACAAGGGAAAAAGAAGAGTGGTGTGTATGTGTGTGATAAATACAGAATGGAACATGTTTGGGCCATTAAACAACAAAAGAATAAAAGAGATCCTCAAAGAGATTGCAGAGAAACTGAATGACTTATTTGCATCCCTTCATACAAAAGATATAGGACAGATAACTGAACTGTATTGACTTTCTCATGGAGAGAACGACTAAAGTAAATTACTGTACAAGAAAAGATATCCCAGCAGATCTTGAGAAACTACAGGTAACAAATTACTAGGTCCTAAACATATCCACCACCTGGTTCTTTTAAGTCTTTGGATGTGAAATTGCTTACTTCCAAAAAATAATATGTATATTGTCATTCAAATCAAATGCAGTGCCAAATGATTAGAAGCAATGCAACACCCAACTCTGAAAAGGAATTGAGGAAGCCAGTCCGCTTAATATCTGTTCCAGAGAAATTGGGGAAAAAATAATTTGGCATATAAATAAAGTATTGCTGAATGAAAATCAGCATGGATCTTTCAAAGGTAAATCTTGCTTCATCAACTGTTTTAGAGTGTGTACAGGAAAGCTGATGGAGGTGACCCTATTAACATTGTATATTTGTATTTCCAAAAAATCTTTGACAAGGTTCACCATCAAGGGAACAAAATAAGAAGGGATATCCTTTTATGGATTATTAACTAGTTAAAAATAGAAAGCAAAGACAATTCATTAAGGAACTGTGCTTGGACGAGTGCTTTATAACTTGCTGACAAATGTTCTAGACTTGGGAGTATCCTGGATTTCTGGATGATACTAAACTATTCAGCTAGCAAAACCCAAAGGCAGTTGTCAAAAACTCCCAAAGGATCTCTTTCAACAGGGTGAATGGTCAACCAGGTGGCAAATGCAATTAAGTATGAAATCTTGTATGCTGGGAGAAAAACTGTAGCTTCAGATATACATTGATTAGGTCTGAGCTGTCTGTAAATCACTGGAAACAGATCTGGAGGTCATTGTCAATAGCTCAATGAAGATGTCAACTCAACAGTGTTAACCATGAAAAGGGGGAAATGCATGGTAGGAATCATTAAAGGACTGAAAATTAAACATTATACCTTCGTATAAGTCTATTGTATTTCTGCATCTTTAATACTATGCTAGGTTCTGGTCATCAAATTTTGAAATAAATAAAAGCCAACACAGTGCTAGGCTGCATTAACAGAGGGATAGAATCAACATCACGTGAAGTGTTAATACTACTTTACAATGCCTAGGTAAGGCCACACTTGGAATACTGCATCCAGTTTTGGTCACCATGATGTAAAAAAGATGTTGAGACTCTAGAAAGAGTACAGAGAAGAGCAACAAAGATGATTAGGGGACTGGAGGCTAAAACATATAAGGAACGGTTGCTGGAATTGTGAATGTCTAGTTTAATGAAGAGAAGGACAAGGGGGGACGTGATAGCCGTGTTCCAATATCTCAGGGGCTACCACAAAGAAGAGGGAGTCAATCTATTCTCCAAAGTTCCTGAAGGCAGGACAAGAAGCAATAGATGGAAACTAATCAAGGAGAGAAGCAACCTAGAATTAAGGAGAAATTTCCTGACCGTTAGAACAATTAATCAGTGGAACAACCTGCCTCCAGAAGCTGTGAATGCTCCAACACTGGAAGTTTTTAAGAAGAGACTGGACATCCATTTGTCCGAAATGGTATAGGGTT
The DNA here is from genome assembly GCA_023970755.1 of Azemiops feae. Taxonomy (NCBI): domain Eukaryota; kingdom Metazoa; phylum Chordata; class Lepidosauria; order Squamata; family Viperidae; genus Azemiops; species Azemiops feae. The sequence goes on from JALGBA010003980.1 coordinate 5,069,758, forward strand.
TCCTGCCTGAGCAGGCGGTTGGACTAGATGACCTCCAAGGTCCCTTCCAACTTTATTATTATTATTATTATTATTATTATTATTATTATTATTATTATTATTATTATTATTATTATTATTATTATTATTATTATTATTATTATTATTATTATTATTATTGTTGTTGTTGTTGTTGTTGTTGTTGTTGTTGTTGTTGTTATTGTTATTATTGTTATTATTGTTGTTGTTGTTGTTGTTGTTGTTGTTGTCGTTGTTGTTAAAATAAAAGTGGAAAATGTTCAGAAGAGAGAAACCAAATTCATTAGGAGGATCAGATACTTTCCATTCAAGAAAGGGCTATAGAATGTTTGGGGCTCTTTTAGCTTGGGGAAAAGCAACTGAATGGTAACCTGGAACTCATACCTTTCTTGTAGGAAATAGACAGGGAAAACATTTTCTTCATCACTCTAAACACTTGGGCCAGGAGCCATCTATTGAAACTGATTGGGAGGACATAGCAAAAAAGAAGCATTTCTTCACAGAGCCCATAATTAGCCTGTAGAATTCATTGCCACGAGACCATAAGATGACTTTAAAGGGGAACTTGACAAACTCATGGACAGCAAATCTGTGTAGGCTGTTGGTACAGGTAGTCTTCGATTTATGACGACAATGGAGCCCAAAATGTATGTTGCTAAGCAAAACATTTGTTAAGTAAATTTTTTCCCATTTTACGACCTTTCATGCCATAGTTCTTAAGTGAATCACTGCAGTTGTTAAGGTAGTAGCACAGTTGTTAAGTGAATCTGGCTTCCCCATTGACTTTTCTCATGACCCCAGGACACTGGAAGTATCATAAATATGAATCAGTTGCCAAGCATCTGAATTTTGTTCACGTGACCCTGGGGATGCTGCAACGGTCGTATGAAAAATGGTCAAAACTTTTTTCAGTGCCATTGTAACTTTGAACGGTCACTAAACAAACTGTTGTAAGTCAGAGGACTACCTTTATTAAAAATTCAATGTTGTCTCAAAGGTGGGGACAGCTTGCCTTCAAATTTTAGTTGCGGAGAAGCAATGCTTGAAGTAGGACTTGTCTCTTTCTCTCTCCCTCTCCTGTTTGCAAATGCTTCAGAAGCATCTGGTTGAATACCATGAGCAACAAGATTCTGGACTGCAATAGACCTCGGTCCATATGTTCTTAAGGAGGTTTCAGATGAAATTACTGTACTTGCTTATACAATAGAATAACCTCCCAGATATGGGAACTTCAACCAGCTATGAGCTTAATATTCACTTCCAGTTTCTGGAAGCTAACCTAGATTTAAAAGCAACGCAAAAGAGCTAATGGTAAGGAAAATCTTTTCTGTATTCAGGCACAGCTTCATTTGTCCTTCATTGCTCTGACTTCTCCTCTTGCAATTAACAAATGGGATGAGCATTTAGACCTCTGGACCACACATTACTTTCTGAGATATCATCAAAGATTCGTTGTGCTTCTGTTGCTTCTTTTCCCTTGGGTTGTTTTTGTCTCTTCTTATCACTATGATCGCTAGTTAGATGTATTGGAATGACAGGTAGAGCCCATGGTTAGATTTAAAGAAGTATTGAGCTATATAATAAAAGATGAATTCTCATCTCAGCTGTTTATAATCTACACTACCCTCATCTTTTCTTGTTCTCACCACAATGAAAACAATGAGAACATTGTTTTTTCTGTCTCTCTCTCTGTCTCTCTCTGTCTCTCTCTCTGTCTCTGTCTCTCTCTCTGTCTCTGTCTCTCTCTCTTCAGTCTTCAGAAAAGATTTTTCATTCTCCTGCCTTCCTGTCTGTATGGGGAAAGTCACAAATGTGTGCTATGAGACTAGCTGGTACGTTGCTTCCCCCTCTTTTGCTACTGGGCATAATAAAAGTTAGGATTTATAAATATTGCTGTAATGAATTTCCATGGTGTTCAGTTTTCTATGAGGAGGGGGAAAAAACCCTGCAATTTTGAAGGGTAGTAAAAGGTCTGCAATTTTGCCCTATTTTCCCATGCTTCATAAATGTTGTGTTCATAAACATTGTTATCTGACCCGCTGTTGCTTTTAAATCGGTTTTGAAAATACTCACAAGGATTTGTATTTCTTTTCTTAGCTATATCTGTGAGCAGACGTATGCCTTAATGGAGATTAAAATGGGAGGTGCAGTAATTCCTTTAGACATTTTGTGCATTGAGAAGTATAAACATCTACTCTGTAAAACTATTATCACACAATGTATTTAAACAATGATTGTTCTTCTCATTCATTACAAAGTGTAAACCTGGAGATGTTTACCCTCAGTAAAGCTCAAGGAATTCTGTAAGACAGCATCCATATACCCTCTTTCCCTGACTCAAGGTCTACCATCTGAAAAATGATAATTTCTGTGCAACTCCAATTGGTTGGGTGATCTGCTGTGGGATTCTGGGCTTGGCACCTGTCCTACAGAGGTTTGTCTATGAGGGAGAGTGGAACTTTAGCTTCTGCGCCAAAGAAGCTTTTCCAAAAGGAGACTGGACTTTCTTGGTTTTTTTTTCCTTGAAAACATTTCACTTCTCATCCAAAAAGCATCCTCCTCTTTCCTCCTCCTTGAGGAAGCTTCTTGGATGAGAAGCGAAACATTTTCAAGGGGAAAAAAAACAAAAAAGTCCAGTTGCTTTTTGGAAAAGCACCTTTGTGACAACTATGACCTGGATGATTGAGACTCTCCATAGACATTCAGCTTCTGCAGCCCCTTATTTCCTTTTTTAAAATAAACAGGTCAGTCAGCCCCTTGATCTAAATCACTGTTTCTCTGCCTCAGCCTCTTTAAGATGCGTGGACTTCAACTCCCAGAATCCCGAAATCAAACTGTGCTCTGCAGAAACCCAGTGTTCCATGATGGCTTGCTGGGTACTGGGAAAAACTAAGGGACAAAACAAAGAAAAACAAAATAAACAAAATAAACATTTGAATAAAGCTGATTTTCCACTGCTAAAGCTCTGCCTCTTAATGAGAGGTTCGGGGGTTTTGCTTTTTGATTTTAGCCAACAGGTTCTATGGCCTGAAAAAAGTCTGAAAGTCTGATCTACAGATTGCAGAACCTAAAACTGAGTAGCGCTGCAGCTGGAAAGCAGAAAAATCCTTTCCCAGTTACAATTGCTCCCAAAGAACCTCTGACGCCACACTTTTGCTCCTCTTGTGCTGTCCTTAGGAGAGTTTATACAGCTCCTAAATTCCTCCTGCTGCTAACAGGAGTTCTCAAACTCTTCACAACAACCCAGTTGTACAAATCCAAGCAACCACCAGCTGGTATGAAACCAATAGAAAAATACCCTCCAAATGTTTGCTGCCACCTACTGGTTAAGTTGCCAACCCATATTTATTAGTTTGTTTATTTTGTACCTTCCCTTTATTACTGATAAAGAATAATTAAACAGATGGTTTAAGGAATAGTAAAAATAAACGTTTAATAAGTTGAAGGTATGACAGAAGAGGAGAAAAAATTAAGGGGGAGAGACTATCCAGAGCCATGTACAAACATGGCAACTAGAGAAAGCTTTCCAGTCATGCACCTTAGAAAGCTGTGTTTTAAAGTTACACTGCAGTGCAGCATGGACATGTTTGGGGCATGTGGTAAGGACATGTGTAAAGGCAGAGAGATTTTAGAAAGTTTGTTTTCTGCCAGCTCCAGCATGGGAAGGAAGAACAGCAAAATAACTGAGTGAATATGACTGAATTTTTATTTTATTCAACAGCTTTTTATCCTGCCTTCATTACTTTATAATTAACTCAAGGCAATGAACATACATAGGACTCCCCCCCTCCTCCTCTGATTTTCCTCACAGCAACAGCCCTGTGAGTTGGGTTGGGCTGAGATGAGAGTCCCTGGCCCAAAATCACCCTGCTGGCTTTCGTGCCTAAGGTGGGACTCACAGTCTCTTGGTTTCTAGGCCGGAGCCTTAACCTATTCAATGTTTACTTAAACCCAGGGGTCTTCAAACTTGGCCCTTTTATGACTTGTGGACTTCAACTCCCAGAATTCCTCAGCCAGCGTGCCTGGCTGAGGAATTCTGCGAGTTGAAGGCCACAAGTCATAAAAGGGCCAAGTTTGAAGACCCCTGCTTAAACCTGTTGAATTACAAGGTCATTGACATTCTGTTAGTGATATTTTGGTATCTGCTAATAAAATCAGATTTTTAAAAAATTAAGGTACCGTTGTTAAGTGCAAGGCAGCATAGATCAACAGCTAACTATAACCTAAAAGGATTGTCAGTCTTCCAAGTTCATTACTTTCTGAGAAAGCCTGAATATTCCTCCTCTTTCTTCTTTTGAAACTATGGTTCCAGCTTTAGGAAATAATCCATCTCTAAATAAGTGTCTGTGGTAGCTGGAATGGGAATTCAGAAATCAAATCTTCAGATTTGAGATTGTATTTCTGCTCTTGGGAGAGGACATCTCAACAGTGTTCGTTCCATTCCAACATTGGCTTACAGATTTTAGGATTGCAGTTTAAGACTTCTACTGGTAATTTCAATTAGATATATTTTATTCTGATACTATAAATAAAATGGCCAATCAATGGGAGAGGATGGAATGGCATTATTTATTTAATAATATTGTGGGAAAGAAAGTCACATTTTCCCAAAATGAATAGTCAAGGATAGTTTTATATACATAGTGATATACAGTCTATATAGCCAGAGGAGAAAATTTCACAATCTTTATACAAATCTTTTAAAAACTAAATAGATTCAGCACATCTGCACCTTGGGAACTTCAAATGATCCCAAGATAGTGGAAAAAGTAGTAGGAGTCTCAATTAAAGGATAATTGAGACTTGGTAACTAAGAGCTGCTTACAATATTCACACCTTTCATAGACATGTATTCTATTTTAATTCTAAGAAAAATAATGAGACATAAACCTACCTATGGTAGATTGGTATTATGCGATGAATTACAATGTGAAATTATAGTATTGTGTTCATTATATTGTTATAAGTCCACTGAACAGTTCCATGCTAAAGATGTGAACTGTTTTATTTATTTCTGTCTCCTAACAAAACTCTGTAAAAGAAGCAGTAACTACTTCTTCAAGTAAGGAGTAACTTTCAACTGTTAATGAAGCAGTTTCTAAATTCTTGCAAGAAAAGCTTGAAAGTCAAAATGATATTTAGAAAAGCTACATGTTTGCCAGGTGAATCTGTCCTTTGAATTCCCTCAAGTCAATACATGAAAAATGTGTTTGGTAATAGAAAAGCTAAATATATTTTAGTATTTTTCTTTAAGACCTTCATTAAACTCTGGAAGGAAGACAATAAAACAAATGATTACTGAAATTGCAATGTTTGAGTTAATAAAGTGCTAACCTAGTCGAAGTAAAAATTCAAAATACTGAATTACTTTCAAAAATGCCTTGTTCCTGAAGCATATTTTGTTCCATTTCTCTTGCAGAGGATCAGAAGATGCATAATTTTATTCATGGGCTTAGTCAATGTTAGGAAAGCCAATACCACCACACCTCAGATTTTTATTTAAAGAACATCATATATCAATACAACCTGATTCATTGGTTTTATATTATTAAATGACAAAGAAAACAGTAATGCAGGAACTGTTTATCAGTGGTGTTTGCATCAGGACCAAAGAATCCAGGCTGACAGATTTTATGTACCCTGAAGAGTCCATGACAAAATAATTACCAAACTGAAACAATGTTTTCTTCCCTCTTTCCTTTGGCTTTCATCATTTACAGTAAGTGTGACACTGATAATAATTTTAGATGATTATCTAAAGGTCACCCATAGCATAATGGCAACTGCATCAGCCACACAAGTTTTCTTCTCATTTCATTACATATTTTAGTTAGAAAAATGGCACCTTTTATGGCTAGGTTATGAAACAATAAATTATGATTGCCTTGTTTCTTAATAGTTTGACCCTGTCTTTCCTCTGTTATGTATTACAGTATTAAAGCAGGGTTTATTCCCCTTTTTAAAAAAAGGTCCAAGTGCTAATAGTGCTGACTCAGACTTAGTTCTCTAAATACATTTGTTTTTTATTCTTAGTATTTATGTTGTTGGACCTTCAGGTACTTTGACTTATAATAGCCCAAAATAAATTTGGGGAATGGTCTGTAAGTGCTATAATAATACTAATAATAATACTAATAATACTAATAATACTAATACTACTACTACTACTACTACTAACAACAACAACAACAATAATAATAATAATTCAATCTATTGCCTAAGATGGTAAGTTTGAAGAAAGATATATGATTTTTTCCTCCTCTCCCTTCCCCCCAATTAATAATGTGCTGATCAATTTTGATCCACCTTAGTGAAGTGTTTTGCACTAATAAGGGAAGTTGTTCTGCATCAGTGAAACATTGACATAGGACTGCTCTACTCATCTGCCCTTTTTTTTTTTAAGAAGGTTCTTGAATATGTGATGCAGAACATGTGCAGAAGCCTATTTGGTTAAGCAGATTTATCTTTACTTTCAGCATTTTGAAGAAATGTTCAGTTATTGTCTTGTCAAAGCAAAGCTTGATGGCCTGCTCAGCCTTGTTACTTAAGCCCAAATCCTATGCCATCCTAAAGCTTTAAGGCATTGGCTAAGTCAGCCAAACAGGAATTAAAATGGAGCAAAATATTAATAAGTGCTTGGATTAACTTCAGCAATGACTATTTTTTCTTAATCAGTTAGAGGCACGAGATACAATAAAAACCCAAGAATGACTCAGGCAGTTAGGTAACAAGTAAAGTCAGAATGGATTTAGGAGATTAGATAGCAATAATTTGTCCCACCAAGAATCCTGTTGATCTTTTGCATGCATGAATAAGCAAACTTGGTGCAAAGAGAATCAGATTACATGTTTCTTGTTATCCCCATAGTCATTTCATTTTCATATCTCCTCAATAAATGTTATTGTGTTTCAAGGAAAGCTCTGCACCATTATTTATTTATCTATCTATCCACATTTGGAGACTGCTCAAATCCTTAGAGATTCTTGGCAACTTACAAATAAAAAAGAACAATATATAAAAATGCAAGTTTACAAAAAGAAATTTTGGATGACTGGGAAAATAATACATCCAGCCACCCGTCAAACATAACGAACATTACTTAGCTATGATCCTCTTACTGAGTTTCAGTCTAGCCTCCAGTTACTATCCTCCAAAATTGCTCCTCACTTTCTCAACCACACATTGTCTTCAGGTTATGAACTTTGATCTCTGGCTCCATCTATAATTGATAAACGTACTTCAAAGTTGGAGATAAAGGTTGGTGTGTTGGAAAAAGATTCAGCTGTCTTGACATCTGTGATGAGATGGTCTGAGAACTGATAAAGAAATAATATGGTTAAATTTCTCAAGCTCGATTCATTATTTACTTTAACCAACTATAGTTTCCAAGCCATTTTTAAGCAACCCTACAAAAACATGCCTGCTGGGTCCTTTACTACTGTTGTATTTATGAATGTTGGTGTATTTTTATGTGGATATGCTGGCCTATGCTCATAAAAAAGCTCATTAAAAAAAGAATAGAGATCAGGTTTTGCAGCAGCCTTTTACTACCAGACTACAAATTAACCATTTATTTAAAAGAAATTCCAATTAGAATTCTGTGCATTTTTTTTTTTTGATGGACAAACCTAAACAGGAAAAGATACCATTTCAATGGGATAAATTGGAAGGAGTGAACTTCACTTTTAAACAACAGAGTTTATAATTGAACTCAGCATCCCAAAAGCAAGTGAACACTTAAAGAGGAAATGGAAAAGACAAAGGTTCTTAATAATCTGGACACTGATATTAAATTTTTGGCATTAATATGGATTATCAATGCCTAATAAGGAATATAAATTGAGCAAGTGTTCCTCAAAAAAGAAGAAAATTAGTTCCCTATTTAAAAAGATTGAAACGAGATGTAATTTGTTTGCAAGAAACAAATGAAAGTGGGAAACGGTGAGTTCTAGTTCCGCCTTAGCCATGAAAGCTAGCTGGGTAACCTTGGGCCACTCACTCTCTTTCAGCCCTACCTGCCTCACTGGGTTGTTGTTATGGGGAAAATAGGAGGAGGAAGGTTTGTTGGATATATATTTGCTGCCTTGAGTTATTTATAAAAATAATAAAGGCAAGATAAACTAACAAATAAACAAACAAATCTGTAAAAAACAATTATTTATATCTTATACAGACAGTGTTAATCCTTGGTGCTGACATAAAATTTAATAAAAAGTTCACATATCTCTTTCTACCCTTCTTATAACTGAATTCAAGTATTTAAAAAAATGAAAATATGTCCCTTTGAATCAGAATTAGAAGAATAGAGAAAAGGGTATTGGAAAGCAAATCTTTTTTATTGAGCTTTAAATTTAAATGGCCACAGATGTATATGTGCTAATGGAATTTTTTCCCCTGAATTTGCTGGGGAAGAAAATGTGTCACCATAGGAAAATTTCTCAGAAAGCCTGCCCCATTTTATTGATGTTTCATTTTTCAAGAAGCCTTTCTTTGACCCTTACAAATTTAAAAAACCAGCGCAGATAACAGATTAAATTTCTATGATATTTGTTGTTTTTTTAAGCAGTAATCTGAATCTAAGATTCTTTGGAAAAGGTTTCTGGGCATGTTTTGTTTTGTTCCATCAGCTCCAGTCAAGATGACTAATCTCAAAGGATTGCAGTCAACAGTATCCCCTGACAGCACCATCATGTATGTTCTCGTGTTCCACCATCAGAGGTAAATTCCATAAAATGTGGCATTTGCATGAGGATGTCATTATGCATAGGTTGATATTTGCCATACCTTGCCATCTCCTCATGGATACTTATAATATGGAAGCTATTCAAAGCATAGAGAGAGCAGTCTATCTCTATCACCAACCCACCTCTTTGGAAAATAAATAAAAATGAGTGAAATTAACAAGTAAATTAAGTAGTTTGTATAAATTGATTCAGCAAATTAAACCACCACCCCTTCCCATTTTTCCCTTTAACTCTCTTCCTCTTTCTTAAGACCTGGACTATTGAGAGCTCTGTGTTTGTATCTCTGCGTACTCAAGATGGTGTACATGCAGAACTGAACATTAAACAGGGACCTCAACATGATTGCCCTATGTGATCATTAGATGAAAAGAGGACAGGAGGAAAGTAGTGCAATGCCAAGTATTATTGTTATTAATTCATTTCTGTACCACTTGTCCTCCCAGAAGACTCTAGAACAGTGATGTCCTGCCTCAGGTTGTAATAGTTGGCTTTATTGTTTGCTTTGTTTGTCAAGAAAAGTTGAGGCTTTTATGATTAAAGACCTTGTGCAGGTCATTCTACACAGAATGACATCAGAATGATTACAAAATAGAAATATAGGAGGGATTAAATGGAAGATGCTCACTACAAAGAGCTGAGGTTGTAGGAATGTGCAAACAAGCTCTCGGTGCGTTGTTTTCATTTTTTGTTCTTTTATGCAAATTTATTTATGTTTTCCAACTTAGCATGCATATATGTATATACACACGGACAGGTACCCTTTCCAAGTTTTAAAGCCTGCTGTAAAACAATAAAAATTGTTTCAAAAGCTTTTGTGTCCGAGAGAAAAATGCAAAAAATAATGCTGAGTGGGATAAGAATAATGAAAGGTTGCTAGGTAGCTGGAATAATAGTGAATCCTAAGTCACCTTGAAGAAAGGCTGTAGCAGAGTGAATGTTTTGCATGCAAAAAATGCTAGTAGAATAGCTGGGCTTCCAGTTAGTTCTGGGGGGAAAAAGCTCCTGTTTAATATTTCAAGGGCCCCCATTCAAGTGCCATATCCTGTGAAGCTAATTTCTGCCATGATTACTTTGATTTCTCAAGAATTATGGCAGTGATTTTACTGAGCAGAGCAGACTCTTAACAATAAGGTTTCTGACTACCAACTTCTTCTAATTTCTCAGCTTTCGGGAGGAAGATATCCTGATGTTTATATCAGGAAATGAAAACTGTCTACAAAACTCTGTTCTTCACCAGGAGATTACAGTCTGAAGTGAGGCACTTTTAACTCAATGTTTATGTTGACCAAGCAGCCAGAAGCATCAGCCAATTTTGCACTCCTTCAAGTGGCACAGTGGGATGAGCCTTTCAATATAATCATTTCAGTTCAAAAGAGACCACCTGCTACTATCTTCTGGATGAAAAAGGGGCCTCTTATGCCTTATATATGCCCAATGAGATTAACCTCCATATAAACACTCATTTTACTTATTTGTTAAATTTATATCCTGCTTTTCCTCCAGGAGCTGAAGATAGTATACACAACACCCTCTATGCCAATTATACCCACAACAACAATTCTGTGAAGTAGGTTGGGCTGATTATTGAATGACTGACCCAAAGTCACCCAGTGACCTTCCATGGCAGAGGGCAGACTTAATCCTGATTCCCTGCTCCTAGGCCAACACGTTCACCACTATACCATATTCTCTATACCAAACAAGTATGTATATGACCAAAATTTTAAACATCTTAATGATCAATTTGCTTAGTTGGTTCACTTAACCTAAATTTTCACTTACTGATGGAGTTGCTGGTCCCAATTACAGTTGGCAAGTGAGGACTACCTGTAAATAGAATCAGGACAAACATTGTGTCATAAAGTTAAATGAAACTAATTAAATACATATGACTACTCCTTTTTAATACTTTACCCTCTTTTGCCATTAACAAATGGTTTGGCAACAACTTTGCAGGATATTTGGGGACCACATGGTGAGCGCATACCTTCAATTGAGCATTCCAGTCAAAGGGCAACTAGAGTAATAAAAGAAACATTTGAGACCATCTCCTGAGCGATCATCAAAAGGCTAAAACATTCTTTGACTTAAAAACCACTAATTATGGTTTTGGAATAATGTTTGGCAGGAGAGAAGGTGATTAAGAAAGATTCCCAAGGTTACATTTGGCCCAGGTTTGATCCAGATTAGTCATTGTTGAACTAAACATTGCACAATTGGTATCAATGTACTAATGTTGTCTTTGTAATTTGTGTTTCAGTATTACCTTTATTCTCTTCCAGGCACTGATTTGCCATCTATAACAGCCAACATGGATCATTTTGTTGTTTAGCTGTTGGTTACTTTTCATTTTGTTCATTATGTTCTTTTCTAAATAAGTAGCTAGATTGGTAGATTGAATAGATTGATAGCTGATAGACAGTCAACTCTTACTCCCATCATTATTCAAGTTGGCTTTTCTAATTTCATTTATACCACATATTCTTGACTCTCCAAGTTCAGAAATTTAATATTCAGCAGATCACTTAATGTACTTCATGTGCAAAATGTTAAAAGCAAAATCCAAATCATTTGAAACTTGGCTAATAGTAATTTCATTAGAAATTCAGTTCTTATCTCTGATTCCCTAAGGTTCACTTATCTTTCAAATTAATCCATCCCTAATTCCAAGCAAATCAACCAGAGGCAAACTTTAGCTCATATGTTATATTGCAATATGGAATATATATATGTGTGTGTGTATGTATGTAGTATATACTTGAAGGAGACATATCAAGGAGTAAAGTGGAAAATCAGAGAATAGAGAGCTCTTTGGAAAGGTAAACATGAAGGCATGACTGAATGACTGGACTAGAACACTTGCTACTACAACCTGAGGCAAGTTAACACAAAATAAGAAAAAATAATAAATGTCTAACACTCTTCTCCAGTTTACTGTTCTTATTCAGAAACAGGTACTAAAAATAGTTTGTCCATAACTAGGGCTTAAATAAATAAATAAACAAGCCAACAAACAAACAAATTCTCTTCTGTTTTTCATTAGTTAAGTCTGGAAAGTATTTTAAGGCCGCCCTTTAGAAATAATACCAAAGAGACATAGAGTGAAATGACATAGCCAGTGATGTACAGCCCTCAATCTACACCTGGTTGCTTAACAAGCATGTGAAATTACAACAGGCCTAGAAGAGGGTGCTTTATGGCCTGTAAAGCACTAAAATGTTGTGCCGAACACATCCCCATGGTCACATGACTGCATTTTGGGTGCTTGGCAACTGGCTTTCCTTTATGATGGGTTGTAGCATCCTGGAATTTGTGACATTGTTGTTCACCTTTTTTTTTTTTTTTTTTTGCAAATTTCCAATAAAAAAAACAACCATTCGGAAGAATGGGTTTGCATTTATGTGTGTGGTGATTCCCTGAACAACTGCAGCAAAAAATATTGTGGAATCAGGTATGGTTTTGTGAGTGCCTTGACTATAATTGGAAATCCAGTCTCAATTGCACTGGTTAAGTCAAGGGCTACCTGTAAGCATTTCTTTTAATTTTCCTCCCTATATATAAAGCTTCATGGTTTAACAATATTGCTGTCAGCCTGATATTAGCAGCAAACCAACTAAGGTTGCCATTTATACATTTTTCCTAAAAGTTTGAGGATTTTAAAGAGGACAAAAATAAAAGAGGCAACAAAACACTTATTGGGTGGACAAACGTACTGACACAGACACATAACAGCTCACATAGAGTAAAACCCTTTCCCCAAACTGCAAACACAAGGAATGTTTAGGCTCAGAATGTCCTTCTATCACTACTATTAAATTTATAAATGACATGGAACATGTATTACATTACTAATTGTAAAGCTTATTGTTCTTGTGAATAAATAATGGCCTAGTCTATCGATAATCAGGTACAGAAATAGGTTGCATTCTGCAAAGCAAGGTCCGCTGAATTCAGGGAGACTTGTGTTGTATGTGTAACTGTACATTATCTTTTCAGAAACCACAAAGTTCTGGCTCCCAAGGTCAGCTTAACCAAAAATAGGACATTAACATAACGAATGCTGCATGAATAGATAGATAAGCAGAACTGATTTATTAATAGATGGAATATAATGGTTTTTCTGAAGGTAGATTTGTGTTTTCCCAAAATTTCCTAAAATCAGGCCTGAATAAATGTAGATGACTAAACTATGGCATCTAATCTCTCCCGTGCAAAATTAAAGTAAGGATCAGTCATCAGGGCTCCAGCTGTGTTTTCATGCAGAGCCCAGTAATTAGTAACTACAGTTAATTAGACTTTTTTCCCTCCTTCTCCCTTCCAATTACTCAGTTCATCACCCATCTCATTAGGAAAAAAAAATCTACTATGTAAAACTGAGATTCCAAAGTCTTTTTTCCCCCATACCCATCATTCAATACTTTTCAGCACTTTGAAGAAGCAGGAATTAACACCAGACAAACAATCAAACACTAAACAACAGCCTAATCAAGGAAGTACCCAGGAGAAAACTGTCCTCACCACACTGACAGGACAAACAATTGCCTACATGCAAAAAGCAAACCTCACTTCTCTCTAGACTGGTGATGTTACCTAGTCAGATAATGAAATGTCTGTAAGCAACTAATCAAGGTCAGAGAGCACCAAGAACTCCACAATAGCATTTTTTTTTCATAATAAAGGCTGCCTGAGTGAATGTTCATTATTTTGAACATGGCAGAAACATGGTAACAGTCTCACATTATGGGCCACTAAAATCCCTCAAATTTAGCTGGACTAAATCCATATTTAGTCATGGTTAAAGTAGACAGGTTTGACTGAACGGTCAATATATCTAAGATAGAATGCTACTAGTTTATATTCAGCCAAACTAGCATCTAATTTCTTTAGTCTTTCAATAGCTGAGTAATGAGGGGAAAGGAAAAATGATAGTCATAAGCTTTCAGTGAATGACTGTGTAATTTCACAAAATCACTGTATAGGATGAATAAACAAATTAATTTTCGAAACCATTTTTTATTATTTTTGCTTGATTTTCCAATTATTCCTGAATTTAGAACTTTGGGTGTGAACGATAGGAAAAGGTAAAGGAATATTACATATAGTGTTGAAGTAAAGTATTTAAAACAAATCCAAACCCACACCATGTGAAATATCATGCATAAATACCACCTACTTATTTAATTTCAAATTGTCATATAGTTAAGAGGCAGTCACTGCCAGCACCTATGTGATTACAAACTCTTGCTCGGTTTGTTGCTAAAATCTAATCCTGTGTGTGAGTGTGTGTGTGTGTGTGTGTGAGAGAGAGAGAGAGAGAGAGAGAGAGAGAAGGAAGGAAGGAAGGAAGAAAGAAAGAAAGAAAGAAAGAAAGAAAGAAAGAAAGAAAGAAAGAAAGAAAGAAAGAAAGAAAGAAAGAAAGAAAGAAAGAAAGAAAGAAAGAAAGAAAGGAAGAAAGGAAGGAAGGAAGGAAGAAAAATGAATGAAATGTCCTTGTTTTAGAATTTCTTTCACCACAGCTTCAGGCTAGACCCAAGAAGTAAACCTATACTTATTTCCAATGAATAAAAATGCATATTTTGCAGAAATGCCCATAAGTTCAAATGTTGTTGTGGCTACCCATTTGCTTATGTTTTTTCCTGAATCTCAATAAACTTGATAGATTCACTAATCTCATTACAAGAATACTGACTGTGGTTTGGATGAATTATTTGACAAAGATAAGGAGAGAAAAGTCAATTTTATCATTCCGTAATCCTTCATTCTGGCCTCAGTTAAAACAAGCTGACAAAAAGGCTTATTCAAAGTAACCGATTTTTGTTTTCACCAAGATGAGGAAACACACCCACAGACACATACCCTGCATTCTGCAATATGTTTTCTGAAGTTTTTCTCTGACTTGGTCCATTGCTTTTCTGTGAGGGAAATAAATTAACACTATGTTCATTAAATCATGCAGCAAAGTTTCTACTCTGCAAATAATAAAGATTAACGATGGCTAAAATATTTGCTCTAGGAAAGCAGAACCATTTTTAAAAAAAAGAAATTTCATAGTAATGTGCACATCTAACTCATCTTCCAAACAGAGCTGAACCTCACTGAAATAAAGCAAATCTATATAAACCACGGCTTACTTAAAACTGATGATTTTATTTGGGGGGGGGGAATCCTTAAACAACATCCAGCGGTGGCCATCTGCTAATGCAGTGTATCTCTGCCTTTCTTTCCTACAATTCCACTGCTTGTTTAAAATACCCAGATGTGTTGGCAATACTACTCTCAAAGTGCCCCAGTCAGCTATTAAATAATTCTTGCTTTGGATTCCCAAGGTAATCTTGATAGCAGCACGTTTGAGAACACCCTGTTGGTTTGACAAAAAGAAAAAAAAGTAACACAATCTCTCCATCTCTGAGTGGGCTTTTAAATCACATACCAAACATTTTCAACCTAAGTTGATTTAGTGGGTCAGTGATGAGTAAAATCCATATTCCACACCTATGGAAAAATAAAATTGATTTATAATAATTATAGTTTTGGTGATTACCTTCATAGATTGCACCTTGATTTTGGGCTTTTTACTACAAGGCTGATATCAATAGGTATCAGGAAGTGCATATTTCAATTTATATACATTTAGATTAAATTAAACATAAATCAGTCTAGTTTGAGAAATTTCACCCAACTTTCCAAACACAAAGTCACGGCAGATAATGAATTACAGTTACACATCTCAGCCCACCTGTACACAATGTACTGTTCAAAACATTCTGCTTTGGGGGGCCATTGGTTGTTTGTGTGACTTAATGCGTATGCCTGAAGATGCCAGGTTTTTATTTCTGTTTTATTTTTTGAGAACTAGTTTCATACTGTAGTGAAGAAGACCGTGAGTTTCATGTCTTCCCTACACATGAAAACCAACTGAGGACTTTGGGCCAATAATTCTATCTCAGCCCAACCCACCTCACAGGATTGGTTTTGTGGGGGAAATAGAGAGTGGGAACATTAAGTATGCTGCATGAAGTTGTACAGAGTAAAGTGGGGTATAAATCAAGGCTTCAGAGCCACTTTTATCACCTGCTAAGACAAAATTTGTAGATATCCCATGTGACTTGATTTTCAGAAATAGGGATATAGAATCATAGTGCTGGAAGGTACCTTGGAAGTCTTCTAGTCCAATCTCCTGCCGGAAGCAGAAGACTTTATACCAATCAGAACATGTATCAGCTTAGATCACTTTGATACATGCTTGAATATAAATCATTTTCAGTAAAATATCTGTGTCTTTCTGCCCTTGCATTATTTACTTCCTTTGCATTGAGAACTTTACTGCAAAACCCAGGAACATATCTAGCTAATACTAAAACTCTCATATCTGAGTTGATTTAGAGTGCCTTCTCATTATAGCATTCTCAGAGAAGTGTTTGAAACTATTCAGTAGAACTGTTGTGAAACTATTTGCCAGGCAAGGAGGAGGGATTTAGCCTTGAGCCATTGTACAGCTGCAAGACACTTAGAACTGATCACCACCACCCCAATTCCCATGGAATCTTATCTTTGTTTCCCAGAGATGGCAGGCGATCTGGAGAGATTCTTGTATTATAGGTAGAATGCAATAAAGTAGCCAATTTCAATCCTTCACGTGTGGATCTCGTTGCTTGTGCCTGACATGAACTGAAATAATCCCTATTAAATTATCTGTTTGAAATTGTCGAAACCATTAGTATTTGCAAGGTTGAGTGGATTTGTGTTTCCTGGTAAATAATAAGAGTAATAATACAATCAGAACAAATCAGAACAAGAATGAAATCTGCAATATTTTATGGCCTTGAATTCACTTTCAAACTGCATTGCACTTATGCCTGCTTTTGGCTGGGAAGCATTTTCCCGATAATGTGCATTAAGATGGTTATATGAAAATAAATTACATTATGCTGTATTGCAATGTTTTCAAATCTGACATTAGGTTAGCCTAACACTGTAATTTTCTCCAATACTCTAATGACATTTTGCTACAGTTTGCTCTGTGGCTATTTTGTTCTTTCTGCCTCCACGTTCCATTTGTTCCTGAAAGAAATGCACAAGGTTTCCCAGCACACATAAATAAGATCTGACTGTTCTTTACTATGGTCACCCAGGCTAAGATTTTCTTTTTTTAAACTGACTAAATCTAATCAGCATCTTTTGGGATAGTGACTTTTAATCCTTAATTTCAGTATTAAACATGGCAGAGCACTCAGCAGGAAGAAAGGCAACTACAGGAAGAAAATACAGATATAGACTGCCATCTTCCAGTGGAATCTCTCCTAAGCAATTAAGTTGAAGATCTTGACTTCAGTTAATAACAATGTCCTGCAAATAAGCATTTATACAGAAACTGGGATCTTCCAAGCTATTAGATCTCCTGCAAGATATTCTCATCTGCAAATCTGTAATTATTTTGCTTGGGATTTATGATATATTTGTTTGAGCATATATTTGGACAAATGCTCTCTTTTCCTCCTGATTAGTTGTATATTTCGTTGATGGACATCTAAATGAACTTTCAGCATGAATTAATGCCTAGTCTTCATTTCTATTTTAATTAAATGTTTCATTTTGACTGACTGTCCCTTTCCTCTAAAAACATTGTTTATGGTTCATATAAGAACACTTATATAAATAGAATGCATTATTGTTTAACTCAATAGTGTCCATTCGCTTAATGTAAAAAAAAAACAATTACAAATGTCAAACACATCTGTGAATCAGATAAATGTTATGTAAAACTTAAAATATTTTCTTGAGTGGGAAGAAAGACTGCAGACTTTTGCTTTGCTGTCTTGCATTTTAGATATAAAGTGAAATAGTTTTGTGATTAAGAAATGGCAGACAGGGTTTGACAATTAAAATAAAGACAAGAGTAAGTAATGCTAAAAAAAAATACAGAGGATGATATCTAATGCATTTATCCTTTAATAATATATGATCACATCCAGACGTTTAAGAAAATTATGCATATACAGAATATGCATACCTAAGGGGAAAATGTGTACAAAATTGTACATAAGCAGGAACAGCACTGAAGAAAGAACATTATTTTAGAGAAAATAACTTCTAAATATTTATATGTTATGAAAATAGCATTCCCAAAGGTGTCGAGTAGAAGGAATGTGCACAAACAAATGTGTGGTTTTTCATGATGACTTTAAAAACAAAATAAAATTGATGTGAAAAAAATAGACTCAAGTCTGATTAAAGCTGACAGATTTATCCCATTTCTTTGGGGCACAGGATCTTTTCTTGCCCACAGTGATAACCTATTTTAGTGGATGTAACAAAAAAAGAGCAGAACACCATTAAGTTCCCTCTCTGTGTGAGCATGGAATAACATTCCTTGTTTTCACTGTGATCAGTATTCACACTGAGTTTCCGTGTGCACTACCCTGCATACATATCATGTCAAAAAAGGAAGTAGTAAAGCCATTCCAGGTTTTAGTCCTTTTAATTAATGTTGTTAGTAAATTTAGAAGAGTTTGTTTTTCTCTGGGTCCTTATTTTTTTTTCTCACACTGGAGTACTATATTTTTGCTTGCAGTTGATAAGAATTTAGTAAAGTGTGTCCATTTCTAGAGTACAAACTAGTCTTTCCCAATTATATGACTGTATGCTATTAAGAGTATGAAACTGTAATCTTCCATTGGAGTCATAAACATTCTCCAAAATATTTGCTGTTGTTAGAATACTGTGCAAGTCCAAAGAAAGGTTTTTAATTTAAATCCACTGTAAAAAAAAAAACCTATGATATCCTGGAATAAGTGCATTTTGTGATTTATTAGTGTTCATTACTACTACTTTTTAAAAGAAACACTCTATAAAGGTCCTGTTTCTATGCTGCCAGAACACATTCATTCCATTTTAAATATGGTTTGAAGATATCTACTTCTGGCAAGTTCAAGTTTTGCATGTTAATTTATTATAGTAAGTCCTATGGAAAAACAGCTAAATTTTTGAGAGTTCACTTACTGGAACGATTAAGTGTTAATTTTTAAATAGAATAGTGCAAAGTGGCAGTCTTAAATAAAACTTCTGGTAAGCAGTACATCACGTGACACAATTACAATCATCAGTAACTGTATGACTACCCTTGGGGAAAGTATATAGGCAATATAGTCTAAAATTGTTGTAAATTAATTGAAGACTTGATATTGCCAATAAAATGCCATTTGTGGTCAAGTCTGTAGTGGTATTTTCCATTATGACAGCTGCATCTGCTGATGTTGCTTAATTTTAAGGTTGTTGTCCTTTCCTTAAACTCATGCTTAAAGTATATTGTTGATACATGCAGAAATGATGGCCAAATTACATGCTAATACATGTTGAAAGGATAGCTAAGCTACATGGCTTTTACAATCATCGTGGATAAAGATCCACTTAACTTATTTTAATGAAAGAGTCTTACACGAAACATTGACTTTGAAAATTAGCATGTTAGGAAGAGAGGGTACCCTTTAGTCTTGACATTTAGCTTTCAACATACAAATACATTCCCATGTATTTTGTAATGTTGGAGAGCACTCAGTCATACTCTTTTAGCAAGCTTGCATGAAGACAGCCACACCTGCCAGACTCTTTCTTTAATACTATGGCAACATAGGAAGTCAAAATCTTACGCATCATTTGTGATAGATGGTAATGCAATTGGGGTGTGTCGTGCACTGCACAATTGCCTCCGTGTAAATGCTAATACACATAATAATATTTCCCTGTACTGTGCAATTTTTCCAAGCTCTCAGTTACCCATCCCAATCTAAAGCTTCAAGAACTGGTTAGATGAAAATCTGTGCCGTTTCAACAATTATCAACAATAATTCTTCAGTAAAAAGACTTGTCACCAAAGTTTTATGCTTTATTTTGCTATCTAAGCAGTTCTCTTTTGGAATCTGTAAAATACACGTAAAAGAGCTACCCTTCTTTTTTTAAAAAAAAAGATAATTCTGTTGCTACTTATCAACTGTAGTTTTCTGTTTACTGTATTGATTTTTAAGCGAGAGTGGGTAAATCACTGTTCAGGGACCATCTACCCCCAAAATCCCATGCAGAACTTTCCAGACCCCTCCGAAAATGTCCCAAAGGGAACTATAATCTCTTTGCAAAGGGAGCTATTCAACACTTTAATGACTTAAAGATGTTAGATAGCAATCAATCCAGATTCCAAAAAGCAATCTGTACATCACTACATTTATAAACTGAGATTATCTCACTGGAATCCAATATTCACAGATGACATATCAATTTCTGGATCAGGTTTGACTTTTCCAGAAATTCTACTGCCACCATGATTCTGCTACATAATTGTCCTTCTTTCTGGAAAGGCAGAATTCAGAATGATTTATTCCAGAGTAGAATCTTATAAATAAACAAGGGATTGTATTCCATACCGTTTTATGATTATTATGTCTTTATCGTCTAACAAATTGTTCTAATTTTGGTTTCTGTAGAACTCAATGCCCGAAGCATCCCAAGAAATCAAGAGGCATTTGATCCATGGTACTTAAAAGCCTGAATATTAGGAGCGTCCATGGGATGGAGGAGGTTGGGTTGATGTCAAAATCTGCAGGATGATAGGCATAATGTGACAATCCAAGTCCTGTCAACATACTTGCAAAATGATATGTGACTCATGATGCCATGCCTGCCATTGGCAAATTTTGACTTCCCTGTGCAGATTTCACTATTGAGTATATAATAAGTTGCATATGCTTCAGAAAATATTCAAAAAAGTGTTTTGGATTTAGAACAAACACAGATTTCTCTACTCTCCATTGAAGAGGTACTCATTCCTGTGCAAGGTTGAAGCATTTCATTATCATCTCAGAACATACAAAAATGTAATTATTTATAATTTTTCTTTAGCCATTGAAATTTCTTTTCCGAATTGCACATTGCATGCAACAATGAAAGCCAAAACTCTGGGTTTTTTTGTCCCTAGTAAACAGTGCCACTGACTTAAAACTTTCAGTGGAAAAAGAGGGAAGAAAACAACAATGTTGTTTATTTCTGAAAATAACTTTCCTCCAAAAGAAAAATTATGGGTGGGAATAAGATGAGAATATTTTTCTTTAATTGCTTTTTTATTTAAAATAACATAAGATCAAAACTAAATCTAAAGAAACAGAATTTAGAGCACAACTTCCTGCCCCCAGGTCTAGCAAAAATTTTAACTTTATTTCACAAAAGATGAAAAATCTAGCTGTTCCATAGCACCTTTGATAATTAAGTTACCAATGTTGATGACAATCAATATATACAGTACATACAGTGTTTTTTTTTGTAAAATAAAAAAAAAACCAACCTCACACACGTCATACAACCCACCTTGCCTACCCTACATGGTAGTTGAAAAAAAAACAACCTTCAATTTTTAGTATATCTAAAAGACTAGGATTTTGTTCAAGGTAAGTTAATACTATTAATGTTACCATGCACTGTGTGGCTTTAAATTACCAGAAGACGTTTTATTAATCTTTTGGGACATTTACCACTGGCATACCCATTTAGTTTAATGAGTGGAAATGTCAGCTTTCTATGTAGAATGAAATTGGCCCAATAAAACAAAATTTGGTTGCTTGTAAAAGATTGAATTATTTTTAAGAAGTTGTCAAACAAGGTGGAAAAATTTACATTTGGAGTTTAATATGGATATTGACTTGAAACAAATTAAAGTTGAAACTTTGTCAGTGAACAGGTTACTTTTAATTTACCTTTAAGTTAAACCCAATTTAATAAACAGATCTGATTAAACCTCATACTGTAGGTCTACCTTTACATCTGACCAATACATAATTAATATATATTATTATTAATAATAATAATACTTCCAAATCACAAGACATTGGCTTTATTCTTATTCTTCCCCTCTGCAGTTTGAATATAAAGTATAAAAGACTAAAAAGAGATTTTCGTAGACATCCCAGCCTTTTAACTACCCAAGGAACTGAAACAGCAAAGTTTCGCTGTTGGGCAAGCTTCCACACCAGCTGCCTTTCTTTCCTCTCACTTCACCTGTTTTTAACCTCACACCCCACCTTCTGTAAGGGAAGGCAAAAGGCTCACTCGCCCTCTTGTGAAAGATGGCCTCCATGTTTATGTGTCTCCCACCGCCACCATTGGCTTCCACACCACATGGTCCGACCCAGCCAATCAAGCCACGCTCTGGCTGTGGTTCTTCGGCACCTCATGGCACCATACCACCAGTGGGGCATTTTCAAAAACAAACGAGGATAGGAAGGGAAACAATAGGAAAAGAACGCAACTCTGGAAAATCCATTGAAAAAAGGTGCCGAAACTCTGTTCTGGTGCGTTCTGTGACAAAAAAGCCCTGTATATATATGTGTGTGTGTGTGTGTGTATGTGTGTCTGTGTGTCTGTGTCTGTGTGTCTGTGTGTAGAGAGGTGGGTACTGGTTTTTTTATTGTTTTGTGAACGATCACAGTTGTATTACTGTTTATTCACTTGTTTGTTTATTTCCTTACTAAATTGTTCAATTTCTTTTCCTGCCATCCAAAAATGTTTGATGAGATACAGTCTCATTAAATTGCATCAAATTGCATTAAACTTCAATCATGTTCCATTTGCCATTCACCACCATCACTAGAAGCTTACTACTTGCCTGTTTGGTAGCGATGTTCAGCATAAGCAGATTGGGATGTAAAGAAGAGAAGTTTGTAAGAACATGGCTACAAATCCACAAGGAAAAAGGTGCCCAGGAAATCATTCACAAAACCAGGTCTCAACAGAGCATCCACAGGACCTGCAGCTCTTCATAAAATCAGACATTATCAGCTGATTTTAACTGAACTTCTGATCCACTGTCTTCATTTCAGTGCTTAGTCTGTGAAATTACTCAGGACTTAAAGCATTTACAGAGCATAACTACTGCTGTTGGTAGGAGAAGAGTGAGGACTATCAGATTGGCCTGTTTGAAAATGCAACCTATTGCTATCCATACCAAACATGTCACAATGCTGCCAAAAGATAACCAACAATCATGCCACAGACAGGAAGAGCATGCTTAAATTCTACTAAGACATATTTGTCATTCTTAAAGCAAACACAATCTTTCTACCTGTTATTGGTTGTAAAGACCATTAGATTACCTTTATTTCTCCATCCCAACCTTCCAGCGGTAAAAGATAACTAGATATGTAATTGCAAATGGAAAAAAATGGAATATTGACAAGATATTTGTCATTATCATTTGTATGTAGCTATACACACAGTGAAGCACAGTGAAATATATACAGTACAAATGTAGCGACATGTGAAGCATTATTACTGTCAAAAAGTCATTCCATTGAATATATTTCAGCAGTTCAGTTTTACAACTATTATAAACATGCCAGTCAGACTTTTTTGGGACAATGTCAGTATTAAAAAAAAAAAAAGTAACTTATTGATGGCAGCTATATGATGTCTACAAACATTTTTATCATACAGTAGCTTCTATTCATTTATTGTGTTTTTCTAATTAAACTGTCCGACATGCAAATACATTGTTTTGATGTTGTCTGTCTTCTTTGCGGCATCTGTAAGTTTGCTATTAAAATACATGAAAAAAACCTCCGCAGTACAAAGTAAAAAAAATTGGCATTTAAATGACTCTTTGTTGAATGACAGTGAATTTATTATCACATATGTGCCACTGAACAAAAAAACTGAAAAAATTCTTATGAGACCAATTAGAAAGACAAATTGAAAACTCTTAGGACACAGACGAGCAAATGTCCTCCTACTGCTTATATGGATAGATGCATAAACCTGTCTCAGCACTGGAGGAATGAAGAAACACCACTAAACGAAGAGATAATCAAGAAGATATTGGACTGTGCTGAAATGGACAGACTTACACTGAGGATCAAAGAGAAAGAAGATAAAGAATATTTTCAGACATGGAATTTATTTGATCAATGGTTGGGAGAAAAAAGGGGTAGAGACTAAGAATGCAACTTGTATTATTAAGCAAGCAAAGTAACCCTGACAACACGATGTTTATTAAGCACTAATCAAATGTAATAATAAAAAAATAATAAGAAATTTTTGAAGAAAAAAAACCTGTCTGAAGAAAAACAACAAAAAGTTGCAGCCATTAAAGACGGGAAAGTAGATATTATCTCCCTGAAACACATACATTTTCAATTTTAATAATTTTGTTCAGACATACAGAGTAAATTAGAAATATCCTAAAGAAGATACAGTACCAAGGCTTTTAAAATCTATATTCGATGCAGATAGTCCTTGACTTATAATCATAACTGGCACTAGGGTTTCTGTTGCTAAGCAGAGGGGTTGTTAATTTTATGACCTTTTTGTTAACCGTGCTTGTTAAGCTGATTACCGCAGTTGTTAAGTGACTCATGCAGTCATTCATCAAACCCAACTTCCCTCATTGACATTGCTAGTCTCAGAAGCCGGAGGAGAAGGCTGAAAATGGTGATCCCATGACCCCAGAAGGTTGCAGCCATTGTAGATACATGCCAGTGGCCAAGCTCCTAAATTTTGATGATATGACCATGGGGATGCTGCAACTAAATGAATGGTTATAAATCAAGGACTACCTATATTACATAGCTGAATTTCTTGCAGCAAGAATTATTTCCTCCTCTGACCATGGGTGATATCCAAAAATAATGATTTTGAAAATAATGATAAAGCCCAAGGACTGGAAGGCTTTCCTGTGGAATGGTACAAAACATCTATTGATATCCTTACTCCTAAACTTTACCGATATACAGTGAGAGATCTTAAGAATATAACTGCATATTTTTCCCTCAATGAAGCATATGTTACAATTGTACTAAAACCTGGTGAAGCTCATATTTTGTGTGCTAATTATTGCCCTGTTAATGTAGATAGTAAAGTTTAACTACTGCTTTAGTGAATAAACTTCTAGAGGTTATCTCTTCAATGATTAAGAATCATCAGTGGGCTTGATCATACAGGGAAGACGGGGTGAATTTATTTTTTCTAACACCTGCTGGTAAGATAAGAACCAATGAATGGACATTTTATGGAGAGAGATCCAAGGTGGAACTTAAAACAAAGTTACTGACTATGAGAGCTGTTAAGCAATGGAAAAGTTTGCCCCATCACTAGAAGTTTTCAAGAAAAGATTGGACAACCACTTCTTATAAAGTTTGCTGCACTGACCAGGGGATTAGACTAGAAAACTTCCAAGGTTTACATCCAATCCTATGATTCTATGAAATCAGAGTAATACAACGTTTAAATATACATTTTATCATTATGTTCTAGGAAGGAGCAAATGCATGTATGAAGTTCACTTCAAAACATAGTTTAATATTTTTGGAGGCATACATTCTTTTGAACCACAGTTCTACTACATAGTAATTAACACTGGACACTGGAAATGGATTCTCTGCTATCTTATTATTATTGCTAACAAATTAGCTCTTCCATATTGGAAAAAATCTCTAATTAAAGAATATATAGATGAACTGATATTACTTCTATCTCATGAATGAGTTGTCTGCAGACATATGCATGGACAAATATTATTAAAATATGATTATTTCTTACTGAAACAGTTATGTATAATCATAACTGTTCATCCAGAAGTGTGTGTGTGTATTGTTTTAAAAATTTATTTGTCTTTTACATTTGTCTAAAATTGTTTATTTTTCTTTTATATTTTTCTTTCTGTTCTATTTTATAAATAAAGCTAAAAACACTGGAGAGACCCCCCAAATAAGTAGTCATTTAGTTCATTTTTTCCTTCTCAACTACCATATCCCTAGTATTTATCACTGAGGAAGAAGGAACACCACTGCAAAATAGTGCCTCCAGCTGTTTTAATATTTTAATACTGTGAACCACCATGAGTCATATGACTCAGCAATGTAGAAATCCAATCATTAAATAGATTGGTTTTTTTTAAAAAGCTACGAATAAAAAATGTAATTTTCACAACAAACACAGTTTAAACATTTCATATTTTAACTAGAACTTTAAAAAGGAAAAGAGTAAAGAAGGAAGGGGTTAGAATATATATTTAAGCTGTACTGCATGCTTATTTGTTATATTTTAAAGGTCTGGGTTGGAGAAAAAGAAAATATTAAGTTTCACTTCATGCTTTCCACAGAGGTAATATATGAATACCTAACTAACCCAAGGGAGAAATGCAAACTGTTTAAACATTCAACATTTCTTCCTAGAATGGCATTTATGCAGTTTTTTTAAAAAAAATGTTAATGTAGCTAAGAAATGGTGGTCAATGATAAACCTTCAATGGTCTTTACTGATTTGTTGTTTTCTCATTAAAGCAATTTTCCAAATTTTTAAGTGAAACTATTCCTGTTATTAGCTACTATATTTTTTTTATCACAAAGTCTTGTGTGTTAAGAGCTAATTACAGGAACTTTTCTATTCTATTCTATTCTATTCTATTCTATTCTATTCTATTCTATTCTATTCTATTCTATTCTATTCTATTCTATTCTATTCTATTCTATTCTATTCTATTCTCATATCATCATATCATATCATATCATATCATATTATATCATATTATTATATTGGATTTATTCACCCAAGAAAGAGGGGATGATGCATGCAACCTCATGATTCATTATCAGAGATTACTAGGTGATTTTTCCTGATTGACCAAAAAGAGTGGGTACTGCCACCAAAGATATTAATTTGCATTAGTTTTCTTGTGGCCTAGAAAGGCTAAGCAATTTTAAGAACAGAACATATGGACATGTAGCTTCTGCCCACACAGGTTGTAAACTGAATGAAACTTGCAAAAAATCAAGTCACTTTTCTTTCAGTTAAAATCACAATATGCAGATAACACGCCCACACCAAATATAAAGAAGGAACTTTAGATAACTATTCTATTCCAAAGAGGGATAAGTAATTCTTGCATTCCCCCTTTATAGTCAGCCTGTCAAAATATACTTTGATTCCTCCAAATCCTTGCTATTTCAATTCAGCAAGCAAATTACAGATAGTCCTCGGTTAATGACACTAATTGGGACTGGATTTTACATCACTAATTGATGGAAAGCACAAAAAGCACAATGTCAAATGACTGCATTGCTTAATGACACCAACCCCCGTTGTCTCTGTTGCCATTGTTAAGCAATTATTGCTGGTCATTAAGCAAGGATTTTCTTGCAACTTCTTACTGCTTACTCGCAACCAAAATCAGTGAGGAAGCCATCAGAAAGATGCAAGTCCCAGACGGCTAGCAAGCAGACTGGTAGGCAACTAAGTAGCTGCTGTTGGGTGAAGAATGGTGTCTGAAGGTGCATAGAGGGTCAGAAAGTCATGCCATGAAGACAGAGGAGCTATAGGAGGGTGCATAAAGATATGCAGCTGGCCAGCAAGGCTGCAGGAGATGGTCTATGGAGATTCTCAGTCATCCAGGTCATGGTTATCCCAAAGATGCAAAGTGCACATTTTGGACAAAGAGGACCGCTAGTTTGAAAGAGGGGTCAAAGAGGCTATCTATGTCAAAATTGAACAGTCCTCTCTCAACAGAGAGGGAGGGATACAACATCATCCAGTCTACAACACAGTCCTTTCAGCAGTTTCAAGAAGGCTCCACACCCATTTGCACTACTCAGGTGCCCCTGAGGACACAGATAAGCCTCCAGGTGGCCTCAACAACTCTCTAAAATAATGCAAATGACCAGCTGTCTGCAAGGAGTATAAATCCTTCCATTCGCCACCATCCAGTCAGAGCTGAAGAAGCTTCTTGGATGAGAAGTGAAACGTCTTCAAAGAAAAAACAAGAACGTCCAATTGCCTTGTGAAAAAAACACCTTTGGGATAACTGCAGGAGGATATACAAGGTGCAGTGGGAAAGTTGCTAATGGGTGGGAGATTGTGCACAAAGGTGCAAGAAACCCCAAAGCCACAGTACATCAAAAGGTTCCAGAGCTATGGTGCCTCCCTGATCATGGCTAGAATAGTGAACCCAGCAGAGAGGAAGTGATTGAGGATGATGAAGGTCAGTTGCAGGAGCAAGGGTTACAGGGAATCAGTCATAAATGTGGGCTTGCTTGAATATCACCTGACAGTGGGAGCATTGCAATGTTCATGAGTTCAAGGACAGGTCAGAATTTTTTCATTGCCATCATAATTTTAAAGGGTCATTGGGGACTGGATTAGGGGACTGGAGACTAAAACATATAAGGAACGGCTGCTGGAATTGGGTATGTCTAGTTTAATGAAGAGAAGGATGAGGGGGGACACGATAGTAGTGTTCCAATATCTCAGGGGCTGCCACAAAGAAGAGGGAGTCAAGCTATTCTCCAAAGCGCCTGAAGGCAGGACAAAAAGCAACAGATGGAAACTAACCAAGGAGAGAACCAACCTAGAACTAAAGAGAAACTTCCTGACAGTTAGAACAATTAACCAGTGGAACAACCTGCCTCCAGAAGCGGTGAATGCTCCAACACTGGAAGTTTTTAAGAAGAGACTGGACAGCCATTTGTCCGAAATGGTATAGGGTTTCCTGCCTGAGCAGGGGGTTGGACTAGATGACCTCCAAGGTCCCTTCCAACTTTGTTGTTGTTGTTGTTGTTGTTGTTGTTGTTGTTGTTGTTATTATTATTGTTGTTGTTATTATTATTATTGTTGTTGTTGTTGTTGTTGTTATTATTATTATTATTATTATTATTATTATTATTATTATTATTATTATTATTATTATTATTATTATTATTATTATTATTATTATTATTATTATTATTATTATTAGAATGGATGTTAATTGATAACTACCTGTATTTTTGAGTAGGAAAAGTTCATCTGCAACAGAAAAAGGACCCAGTAATTGAGATGGGAGAAGGATTTGATCTTTCCCTGTTGCAGATTCCTTCTTGCAGAGCTTTCCCTATACAATCCTCTTCTGGCTAGTTTGTTATCTGATAAATTCTTGCAGACATCTTACAATGTGATCCCCTCAGAAAAACATATATACAGCAGCTAGTTGAGCCAGTTAGCTGTTCCAGATCAGCATGCCCATTAGGTGTAATGAAGCAGATCTGAGTGGCAAATAGTAAGATAGAAGAGAGGACTTGACCCAACCTGCTGCCTATCCTAGTCTACTATCTGAAGGATCAACTACATTCTACCTAATGATAGGTCCAGCCCTGATTCCAGCATAATGGAGTTATTGAGTTATGAATGGGAGAATGAAAATCAAAGCCTTGCTATAACAATGTACATATTACAAATGTCAGATGCACAATAATTGATTTCCCATCACTTGCAATTAAGCTATGTGCATATATCAACTCAATGTACCTTATACAAGATGATAAACACTCATAATAATTATAATTCATCTCTCCACCACTCATAAGATAAAAGTCACTGTTAGATGGTATTAATGTATTTTAAACATAATTATAGATATAAAATATTTGACTATTAATGCTTTGCTCAATAAATAGTTTGTTGATGTGCACCATATCTATGAAGGAGATCATGTTGTCTTCAAGAGATTCTTTGGTGTCTTTCTTAACAAAGTAGTTCTACAAAACAATATGCTTAACCCTTGAGTTTTGAAAAAGTGACTTGGAATATTTAGAGTATAATCTGTGATGCAGAACTGGTTCTTCAACAAACCATGAATTTAAACTGTTAATATTTTTATAAAGATGATGGGACATGGTGACCACACCAAAATTAGTTATTGAACCATTGACTCACTCTGTCATGCAGAAGATATGAATAGGATTTCCACCATAACAAGGAGTTATTCAGTCAATTCACTATATGGCATGTGTTGTTTAAAATTATGTTGTATTTGTCTTCAATCATAATAAAGGTAATCCTCCTACTCCTCTACTACATGGCATGATCTCTGGTTCTTCATAGAGAAAAATGAAAATGGCAATAGTAAAGAGCTATTTGTCCTGGAGAGCCAATTCAGCTTATTATTTCAATAGGCCTGCTGGCCTTTCTCTCATATTCTTTAGTATATTTGAGAGCAGAGCAGATGGGTGCCTATGATATCTATTTTATTTTTAATTTCCTCCAGATCATTATCATCCTGTTAACTTTTGTCATTTCTCCTATATTTGTTTTTAAAAACCCTTCTATAATCTAACCTATTTATTAAGATTTTGCAAAATGGTTCCAGTCCTGCAGGTGACCAAACCAAAGAGGTTAATCAGTTAATCACAATGAAACATTGACAATGGTCTTGAATTGCTTCAACCCAGTACTCTGAGCAGAAGCTTCTCTCAGCCTTTTCCTCAGTGCTGGCTGAAATTTTTCTGCACTGGCTGATTTTGGAACTGCCACAGAATTACTTGAAGTCACTCAGCATGGAAATTTTTTGATGAATGCAGGAGACTTCAGAGTGGCTGCATGTAGCACACAATTGTACACATATGAACCAGGCTGAAAGACTTCAGTGAACACCACAGAGGAGGCACCACTTGTTTCCTCCCAATCAAACTAGTAGGTGGTCAAAAGAAGTAAGCACCATTCTCATTGCTTGCCAAAGCTTTCAACGAGCAGTCTGGAGACTCCTGTGTGATTGTTCCCACCATTCATCAAAACTCTCCTATGTGTATGATCAGTGCTGCAAACCACAAACAGTCAGAATGCTACATTTGTCAAAAACTGTAGACAAATTTCAGAACATTTGCAAAAGCTGCCCAGCCTAGAAAAAAACTCACATTAGCACACCAAGAAATAGCTCTTTTCTTCTCAACGTTTTCCCACAACATAAGCTCTGTAGAAGAAGGCTGAGAGAGAGTTTATATATCACTTTGCTTTGCTCCTAGAGGGACAGGACTATCTTTACAATGTAGCTTCAACAAGATACTTTCTTCAAAGCCACATTGGTGAACTTGTTTATGAAGACATTCTCAAATGTTAGTTAATTCTTTTAAAAAAAAAGAAACAAAATTCTTATTCATAAGTATGAACTAGGTCTCTACTAAGCAACTTTGATTCACTTGAGCATGTTGCTCAATCATCTCTTAGTCTCATCTGCAGTTTTAGAAATGAGATGGCTGATGTGAGAAGGAAATTCTCAGATGGTTACCAAAGTACAGATTAAAACAGTATGTCCATTCCAAAAAAGAATCACTTCCAACTCTATGCAGAGCAGGTGGAAGAAGGAGGAACACGAAACTCAACATGATTTGTGCTATAAATGATTGAGATGGCAGAGGGAAGACCCAAGTTCAACTGCCACTAGGAATTCCTTGGGAATTGTTCATTTTAGTGTTTGCTGCAGAATTTTCATACTACAAAGGGAGATTAATTTGTGGAGTCTCTTATGATGAAATATTTTCATAGCTGAGAAAATAATATTCTCTGTGCATCTGAATATTACTTATGACAGATTATGATATTCTGCCCTTGTTCAAAACAGATGCATTTGTTCCTGCAGCACTGCAATAGTTAGATCTATTTGTAACATGGAGTTCAGCACTGTCCATTTCACCTCAAAAGGAGCTTTCTCTATTTGTCTCTCTGTTCAATCCTGGCAAAGTGAAAAAGCATGTTCTCTTGATTCATGCTTGTCAGTTTTACTGTTAAATCACTGATCTAAGCAGGGAGACAGTGAACATACATTAAAGCTTGATACAAAATGCAAATCTCCCTCTCTCCCACCTGTGTAGAAAGGTATAGAAGCATTGTTACCTAAAAGTTGAAGTAGACATGCCAAGCTGTTGTTCACCTCAGTGAAAAGACTTTTTTGGGGGAGGAGATTCTCTGCAGAGGGATGAAAAAATCTTTACTATTTCATCATAGATATTTATTAGAATATACTAGAACTATGTAGTACACAGTTAGCGTTGAACATGTCAGAACTGATAGCTGGATTATGCACCATCGTGAAGGACAAAGACTATCAGAGGGGTTTTGGTGAGTATTATGTCTACTGGTTGCTGAACAGTACTAGCCAGTGTTGTGTGTGTAAATGTGTGCATGTGTTGTGCTTCCAAAAAACATATGGTTGGTTTCTATGGGAACAGAATAGTTGACTAAACTGATCAGATGCAGTATATCTTATCTGAATAAATGTGTGAAAGAAAATGTGAAGAAAAAGCAGGCACAAGATATATAGATGCAGAACTTCTTCCAGGATCTACGTGAATTAGAGGCAACATGGATTGGCCTAGTGAAAACCTCCTACCTTTGGTAAACTAAATAAAAATTATATAACTCCATGAAAAACCATTAGAAACTTACCATGAGGGGCGGGGGAACAAGTAAGGCCATCAACCTTGTACTGTTGTACATCATTGTAGTTTTTGTCCTCTCCTCACACAAGGTGACCAAATGTTATGTATGCACACACAGAGAGAGACACACACTACACCAGAAGATTTTAATAATCCATTTGCTTTTTTTTTGGTGCCTGCCATTGAAGCATTTATTTTTTATTTATTGAAGTATTTATTTTTTGCTTTGAATGCATTCCAGTATGTTTGTCTTTTTACAGAAAAGATTATTAAAGCAACCTGGAGGAAGGCAAAATATAGGAATGTAAATTTGGTACTTAAGTGTCCCTTTGTTGATGGGTTGGACATGTCAGGCCTAAGGAGCCAAAAATGACACAAGGAGTTACTTCAGAGTAGTTTCCTTTATGGTGCTCGCCTATAGACAGGAATCTTGCCAGACTAAAGCACTGTATAACTATTAGATACACCCTGTGAAAAAGTGTGTGGGGGGGTGGATGGCTGGGGGGGTGTCCACCTTCTCCCTTTTCCAAGCTTCTTCTCTTTGCTTCCTTGGAAATAGGCCCTTTCTTTTGCGACTATGAGCTACATTTCAGCACAAGACCTTCCATTTTAATTTTATCTAAAAATCATTATATCTGAATAATTCTATTGCTTACATGTCTGTGTGCCCTGTGGAGTGTCGAACAGCATCCATACTGCCAAAAGAGGACATTTGGTTGGTCCCCCTCTCTCCCACCACCATCAAAGTTGGAGGGAATTAGAAGCCCAAATATCTCATGAATCCTTGAATACCATCTCAGACCAAAAGAAATTCAGCTTGCAGGACTGAGGACTAAAAAGAATGGAGAAAATCTTGCTAAAAACTTTTATTGGAATCTTTCATCATGCCGATCCAAAATCAATTTAAGATTTAGTGTGATGTGGGAAATGAAATGCCCATGCCCCATGGTCTTACACAATTTCTGTTTCTATAAAGAGACTCTGTTTTAGAATCTTTCCTTTCTCTTCCTGGTTCCTGTTTCCCCCTTCTGAAATTAATCCTTTAGGCAATGCCTACTTGGATGCATCCTTCTTAGCTTACATTGGAAAGCCTGATAAACATTTAATAGACTGACAAAAAAAATCAGTGACAACTTGACAGTTACTTCTGAAACTGAATACTGACAATCACATTTAAGTGATTGCTAGCCTCAATTGCTGTGTATTTGACAGGTCTGGCTGTTGGGAGACAAACATTCAGCAAATCTAAACATTGGATTGTATGCATCTACAGGTTCCCTGATTTTGGAAAACTCTTTGATCCATCACAAGCTCTTTCAGGGAAACAAGGAGGAAGATTATTTGGAATGTCTCATTTCTTGGTGCAGCCACATGTATCAGGTCCAATGCTGCTCTTTGGAGAAGATTTGGGGAGGTGGGTTGAACGGTGAGGGGAATTTAATGAAATTAATATTTTCTGCATCTTGATGGATCAAACATCCTTCTATGGAGAGAATAATGGGATGCAGCAGTTCATTCTTTATAAATGCCCAGTAGGAAGAAATATGAGTGTAGAGCAGAAATGCAATGTATCCTAAAACAAGAATCCCTTTTCATTGTTTAAAGACATATGTATAGACTGAGAGAGAAGACTTAGACATTTCATTTCTTAACTAATCTGGTAATTTTCATATTCTGACTGTATAAGAGAAAAGAGATTTAATTTGTTTGGCCACCTTTGTCAACTTTCCTGAAAGCAAAATCACACACCTTTAAGTTAATAAATAAAAATGGAAAGAAGAAATATGATGTTGTTTCAGAGCTCAGTAATAGGCAGGCCCAGTGTGTACCTAAGGTACATTAGGCACTGTCACTCGTTTTATTATTCCCTCTCTTCCACTGACAGCAAGGTTGAAAAAAGAAAATTAATGGAATAATTTTGCTTTTAAAAGTCTTCTGACATTTATTGTTCTGTACTCTATGGTGGCATATTTGGGTATTGGAAAGTTGTAAAAGAAGCAGACATGGGAATTGCATTTTTCAAACCAACTACTTCAGTATAGCCATACTGCATAGGTCTGTTCTGAAATTCATCATGTAAAACTGTACATTACGTAAATTAGTGTAAATTAGTGTAAATTGTGTATTTAAATTAAAATGTTTAAATTATGTAAATTGTTCCCTGATTAACAGTACATATGAGCATCTGTGGGAAAGGGTGGACCAGGGAACACATGCATGATGACATCTCACAAACTGGACAAATTACTTTCTTGAACAAGATGTTGGGGTGCAAGCAAGTGAGAGTGGCATTTGTATAATCATACCATTGTCTGCATGTCATATTTTAGAATCATTGTGGTTTGCTCCAGATGTTAATGAAGTAATATTTGCTTTGTTTGGTGTATGTATGTTGAGGGAGAGGGAGATTCCTCAAAAGTAATACTCATTAAGTTCATCCATGAGTCTTACTGAATGGGTGATTTCTATGGCAGTCCATAGAATTGCAGAATAGTATTTCGAGCAGATGTTACTATGATGATTTCCCGGGACACTTCCCCAGATACCTCTCTAGCTGTCAGTTCAGAGGAGGATGAACCAGTTCCAGGTACATCTGGAGGGGAGCTGATCAATGGTTCCAAGCAGCTGTCTGAGAGGAATTTGGCTGAAGCACACCTGCAGCAGGACAGCCCTGAGGCTTCAGGAGGGGAAAGCGTGCAGCTGCAGCCAGTCAGTTATGAGGAAGTGGAACTGCCCTCTGCACCTGATCTGAAAACATGTAGGGCAGAAAGAAGGCAGGAGCAGAGGTCAGCCAGATTACTCATGAGGAAAAAGCTTCGCCCTTTTTGATGGGCTGCCCCAGAAGCTGGCTATTTATCCCAGCAGACAGATGGAGGTGATGCTGGGAACAATGTGTTCATTTTCTAGCTGTGTGTTTTCTGGTCATTGTGATTCTTGCCTTGCTTTGGATTAACACCGTGCCTTCACTTGGATTGTGCCTTGTGAACTCTGGACTTTTCTTGCCTCATGAACCCTCTTGTATTGTGGATTTAATTTTGCCTGGTGGGTTCATTTTGATTGAGAAACTTTCAAGTGCCTTGTGGACTCATTGGCAATTGCTCTGTGGACTAGCATTGGTCTGCTTGTGGATGGACTTAATTGGGGCAGTTCTGGGTATTGGTGAAGAGAGTTACTTGGGAATATTAATAAACCCACTAAACCACAGTAATGTGTATGTGTGTGTGAGAGAGTGAGACAGCACAGTTACTTCCATGTACACATGATGTAAATGAATAAAAACACTGCTTTTATTCATAGCGCAGTGGGTTTTTCCAACTAATAAGAAATGAGAGAATGGATACAATGGAAGCTGAATAATACAATACTATATTCCTCATGGATTATAGTAAGTAGGCAAGGCCAAAGAACACACTGTCATCAGAGTAATTCAGATTGATTAGTTTGATTAATGGTATTTTATATGAAAAAACTATGTCTAAAATATTTTTATTGGTTTAAAAATGTGTTCTTAATGACTCTCCGTACTCTTAGTGTTCTTTATTTATAGACCTAATATTTTAAAGTGCACACATAGAAAGATTAAATTTGTCAAGTTGATGTTTGAAAGCTCAGATGTATTCATTAGAGAGCTAAATTAGATTGGGGACAAAGCTCATATTGACTATTTTATTTAGTATTCTGCTTTTTAAAATATTTTTGGAAATACTTAATGTTTTAAACAATTTTGTCTTCAGCCCAGAGAATTTTGATTATTGAGTGAATTAAAAGAATAATAAATAAGTAAAACTAAGTATAAAGTTTGCGGATAGACCATATAACCAGTATGGTGAACATTTGAAGATGAGGTCTTCAATATAATATTGAGTTAATATAACACTCAGCAAGATAAATCAATGGTCTGCTCCAGGTAGCTTTATACAGTAGCTGACTTTATATAGTAACTTTATTGTTAATGACTTTATATACTTCAGGAATATTTCTAATGCAATTTATCCTGACACTTAAAACTAACTTTTCAGATAGTATTATTTAAAGAATAAATGGAATCTCTTGTTATGATTAATTGTCCTGTTGGTCTTAGATTAATTAAATTAAATTTTGGTCTTAGAAATATCTATAATAAGTTATTCTGATACCATTCTGATACTAAATAATAGCCAAAGATTTTTAAGTTTCAGCATCATCTCTAGTACAAAATCCAGTCATGCATCTATGAATATAATAGTTTCATATGTGCAATATTGAAGCAGTAGGCATGAGCTTAAATGGACTCCAGAAGATGGTAGAGGATAGGAAGGCCTGGAGGAACGTTGTCCATGGGGTCGCGATGGGTCGGACACGACTTCGCAACTAACAACAACAACAATCTGCAATATTGCTTAAGCATTACTAATTTAAACCTCAAGGAAACCAATGTGTCTATTCTAAATTGAGCCTTCTGAGTTGTAGGATGAAAGGAAGAAATACGTGTGTATTAGTGGTGGGATTCAAATATGTGAACAACCAGTTCTCTATGTGGATGCCACTACTGGAAGTCTGTTCTGGGCCTGGGCAACAAAAAATTAGCTAGCGGTTCTGCCAAACTGGTGCGAACCGGCTGAATCCCACCACTGATGTGTATGTTGGTAATGCAAACCAGACTATTTTTTTAGGATTGACTGAAGATATGCAACAGAATTTATCGCTATTAGTTTCAGTAATATCTAAGTGCATTTATCTTGTAAACTATGGATGTATGCTGTAACCTGATTTTAGCTTTTTAAACAGATTGAGCTTTGTTTGTGTTCATTATACTATAGAAGTAATTTTAGCTTGTGGAAGCTTGGATTAGAACTAGTTAAAAAAAAATAGAATGAGGTAAGAACTAAGTGACATATTTGCCAAACCATGACTAACAAATATAGTTAAAACTGATAGAGAATATCTGTATCTCAGCATTGAACTGTGGGGTTCTTGGTGCTCTCTGAGTTTGGTGGTTTTCTTGCAGATGTTTCATTACCCAAACTAAGCAACATTATCATCAATTAAAACTTCACAGAAAATGCTAGAGTGCTCTGGTGTCTGAATTCCCTGGAAACTAACTGGTTAAATATGATTTGGCATTTTTTAAAATAACTGCTTAGGGGTCAATATTCCTTTCACTCAGATATAGACTTCACTATTACTCATATTTCTAAACTCTCAAGCAGTCCTTTATGCAGCACTTGGCTTGGGAAAGAGGGACCAGCAAAGGGGAAAAATAAGCATTCAATATGTTTCAAGGAAATCTTAGTTTTCAGAAATCTTCTATTTTGTCAGTTTTCCCCAAGGTCGATGCCTGACTCACTGTTTAAAATTTGCATGTTGTTGCTGGAATGTAAGTAGGATTTGTATAAATTTAAATTCTGATAAAATTCAGCAGTTGGTTAAAGGCCTAGTCTGTTGATTTTACAACCCTGAATGTCATGCAAAGAAAGAGTTTGTGGAGAAAATTACAAAATCTGAAAGTAAGTGGAATAGAGCCATTGTTGCCAGCTTCATAAGGTAATAGAACAACATCGTATGAATATCCTTCTGGATGTGTTGCAGCTGTTAGCCTCAGTGAATATTATTGTTTCAGAATTTGTATCTTAGTAGCTTTGACTAACTATTTCAGAATATTTATATTTCTGAGAGGAGCTGATGCTGTATCATGTCTCTAGGCTCATATTTCAATGACAGTGACAGCTGCTATTTTTGAATGCTTTAGTTTTGCAGGCATTTTTCAGCTGGTACTGCTTAAGGGTAGTGTAGGTGGTTAAAATCAACATATATTTGCATGGAATATTCAATAAGCAAATAATTTTAGCAGGCTTCAATCACCAGTAAGAATTGTGCCTCATGAGTGAAACTTTAAAAAAAGTAAAGAGGGTAATGCTACAGATCAAAATATACAATGTACAGTACAATAACAAATGCACAATCTACTATTAATTTAAAGTTATGCCTTTGCCAGTGCTGACTTTCTAGAAACAACTAGCTTGATACTTTGATTCATACCCTTCTCCCAAAGAACTGGGCTACTAGGCCTGAGGGACAGCTAATTGAAAGTTTCATTAAATTACTTTATAAAATCAGCAATGCTTGGCTGCATCTTGGTCATGACAAACAGAAATCAATACAGAAACAATATCTGATACTGATCTCAGAGGTGCTTTTTTTCTTCAAAAGGTAAGTGGACTTGGGATTTTTTTTTCATTGAGGAGGAAGAAGAAAATGTTTAGCTTTTCATCCAAGACGTTTCATCAGTTCTAATGGCAGGGGGATGGAAATATAGGTACTGATGGTGGGTTTTTTTTTCATCCTGCTGCCATCAGAACTGATGAAGCTTCTTGGATGAGAAGCAATATGTCGTTTTCTTCTTCTTCTTCAAGGAAAAAACAGACCAGTTGCCTTTTGAAGAAAAAAAGCACATTTGAGACAACTATGACCTGGATGAATCTCCACAGATGTCTGATACTGATGTACACCAATTATACATGGTACTGTATAATGCTTGGTGTGAGGAAAAAACTAGAGACCCAAGTCATGTTTAGATTATATAAGAACATGAGGCCAGGTCATTACTATTTGATCAGTTCCACATTTCTTCTTACAAGATTCTCACAGTCTTCCAAACTGATAATCAAGACCAGTGTAGAAAATAACAGTACGTTTATTTAGGGAGACAGAAATAAAATGTCTGATTTTAAAGCTTTTTAAAATGGTTTTTGCCCATAGCTCTTCTCACACGTATCTCTGGGTGTTATGTTCAAATCTGTAGTCACCTAGATGTTTAAGATTTTCTCCAGTATTTTTTACCTTTCTGTTCTGTTTATTTTGTGTGTGTGTGTGTGTGTGTGTGAATCCTATTATGCTGCAACCAAATAAAGTACAGTGTCTCTATTTAATCAAATGCTATGGATCTCACCTTATTATTCATTGCCTTGTCACAAAAAGAGAGCAATGAATGAGAATGAGAATTGGGAAATTGTTGCCAATTGAGATGACAAGCACTAGACTAAATGGAATCCATTCCAGGCACTTTCACATGTTCAGTCCAAGATCCAACTAAATATTTACATAATAATTCCACCTTTTTTTTAGTTAACTTGAGTTTTCTCTGTATATTACAATTTGCCTGAAAGTGCACGATAGTGCTTTTATGTTCTACAGAGTACACCTTAATTAAATTATAACTACTTTTCTTTCATACCACCCATTTCCATATTATTCTTTCTTCTTGTTTTGGCAATAAAAAGACAAATCCTCAAAGAAATAACATTTTGCACCTCTGAAATATTGTTCGCATATGGCTAGCTTAATAAGACATAACATTTAGGCTTCATTATATTGAACTGTATTAGTTGTTGGTGCCTTAGAGCACAATAATACATAATTTTGCATTAAGATCTCTGAGCTCAGTTTTCTTTAGTAGGTGGCAAACATATGTTATAAATTAGCATTCATTTTGAAACTTCAGTGAATGCATAGATTACATTTACACATCAAAGTTTTGCTTAGCTTTTTGAATATAAATGTAGAAATCCTTACCTTCTATAAGAAAAGACAGAATCAGGGTTTTTCTTCCTGTCCCCCAAAATGGCATCAGAAGTCAACACAAAAGGCAAATGAAGTTCTTCCATACTTTCCACAGCAAGTTTTTCCTGTTGGGATTGGTGCTTGTCTTCTAACTGGAATAAGAAAATTGAATAACATATTTAAGGAAAGCCAAAACTTTATTGGTTGACATCAAGGAGCTGCTGCAGATAATAAACTCTTTTGGTCTTCAAGGTATCATGGGCAATCCTACACAGTAGGGTTGTGTGCATTATTTGATGTGATACTTTACTTTGTGAGTTTTTTAAAAAATAATTTTATTGAAGATTTTAATTTTCTCCTTCTCTGGAGAGCTTTGAAGGACTGGTTTATTCCCCGATTTTCTGTTCCCCACAGTGGTCATCATCTCTGCTCATTCATGGAGCTGTCTTTAGTCAGTCATGATTCACAGTGGAAGCCTGAGGTGATGATTTTTTTTGATGAAAGTTCAAACAAAGCATTCCCTTGGAACTGCTTTGAAAAACAAGATGGCCATCTTACTTTGAAGACCTACACATTGCCAGCTTCTCCTAGGCTCTTTGATGTAAACATCCATGCTTTGATAAATGTTAAGTCACTTACACAAGCAAGATGATCTCACATCATGCTCAGCATGAAAGTTGACCAGGAGACAATGATTTGTCTTACTATTTCTCGTGGAAGATATTTTGGATCCAAAGTTTGCTCCAGTTTTCCATCTACTCAGTCTGGAAGATAATACAAGATGTCAACAATAAGGCTCTCCAATTAGAGAACATGGATCTCTTGAAATTATTGTAGTTTAGGTAGACAGAATGCACTCTGACTCAGTAGTCAAGAGTCCATGGAATGATATGACCACTACCAACTCAGCTACAGAAAATAGCTCAAGTTAGAGTTATATATTTCAGCTTTACATTCTACAATGCAGTATAAGGAATGGTCAGTGTCTATATAGATACAAAATCTCACTAACCCAGTGGAGCTTAAAAACCCCTAAGAAAAGGGTTTGGCTCAATTGAAGAGGATAATTGTTTTAGTGAGAAGATAATTTTAATTTAGCACTTAGTTTTAAAGCAATGCCATAAATGGATGAACTGGCTGGCCACCTTTTCTATCTTTTGAACTGCCATATCCCAACTTTGAAATCATTTACATTTGGCCAAGAAAATTTTGCAACAATATTTTTTTATTTAAGTTTATTATATTCCACTAAATTCAGATTGTTATGGATTTGATTGTCTAGCTAATTTTCTTGGCAAGGCTTGGTATAATTCTTTCTTCAATAAGCTTTGTAGGGTCAGTTGAAAACTAGGGTATACTGGGATGCTGCAAGCTATATGTCAGAACACTCTCCCACTATGCTGGACTTTGGCCCAATTGGCATGGTCATTCAAGAGAAGGATTGAGGGCTAAATTGAAAAGGCAATAACTTCACTTCTGTAATCCAGAATAGGAAACTACTAGGCTACTTCTCCAAGTTTTCTCCTCTCCTCTCCTCTCCTCTCCTCTCCCCTCCTCTCCCCTCCTCTCCCCTCCTCTCCTCTCCAGCCAAAAGAAGACAAGGCTGCTTTGGATGGCAGACTCATTTTATTGTTCATTGCTTTCTTGGTCATTGTATTCTATTCTTCATTGCTCAGATGGTGGTGGGACACATTTATTTTTGACCCTACAAAGTAATAACTGGATACTTTCCATACAGGTCACCCAAGTCTCTTAAAACTGAGGAGGGAACAACCCAGTTTTAAAAAGAGAAATCATCTTTACTATATGAAACAACAGTTTTTCCTCTTGAGGAAAGGGTTATTATTTGAGTCCAAAGAAGGTGTCTATTACTTTAGAGTTTAAAAACCCACACATTGTTTCTAGGGGAGAGAAGCAATTACTTTTTACTGCTGTGCTCAGCATGGAAACATTTGAGCAGGGAAAAAATATGTTCCTTTAATCATGTTTTGATATCTATAGTTAAAAATAGCTTCTGATAACAAATAGAAAATGCATGTAAAATCTGCATGGAGATTGAAAATCTATAATAGGAACAACTAATATTAACAGATTAATAGACAATTAAGGAATTTTCCACACATCTTTAATATTTTAAAAGTACTGGTGTATATGTATGATTAAAATGTAAGAATTTAAAAACTGATAAAATCATACTTTTCTACATCTGAATTTTGAAAAAAGTATGAGTTATTTTCTGATCCAGTTTGATACCATACAAGTGTAGAAGCAAATTGCTCTGCTGGTGTTCTGGGTGTGCAGATCCAGGATCTAGAATTGTTTTCATTGTTTGGGGCAAGATAATATTTAATTTTGCAAATCAACTGCTTAAAGAGTTTCCATTTATGCTCTGTTTGGAAGGAAGGAAGGAAGGAAGGAAGGAAGGAAGGAAGGAAGGAAGGAAGGAAGGAAGGAAGGAAGGAAGGAAGGAAGGAAGGAAGGAAGGAAGGAAGGAAGGAAGGAAGGAAGGAAAGAAAACAGAAAAGGCTATACTAATGTTCTCAAATCCATTGCCCTGCTTTGGGATAATTCTTAATATTTTCAGGCAGTCTGACATAATAGAAGTTAGAAGCTTTTGAAGTTTTGCATCCAATACATCTGAAGGGCGCCAGGTTGGGAAGGCTGATAAGTATGGTTTGCTTCAAATGATATATATTCAGTAAGGATTAGTATCTCAAAATCTAGGTATGAATTTTATATTTAAAATATAAAAACTAGAATTTAGATTTTTACTTCCTATTCATGGACATTTTTTCCCTTCTGTATTATTGCAAAGTTTGTTTTCCTAGGTTTTATTTTGGTTGCATGTACTTTTCCCTGGTGTTAAGTTTTGACTGCCAAAATAGTAAAGTTCAAAAGAAACAAAAATCAGTAAACATGTTTTAGTCTATACTGTCTTCTATAAATCAATGAATTAAAAAATGTGAGACTATCAAATCAGTGCTTGAAATGTTTTGACTGTTTCCTGGAATAATTGACAGAAATGGGCATGCTAGGTAAGATATTTCTTCTTAACTCTGCTGGTAGATATTTAAATATCTCTTTGCCCCAATAGAATAGTCTGTGATTAACTAAGAATGTTTTGAAAACAGTCTACAACAAGAGTAGAAGTTAGTAAGTTAAATAGGTATATTTAATTAAAGTTTAGATTAAGGAATCAGAATGCTGAAATATTGATTCTGTGCCGTCATCATAGCTTAATGTACTAATCAATATGACTTTTATTTTTATTTTTTTGGTACCTTCAAATCAGTCAACTTCTGCCAATTATCTGGACACGTCCTTGTGTTCTGGCAAGATTTTTCAGAAGTGGTTTATTCTTGCCTTCTTCCAAAGGCTGAAAGTGTCAACTGTCTGGCAGGTGAATTCAATATTGAAGAAACCTTTGTTGAGTACACATCCTGGCACTGAAGAAACAAAATCAACTCTAGGTTTTCCGCATGAAAATCTGATTGGTGAACAATGGCTTTTCATAACCCCCACCCACCATGTGTTCACATTGCCCAATCACATCCCTTTGGTTTGTTATGGGAACAGTCCACTTCTCCGTCAGACACCTGCTTTTGATGACCTTGGGTCTCATGGTCCATGGATGGCTTCTTGAAACTTCTGTTTATTTCCCAGGCTCTCTCCCCCCCCCCCTGTTTCTATGGCAAGTTAAGTAGTGACAGTAGCAATTCAACCTTGACAGAAAGTTAGCATCTGACTCAAGGTCACCCAGTTGGCTTCACGCCTAAGGCAACACTAAAACTCACAATCTCCAATTTTCTAACTTGGTGCCTTTAACCATTGCACAGACTGGCTCTTGTAACTTACTTTAGAGTAGATATGTATGGGATAGAGGTGACAAAATACCTCATACACAAAACAAACAGATTCGACATTTCTAGTAAACCCACAAATATGCAGCAGCATTCCAACCAGCTCAGCAAATTTTTATGGAAAAAAAATCAAGATCTATCATGCCTTTATTTAGAGCTCTAGCAAGGAGATATTATTGGCTTTGCTTTGGTTTTAATATGCTTATGTTTTTGTGTTCTTTTCTATTATGTATAGTTTTTAACTTGCTGTATTTTATAAGCTATCCTGGAAGCTTTGACTATTGGTTGGTATAAAAAATAAAGCAAGCAAATAATAACATGTTTTTAGGTATATAACAACCAAATATAAATCAGTGCAGAGCCAACAATTATGAATCAAGCTCATCTTCTAGTGATTTCATATATTTTACTTGGAAACACTACAAAAGTGATTTGTCACTGGCATCTTGTAGGATTATTATTTTTTATTTACTAGTCTTAAAGTCCTGAGATTTCATGTTGGTGGATAACCAAGTACTAACCAGGTCTAGCCATGATTCTCTCTTCAGAACTCTCAGAGTTAGCTAAGGACTGCCTACCATTTGCCATACAGATTTATCATGTCAAGACTGCTTTTAAGAATAAAAACTGCAATCAAGGAACTAACTTTAAAAGTGATATAAAAGTGAAAGTATTCCTCCAAATATTAAAGTTAATTAACATTAAGGTAAATTCTACTACTCAGGGAAAATCTTGAATGAATAAATAGGTCTTCAAAACTGGCAGTGAGGTGATATTGATATATTTTTACAGGCTGTAAGATTCTGTAAGAATTGAGACTCTTCCCTCTGTTGAACAGATGAAACTTAAAATAACTTGGTTTTAGTCTACTAAAAGCTTTAAAATAAAATAAAAAACTAGGAGTATATAGCATTACTGGAGTTAGTACAGGAGTATGGGATCTTCCAATCATCAGTTAAAATATAACTATCTTCAGCCCAACATAGTCATCAAGCCTAGTCATTGATAGACAATGTCAGCATATAAATAAGTGCACCTAACAAGTCCAACTTATCATGATTGTCTGTAGTTGATCTACCACTTAAGATGGGGTAAGAAGAAGGACACAGTCATGTTGAGCTTTTCTAAAAGCATAGAACCCAGGACTCTTTCCTAAACACAGTGCTTTGGGTTTGAGGGGACTTTCAATCTAGATGACTTGGTTCCC
This sequence comes from Azemiops feae, assembly GCA_023970755.1. Taxonomy (NCBI): domain Eukaryota; kingdom Metazoa; phylum Chordata; class Lepidosauria; order Squamata; family Viperidae; genus Azemiops; species Azemiops feae. Next base: position 5,114,342 of record JALGBA010003980.1, read on the forward strand.
TTCCTCCAATTTTTTTCCTGAATAAATTACAGTTTGTTCACCCTCAAATAATCCCTCTACCAAGTCAAAAGAACTGTTAGAACAAAGTAAAATTAAGGACACAAGAAAAAGGGCAATGATGCTGGATGAGATAAATCAAAAGGAATACAAGAAGATAGGTGTGTAACCAAAAGGTAAATCAGGAACCAGCAATCATGGATCATGACCGCTGACACCTTAATTCCAGAAACCTAATGGTCACTTGATTCCAGACATGACTAGACAACTTCTGCTATGGTTTCTGCACATAATGGAAGGTGAAATGTTTCTTCAACCACCTGGCTTTAAAATAATCAAGCAAGAAAGTAAGTCTTTTCAAAAGCAGAACTGATTGGAACTTGAAAGGACCACTCCTGGATTTGTTTAGAGAATCAAATGGGTTGCAAGGGAATTGTTTAAATTAGCAGGGCTTAAACTTGGTTTCCAGATATAGAAGATAACATTTAAAATTAGTACATAATAATACACATTTATCAGACCTAACTTTGTTGTGCCCATCCTGGTTATAATCCCTTTTGCCTGCAAAGTTATTGTTTTGGTTTCTTTCTCTTCTCTGTGAGTTTCTGACAGCCACTTTGTTAATATTATTTTGATAATGTGTCTCTTTTAGATTCCAGTAATATTCACACCAGAGCTATATGGGTTGGGGTTTAAAGCTCCCCACTGTGTAGCTCGCTACATTGCATCTGTAGACTCCAACCAGTTCCAGTGCCTGCTGCCATATGGTGTGCCAAGCTCAGTGTAAAATACTTCCTGTTCTCATTCCTGAGGTCATTATTAAAATTACCATTGTCCAATTTGTGAATTGTAACCAAATAGCTTGGGGGACGAAAGGGAAAGATAGCACCTGTTATTTCTACATCTTTTCATTTGTTATATCTGAATCTCATCCATAATTATTTTATTCTATTAGCTCGTTATTTGCATTCGGTCTTGATAAATAGTTGTGTTTTTGTCACTGTGATGGTCAGTTATATACTGCATATTAATCCCCTTTGTGATTTGAAACACGCTTTTAAAACTGATAATCTAACTATTCTGGAGGTCTCCATTCAAGCTATGAGAAATTCATTGGTGCAACCTACCCAATAGGATTGTTGAGGAGATAAAATGAAAGGCAATCTCTATGTAGGCAGCTTTCAGCTCCTGGAGGAAAGGTAGGATAAAAATCTAATAAATACATGCATGCACACATTCATAGAAAACCATCAGTCTGGGGGGGATATGCAACATTTTGAAAAATGCAGAAAAGGAATAAGACAAAATGAGCGAAAGGAATTAGAGGCATAAGAAAATAAATAAATATAATATTGTTAAATCCAGTTTACACCACTACCCACTATATCTTTTTATCCTTGCAAAGATCAGCTTCATATACCAGTGCATACATTATCTTTCATTCTTTAAATTCCTTATCTTTCACTGTTTGATGATCTCATCAGTTTCATCCAACCATGACTTGCTTAGTCTTCCGCTTCTTCTTAACGCATTAAACCTTCTTGTTTTTACACACACACACACACACACTTCTTAAAAACACCATTCCCATCTCATTCAATTTACTTGTATATTTCTCTTGAAAGACCTATCCCTCATTTCCATTTAACATAGTGGGCAGAAGCATGTTCATATGCATAATCATTTTTGCTCTTTTCAACAAATATTCCCTCGTCCTAATAGAATAACTGAACAGAGTAACTAATGTACCAACCTTATCTTTTTACCAGCATTTGCAGATCTTATAATGTTGTTAATTTCACTAAATATTCTATTAATATATAAATATCCATCTATCTAATCTGGTTTTTAGGTATACTCTAATATAACCAGAAGCATTTCTTATATATTTTTTCCTACACACTTTATACAAGGAGGTGGATATCACAGAGCCTTGCCATACCCCATACTCAACATTTATTCATTCATATTAATACATTGTTCATCTATATTGTTTCCTGTGCTCTGATAGGATAGCTAATTAAAAGTTGTAGCTTGTATTTAAAAGCCTGGCTATAGCATATATGACATGCAAATTTGCCTGTGCCACTGAGGCTTGACAAAATGTTGGAAAAAATTGTGGAAGAAGGGAATGGCAAATCATCCCTATATTAATGCCAAGACAATTAACATCCATGTTTAGAATGCCACCAGGAGTCAAATGGCAGATATAACAGAAATATATTCAGAGTATGCCTTCCTTAGGAATGATTATTGTGAATTCTCTAATTTAAACAGAGAAAAAAAAGCCTTAAGCAGGGCATTCTTGATGGAACTGATGGTTCCATGCCCTCATCATGTTTTAATTCTTCTCTCCATTTTTACTTTGCCACTTCTTCATGAGTTTTAAGGCATCATTCAAAAACCTTGCAGAAGAAACAGAAGAAAATACTGTGTGACTGCAGAGCACACAATGAAGCAACAAATCAATGTGGAAGTTGTAGGAGATGATCAAGCTGAGCCCAAGGGAGGGGGTCAAATACATCATCAGTCAAGAGATCTAAGTCCAGCCCACCTTGAATTCCCTTGACTCTTATCTACTGCCCATTTGCTTTGGCCATTAGAAGCTCAGATTCTTGTAGCTCAGATTCTTGTAGAGCACTTATGCCTGCAATAAATCTTTATACTTTTTTGAACTGCCTGGATCTTCTGATTTCCCTGGCACTTGATAGTTGTTTACTTATTGCTGGATATCTATCATTGCCATGTGACATCAAAATCACATCATTTTATGCAATGGGAAACCCACACCTATGTTCACTATGTACTCCCATTTTTTCTGCATACTGTATATCAGTAGACCAGCAGACTAGATGCAAGTCACAACAAAAACAAAGCAAGCCCTTCCACAATTAAAAACACTTGAATTCGTTTCAGAGCCATGCTGTCTATTAGGCACCAGGCAGTATTCAAATGTTTTTCTTCTTCCATGATTTCTTTTTAACCTTCCAATTGGGGTCATGACCTAGGGGAACTTATGATCCATGAGACAATTCCACCCTTTCCACAACAAAACTCCATTTGCAATATTCTTGTCTTAAAAAGAGATGGACTCAGTGTCAGGCCAGGAAACATCTTGTAGGAGATGACCAGGCTGAGCCCAAGGGAAGGGGGTCAAATGCATCATCAGTCATGAGTCCCTGCGCACCCACAAGACATGTAAGTCCAGCCCACCTTGAATTCCTTTCTATTCTTAACTCCCTGCTAATTTCCCTTAAGCTTACAATAAATCTTTACACACATTCAAACTTCCTGGATCTCCTGATTTCCCCAATGCTTGACACATCTATAAGAAGGGGACTAAGGTCAGTTTTCTTAACTGAGCAGCATAAGGCAGCTGACTCCTCCAAGGTCTCATGGTATTCTGTCCTGGGAAACCAATTTTTTTCTTTGGCTTTGAATTGTCTGAAATGTTAAGAAATGAACAGATGTATGGAGAGTGACTCCATGAAAACTAAGCATCAATTAAATATTTTCTTTCATTACATTGCCTTTTTTTTCTCAGAATATTGCCTTGTTTTCCAAGTATAGAAATGTTTGTGTACATAAATCTGTCTCATTGCTTCTTTCCCAGCCCCTTAATTTTTGTAACATGTTGCCTTCCAGGTTTTGCATTAGACTCACAAATTTCTTTTTTATTACATCCCAGAGCATCTTAGCTAAGCTTCCTGCTGATCCCAGTGTGATCAAATACTTGTTACATTTTAATCACTGTTGAGGATTTTGTTTTAATTACACAACACACACACACACATACACATACACAAATATTTCCAGATTTCTTTAAACAACATTCATTTCACCTCTTTCTGTAAATATAGTACTCTTAAGCTCACCAATGAAAAATGTAATTTTGAAAAAAAAAGAAGCAAATTATGGGGGAAGTGTTGCAGATTTTTTTTTTTAAAGTTTGCTTTCTGTCCTGAACTAAAAATCAGAGGCTAGCACTCCTATCTCCCCCTCCCCACTCACACACACTTTTTCTTGTTCAACCTAATAACAACTTTAGTCATTAAATATATGGGATTCTAACTGGAAAACAAAAAGCAAGATAAGTTAAATACAATAGTCACAGGGAACATCCAGCTGGGATGAATCCCTTCTCTATCTGGCAGGCTTTGAGAAAAGCTACATAAAAGACACCATCAGTGAGATATTTTTTTTTTAACATAAACTGGCAATAGGAGATCTCAACAATTGGTACTTTAAACCAGACTATCTCATCAAGTCAAATTCAAAATAAAATAGCTGTAATACTGCCTTAGGTGCAGAGGGCGGATAAAGAGATTAGCTACGGCAATATAATCACTTCAGAAGAAAAACATCTAATTACTTCTTAATTACACATTCCAATACTTCCAGTAAGCTAAAAGGAGGTCCTGGCTGGCAGAGAAAAACCAGACGTCGGCCTGTATTTGGCGGAAAGGTCCTGATTCTAGGATGATAGTGCATTTGGAGTGAGAATAAAAACCTTACAACATAATCAGATGCTACCAGGTTACACTGAGCAGAACAACTTTGCCTGCCAAGGTCAGAGCCAACCTTTTGCATAATAAGGTAGTCCTAGACTGACAGCACAATGAGGTAGTCCTCAACTTACCAGAGTTATTTTAGTGACCATTTGAAGTTACAGTGGCAGTGAAAAAAAATGACTTGATCATTTTTCGCACTTATGACCATTGCAATATTGCAGGTCATTACAGGTCACATGATCAAAATTCAGGCACTTGGCAACTGACTCATATTTATGACAGTTGTAGGGTCCCGGGGGGGGGTCAGGGGAACCCCCTTTGGGCAACCTTCTGACAAGCAAAGTCAATGGGGAAGCCAGATTCATTTAACAACCATGTTACTAACTCAACAACTGCAGTTTCACTTAACGACTGTTGCAAGAAAGGTTACAAAATGGGGCAAAATTAATTTAACGTCTATCTTGCTCAGCAACAGAAAGTTTGGGCTCATTTGTGGCTGTAAGTCAAGGACAACCTACTGTCTATATGCAGATTGGTTTCTCTCTGCCCCCATAGACTTTAAGACCTTAGAAGGCACAAGAGACATCCTCTAATATGAGCAAAGTATTCAGTGAAGCGCTAAGCTCTGGTCCAAGTATTTCAGTTCTTGTTATTGGGTAGATTAAAGATAAACGGATCACTTACCTGTTCTAGAAAGCAGTCAGGACCAGCCTTTCAAATGCCTTGTCAAAGTGTGTATAACTGGCTTTGTAATATCTTTCTATCATGCAGAAGGTAAATGATTTTTACAATGTCTTTGGCTTTCCCATACTTGATTTTGTCAGGTTGACAGCATGCGGCTCCCTCTGAAGCAAACATATAACAATCTGTGTCTTATTGCATATGTCTCATGGTAAAAGGCAAGAGTCAAACCAACTGTGGGACGTGAATGGCCAGCGACAAGCAAACATTGGTAAATCTGTTTTTTTATCCAGTTTTGATCCCATCTCATACAACAACGATGAGGATGAAAACTGTTGAGTATTCTGCTAAGCAAGAAGGATATTAGTGACAAGAACATTTAAAATGGCTATACACAGTGGTGGGATTCAGCTGGTTCGCACCACTTCAGCAGAACCGGTAGCTGAATGGAATTCCGGAAACACTATCCACACAGAGAACCAGTTGTTCACATATTTGAATCCCACCACTGGCTATACATCTATTGATAATCCCAGACGCCACCTTGTTTTAATGTTCTTTCCACAATATATACAGTAGTAGTAAGATTGGAGGAGTATAAATAAGCATCATATTGAATCCTTGAGATCCACTTATTTGGAATTGTTGGTAAAACCCTGACCTGAAATTACTGTCACCAACAGAGGTTTTGTAACATTGTGTTCCAGCAACATTGAAAAATGAAACATAGGATTCAGGTGTGTAATTGTTTCCCTCATTGTCAGTGTGCTAAATAACGAGAGCTCAGTTGATGACCCCCACATCTTCCTGAGAATTTTGGCTTTATGAACACAAGACATCAAAATCATCTGAAAGATACATGAGGTATACTTGAGGTTCTTGCTATTTCTTGATCACTGATTTTATGCAGTTTTTTCTGCTACCGATTCTTAAACAGCTTGAAGGTCAGTGGTGGGATTCAGCCGGTTTGCACCACTTCAGCAGAACTGGTAGCTAATTTTTTGTTGCCCAGGCCCAGAATGGACTTCTGAAAGCGGCATCCACACAGAGAACTGGTTGTTCACATATTTGAATCCCACAACTATTGAAGGTGTATGCTGGGGAGGCGTCCAAACAGACATTTCTCCTTTCTACTGATTGACTTCCTAGGCTACTAAAATACATATAGTGCCAACAGGGTGAAATTTTCAAAAGCTTAGGTTTTCTAGTGACTTCCATCTTGCCACACATCCAAATAAGTCAGAACAGGTTAAATTAAAGGATTCTCCTTTTCCTGATTCCTCTTCTCCTCTCCTCCTCTCCTCTCCTCTCCTCTCCTCTACTTTACTCTCCTCTACTTTACTCTCCTCTCCTCTACTCTATTCTATTCTACTCCTTTTAAAATTTGAATAAACACCAACTGGTCTGATGGAAGTAAAACACTGATTGTTTTTTCTTGGAAATAAGCCATCAAAGATTATCTCAATTCAAGAATAGTAGGGATAACAGCAATTTTCACTATGCTAAGCTAGCCAGGGACTTAATTTATAACATCATTTTACTTTACCATTGTTCTGTTATAATGTAAAACATGTCTTCTGAATCAAAAAGACATTTCAATCATATCAATTGAAGATAACAATTGGCAAATTAACATTAAAAAAAATCCTAATAATAAAGTGACACTGAGAGAACTAGACCTGGTTTCTGGGTTTCTTCTCTGCTGATGCATTAGCCCATAAATTTACTTTCTTTGATTTTTTGGGAACTGCGTGCTTGACCATTATTTGCTGGCCTTAATTTCTGTTTCATGTGAACCAAAGCATTCTTCTTCTAAAATGCTCAGAAGTGTTGCAGCCTTTTGGGAGTTCGGACTTCTTTGCTATGTTTATTTTTAAAATAAAGTATTATTTTAATTTTTTAACATTTAACAAATAACAGTCATAAAAGTGACAGCTGTTGATGTAAAACAAGTTCGAACAAAATTGACTGAGATTTTTCACTTTGCACGAACTTTAAAGAAAAAAAGAAAGAGAAAGAGATTCAACATAAGCAGATTGAAAGGAAAACAAGAAGCAAGAGAGTGATAAAAACAGAAAATAAGCCTGCCTCCTGGAGTCATGGATGCCCAATCATTAGAAACTTTCAAACGACTTTCATTTGACTCAGGGGATTTGAGGTTTTCTGCCCTGTGGAGGTTGGGCAAAAAGATTTTCAAGATCATTTCCAATTATATGATTATAGAATTCTGCAATTTTACAATTCTACTTGACACCTATTCCAACTCCACTATCATTGAGCATCAGGGGCTTCCCATAGCAATAGCACTTATATATCGCTTCATACTGCTTTACAGCCCTCTCTGGGTGGTTTACAACATCAGCCTATTGCCCCCAACAATCTGGGTTCTCATTTTACAGACCTGGGAAGGAGGGAAGGCTGAGTCAATCTCGAGCCCAGGGTCAAACTCCAGGCTGTGGGCAGAGTTTGCCTGCAATACTGCATACTAACCACTGTGCCACCAGGGCTCCTTCCCATCAAACACAGGCATGGGTTTGTTTAATTTTACTAAGATTTGTCTTCAGAATTCATATTATTACATTGGTATCTGTAGTAATTTGACTGAGTAAACCAATGGGACACAGCAAAGTTGCTCCACAACTTAGAAAACTACGTATTTCTGTGTATGCCCATTTCTCTTTTGTGAGGTGCTTCAAAAGTCTGTTTCAATCAATCTTTTGTCAAAGCTTTGCTTAGATGTATTTGATTGTATAGCTGAAGTAGTGAATCTCTGGCTCTGTAGATGCTCTATTGCTCCCAGCATCCTTCATTATTGAACTTGCTGACTGTGACTGCTGGGAATTGTAGCTCAGAAAGATTTGTAAGGCCACAGGTCTCCCTCTCTACAAAGTACTACTCAGACAAATTTCCATGCAGCTTAGTAATATTTTTGGGAGCAAATACATTTTTTGATAAACACTTATTGAAAGTAGATGGATTAAATTAGAAATTTTTTCAACTCTCCCATGTTGTTGCTCTTGTTGTTGTTGTTGTTATTATTGTTGTTGTTTTTTGTTGTTGTTGTTGTTGTTCTTATTATTATTATTATTATTATTATTATTATTATTATTATTATTATTATTATTATTATTATTATTATTATTATTATTATTATTATTATTATTATTATTATTATTATTATTATTATTATTATTATTATTATTATTATGTTTTCATTAGCTATCCTTCCAATGCTTTAAATGATATGCCATTTCTAAAGCTTCATGCTTATGATTACATACAGAGCAAATTTTGGGATATTCTTATTAGGACTATAATATTACTGAACTGTGGAAGGAAGGAAGGAAGGAAGGAAGGAAGGAAGGAAGGAAGGAAGGAAGGAAGGAAGGAAGGAAGGAAGGAAGGAAGGAAGGAAGGAAGGAAGGAAGGAAGGAAGGAAGGAAAAAGGAGACCAATGTATAAGTAGTCTTACAAGTAGTCCTCAACTTACAATAGTTAATTTAGTGACTATTCAAAGTTAAAACATCACAAACAAAAGTGACTTATGACCATTTTTCACAGTTATAATTGTTGCAGCATTCCTATGGTCATGTGATCAAAATTCAGACAGTTGGTAACTGACTCATATTTATGACAGTTGCAGTGTCCCAACCTTTTGACAAGCAAAGTCAATGGGGAAGCCAAATTCACTTAACAACCATATTACTAACTTAACAGCTGCAATGATTCACTTAACAATTGTGGCAAGAAAGGTTGTAAAATAGGGCAAAACTCATTGAACAAATGTCTTACTTAGCAACATAAATTTTGGGCTCAGTTGTGGTCATAAGTTGAGAATTACCCGTATTCTATTGTGATATTTGTTATGATATGTCGTGCTAGTCTGTCAAAGACAGCTATAAATCAAATCATTGGTTTCCTGCAACTGTATAATCAACATATACAGACTTCCAACCTTATGCAACATCCCATCCTGGAATTTTACACAGAGTAAAGCATTTGCTTTTACAAGAAATATGCTGCTACTGCATAACATTAAATGCTAGCAGACGCTATGGTGACATTTGCATATATGACTTCTATGTTGCCATGCTATTCCATATCTTGTCTGGAAATGTTGAGATGTTGTCTTTCTCTATCCAGCCTAGTTATAGAGGTGGAATGGAGGCTGATGTGCACAAAATGTGACTTGCTAAAAGTTAGGACATGGTGTGTGAGAGAGACAATGCTCTTTATATTGATGGTCCTGATGCAGTGTTCATTTGTGAACATTGACAAACCTGTGCAATCATTCCGGAGAATGCAGAGTGCTTCCTTCGGACAGGAAGGGAGGTAATTACATACTGCCTGACATGCAATTTTCCTTCGGTGTCAGAACACAGATCTATTTACTTTCTTATCTGCAATTCTCCTCTTTTTTATGCATTTTTGTGGGGTCAGAAAAGAAAGGAGCCAATGTCTTTCTCTTTAAGGAGGGCTGTTCTTAAAGACAAAAGTAGCTGCCAACCCAGATTCTTCTGTCATTCTGTTCCTAGCCATTTTATTGCTTGTGTCATGTCAGCATTTACCCACATTTACCCACAGGTCACATTACCGTAGCTACACGCTCACCCTATCTCTCTGTGAATCTCTAGTAGCTAAATGCATTTCTTAGCCCAGCACAGTGATCTCAAAATTGTCTGTCCAAATAACACAATTTGCTTTTGACATATTCCCCCCCCCTGAAAGATCTGAAAATAAAAGCTTGAGCCCAGTCAATGCAGAGAGCAAAGTAGACATGGCGGTCACTGCTAAAAATCCTAGAGATAGGGAATCGATGGGATAACAAAACAGTCCTGCTGAGCAGTACTTTGAAGAAATTTTCTATTGAACAGAATGCTTCAAAGCTCTTCGCTTTGGGTATCACACAACCCAGATGAGAGGGCTTTCATTTTTGCTCCTGGAATTAATCTTCCAGCTTCTCCTTTCATCAGAAGGTGAATTCAGAATAGCGAGAGCAGAAAGGGTATTTGGTAAAACTCTTTTCAGTGGTGGTGTGGGAAGTTCTGGGTTTATTTATTTATTTGTTTATTTTAAAAAACTGCTGTTCCATCTTTTTCTCACTGGCTGCCAGCACAGTCTCTGCTTTATATAGCTTTCATCACCATCTGGGGATGGGGGAATAGAAAAGACAAATTGACAAAAATAGAGTCGGTGTTGCCAATCACCAGCTGAGTCCTCCTTCTAACACAATTTAATGTCCAGTATTTGCAGTCAGGTTGACTATTGTGGAGCAGATGCAGATTTTTTTACCCAAACACTGAGCTAAATTTGAAGGTCCCTGTTAAGCTGAAAATTCTCACAAACATTAAGAGAGGCGAATGAAAGATCAATGATAGGCATAATTTGGTGTTCTTCAGTAGGCACCCTAATATTAGGTTCTCAGCAAGTCTCCCATCTCAGTAACCGATTAGTTCCAAAGAGGCTTCGTTTTAATCAAGACTTAATATATTTCTTGTAGGCTTGCCAAATTTCATCTGCCATATTTAAACACTAAATACTAAAACACTAAATAAATAAATAAATAAAAAGATTTCTGTTCTTAAATCATAAGAAATAAGTTTTACGTTTGTTCTCTGGCTCTTAAAGGTGACTTTGAAGGAGAAGAAGGAAAATGTTTTGCTTCAAACGAGGCCTTGTTTATCCACTGAGCAAAGTAGGGTGTGGAAGTATTTAGGAATTGCTATTGATTTTTAAGCATCATTTTGGCCAGAGAACAGACTGCAAGTGACCTTCCGCTGTGATAACAGTATCTGTAATCTGTGTGTGGTATGAGTGTGTAGAAAGCAGATTTTTTTAATAGAGAAGATATGGTCACAGGGTATGAAAATAAATAGGAATTTGAGGTCATTTTTTCAGTTCAAAATAGTTGTTCTGGACAATATTTCAGCTTTCAAGTCAAGAAGACTTAGTATTTCGTAATCAGTCATGTTTGTTTTATATAGTAACAGCTGTTTTTCACTTCTGGTTAATTCATATAACAGTTTCATGATGAAAGCTCTCATATCAAATCTTTTCAATCGTGTGTTTTAATGAATTTCTTCAAATTACTTGCATATTGTTAAAATACATTTTTCTGTCAAGGAATTTTTTTTAAAAAAAATAAAATAAGCAGGACTAATCTTGGAATATCCTGGAATATTTTATTGCCCTCATGAGAAAAATATATTCAAGTTAGAAAGCTACATCCTGGATACAACATAGTAAAACAGACAGACAAAGGAGTTTGATAGGGTTGTGTCCTCTACCCTTATTTATTCAATTGATATGTTGAATATAGATTAAAAAAAACTGGATTGGAAGAAAATGGTTTAAAACTGAAGGAAGAAGCAACAATGACAGGCATTATGCTGATGACAATATCTTGATAGTTGAAAATACAAAGTCTACTAATAAAAGTCAAGGAAGCCAATGGGAAAAAATGGACTAAAATGAAATATAAAGAAAATCAAACTAATGACAAGAGTAAAATAACCAGCCCTAGAACTGGCAACAGAGTTTTGGAATGCTTATAACTTCCCCCTTTTAGGATCAAATAATAACAGTAAAGGAACAGGTAGTAAAAAAAAAAAAACCACTTGGAAAGCAGCTATGAAGGCTTTGGTAAAAATATTCAAATACCATGATGTGTCTATTCCTACAAAGATCAGAATCATGCAAGTCATGGTATTCCCTGCCACACTCTCTAAAAACAAAAGTTGGAATTTTAAGACTCATGATAGGAGAAGTATTGATCCTTTTTTAACTATCGTGTTGGAGAAGATTCCTATGTGCAGTCAAGAAAACAAACAAACGGATCATCAAACAAATCACTCCAGAATTCTTACTTAAGGCACAAATGACCTGGCTCAAATTAACCTACTTTGGACATATTATGCAAAGACTCGGCTCTTTGGAGAAAGCTCTAATGTTGGGAAAGATAGAAGGAAAGAGAAGAAAAGGACAAGTAGCAGTAAGGTGATTAGAGTCAGTTAAAGTGATAAGGGGTGGAGGACCTAAGATTATCATGAAGAAAATCTATTTATATGATCGCTCAGAATCAGCACCTGATTATGGTACATAATCAGTCAATCAATAAATATAGATTTTTAGATTCAGGACCATTTAGTAACAGTTACCCTTTACTCATTCCAGGAATCAAATTAGAAGCACACAGGCAGTTGGCAGTCTAGTCTCTGCTTGAATGCATCTGGTGAAAGGGGATTGGCTCCACTTTGAATCAAAGAACTCTTCCTGTTAATAGGGATCTGTCTTCCTAGAACTTAAATCTATTGTTCAATATGCTGTTTTCTGAAATGAGAGAGGAGATGTCCTTTCATGTATTCAAAGAGTGATATTATATTCTGCTCCCCAGTTTCTTTAAATTCTTCTTAGTGATATGTCCAGAATGAGACACAAAGCTAGAACAGGGTTGGGGTTATCATAAGCATAATAAAAAGAAAATATGATTTCCTTGTCTTCTAAAGTATTAGCTATTCCACCCTACTTGGAGTGATCTACAATTTTGATAAGCATTCCATTCACTTCACCTTTAAGTCATTAATAAAAATGCAGCAGACATCATTTGCAAAACATAGAGCGAGAGAGAAGTGTTTCTTTTAGAAGATTTCAAATTATTAGATGGCTTGGAGAAAAATGCTTTTCTATTCCTTCAGACTTCAATTAAGCTTAGGCATGTAATGATGAGTTTAAACAGATTCTACTTTTAACTCAAATGTGTACTTTCCTAGCTTGTCTGACATTCAATTCCAAACATATGAATTTGTATATTCCATAGCAATTAGGGTGATATTAAAAAGAGATGCTTATTACAGTTATTATTATTAACAAGTATTATTGCATTACTTACCCTAGCAAAGATGGTGCCACATGAGAGGTATCAACAAACATATTGCACAACTACCTGCAATTCCCTACATCTTTGCTTTGCTGCCCTTACTGAAATTTTGCCACATGTGGCAGGGCATTCTCCCACCATTTTGTAGTAACTGGTTAAGGAATTCTAGTAGTTGAAGTCCATACATCTTAAAGTCACTGAGGCCAAGATACACTGGTGTATACAATAATAGACAGAACATCTAAGGCAGCTTCACACACTACCTTTACAGGACCCCAGCATTTCTCCCCTTATTCTTTGACAATATGGGTATTCAGCAGCTGAGCTGATTTATTTCTGGCTCAGCTGTGTTCTTGCTCCAAACATTGGAGTTTTCAAGTTGAGCTTATGAATCACTGTAGACTTTGGGATGGGTTTGCCCATTAGTAAGAACTGCTCTCTCCTGGTTGTCTACATAGGCACTCAACCACAGTGTTAACAAAACTAATCCATTGATCTTCTGGAGGACTAATGTATGCTTGTCTGGATTTCGTAGTTCTAGGATGCAGGTCTGAAAGTTTCTTACGGTTTGAAGAAAGAAACCTGAGATGTTATAGAACCACCAGTGGTTGTGTTCAATCTTCTGAAAAAGACACCAAGTTTGATTCCAAAACACCATAACTTTAGTGAAACTTCTAAATTAATAAAGAAAACAAAGAAACTATCCCCTAGAACAGGGGTAGGCAACCTTGGCCCTTTTATGACTCGTGGACTTCAACTCCCAGGAATTCTGGGAGTTGAAGTCCACGAGTCATAAAAGGGCCAAGGTTGCCTACCCCTGCCCTAGAATAATCCAGTGTAATAGATCAAGTCTTTAACAAAGGGCAAATCTTATCTCATCTGAATTAATGTCCAGAAATCAGACTGATGCTGAGAGACGCCAATCTCACCATCCCATCAAACAGATCCTTCAGCAATACAAAATGTTGTAACTGACCTGAAACATGATTCTTTTAGACAATTATTTCAATAGTCTTCAATTTAGGGACTGATTCCTCTTTACATCAAGGCCACCCACTGCACACTTCCTAAGGACATTGTTTTCTGTGGCAGACAATGATGCTGGTGGGAATGTTCTGCACAGGGTAGAAAAGGGCACCTGCTGTGGTAGCTGTAGAACTTCCTCTTCACCATCCACCATTTTCTCCATAGGTGCTCCCTATTGCCTCATGGGAGAGAAGAATACATCTGTCCCTTTGTGTGAGGCACATAACTATCATGCACCAGACATAACAGTGGTTATACTGATAGGGCTACCAACCTCTGACCTAATTCATACTTCCTGAACTAGTAAACAAAGTGAAATGCAGTTATTCTTTATTATTATCACTTTTCAGAAGTTGGTGGTACAACTTTTAATAATATACATTAAAAGAAATTGTGTCTAAAAATGCATACAGTACACAAACAACTTCATATGAAAACATAAATTATATATAATTAAACAGATGCAGAAACACAATGGAACAAATTCATTACCTAAAAAGCGAAAAACGACATGGAGGGAAATATATTCCTCTATTGTAAACTGGAACTTTAAAACAAATCAGACCAAATAAAGAGGTTTCGGGGAAAGGTACTAATAGTTGCCCTTTTATATATTCTGTAGAGTTTCTGCTATTTTAATTTTTGTATCTTTTCTCCAAATATTTAAACAATAACCGCACTGGAAATATGCAATGCTCAGTAAAATAAATAGGTGATTATTTGCTTTTTTCTTGTTTTTTGCTATAATGTATAATGTAGAACTGGTCTGGCAACACCTTCTTCCAGGATTTTTTTTAAAATTTCAAATCTAGTTTACAATTCTTGGATTTCCTAGTGGTGTCATGTCCAAGTATTAACCAGGTACAACCTTCTAAGAGTTTTCAAATTCAGCCAAGGTCAGCTAGGTTCTTCCAATCAATATAGACCACAGTTAATTTTTAAAATATCCTTATGGTCTCTCTCTCTCTCTCTCTCCTGTACAAAAGCATTAATATTCAGTGTGGTATGTTACTTTTTGTTTCATAAAAATATCTATCATATGCTATAGGCAACTTTTTTTCTCTTCTTCCCCTCAAATGTAGGCCAGTGTCCCACGTCTTGTTGCTATGCAATTCATCCATAGCAACCAGCACACACACAAAAACTGTGGTAGTACAATTTCTCTTTTTCCCTTCGAGGCAGGTTTACCTGGCCAAAAGAGACATGCTAGAGATAGTGCTGTCAAAATAGGTGCAGGATTTCCTCTGAGAGAGATGTCAAACATCTCACTTTTCAAAAGATTACATTGTGCAAAAAATGCTAAGCAAGGAGATGGAGAGGTTGTGCCTCAGCTATCCATGGAGCCTATTTATGTTGTTATTGAAGAAGTACAGCATGTGCAAAAGAGAGACTCAAGGATTTTAGGTAGATGCTTACAGTAGAAAAAAAATATTTAAAAGAAAGCTAAAAAGCAGTTTCTTCTTAAGGCCTTTTATTGTAAAGACTAGTCAAAGACCATAATATATTTGCTGCCAAAAAGGCCAATACAGTGCTAGGCTGCATTAACAGAGGGATAGAATCAACATCACGTGAAGTATTAATACCACTTTACAATGCTCTGTTAAGGCCACACTTGGAATACTGCATCCAGTTTTGGTCACCACGATGTAAAAAAGATGTTGATGTACAGAGAAGAGCAACAAAGATGATTAGGGGACTGGAGGCTAAGGCATATAAGGAACGGCTGCTGTAATTGGGTATGTCTAGTTTAATGAAGAGAAGGACGAGGGGGGACATGATAGCAGTGTTCCAATAACTCAGGAAGAGACTCCCTCAAGAAGAGGGAGTCAAGCTATTCTCCAAAGCACCTGAAGGCAGGACAAGAAGCAACGGATGGAAACTAATCAAGAAGAGAAGCAATCTAGAACTAAGGAGAAACTTCCTGATAGTTAGAACAATTAACCAGTGGAACAACCTGCCTCCAGAAGCGGTGAATGCTCCAACACTGGAAGTTTTTAAGAAGAGACTGGACAGCCATTTGTCCGAAATGGTATAGGGTTTCCTGCCTGAGCAGGGGGTTGGACTAGATGACCTCCAAGGTCCCTTCCACCTTTATTATTATTATTATTATTATTATTATTATTATTATTATTATTATTATTATTATTATTATTATTATTATTATTATTATTATTATTATTATTATTATTATTATTATTATTGTTGTTGTTGTTGTTGTTGTTGTTGTTGTTGTTGTTATATTTGATTTGACTTAGGCATTTGATGATGCAGGATTGCTGAGCTGTTAGGGAATGCAGATCTATTTCAATTTCTGGTCAGAAGGAATAACATGTGATTGGCCATATTCCTTCATGTCATCCTACTATTTTATATTAGCATTAATAAATTCGGAATTCATGCATCAAAGGAACACTATCCTAGAGCTTGCCTATAGCAGTAGCAGCTGGTTGATTCCCAACAGCTAAGAACCATTGGACTGAGTTAACAACTGAGTAGGAAACAACCAGGAAATCGTAGAACTGTAAGCTAGAATCAGAAGTTTAAAACAAACAATGATAAACTATTTCCATACTTCTGCCAAGAAAACTATAGGGAGGTTTTTTTTTGTAATCAGCAGGTGTTGAGCTCGAGCAGAACAATTCTCCCACCTTCACAATTTGCAACTACTTCATTTGATGCATGGTTGACCAAATAAAACTTTACATCTTGCGAGGAGCCTAGTTTGCTATCAAGGTTCAGGACAAGCTGAGTCACCCTGACTTTTGTGGGGAGATAAGGCTGTGAGAATTCATATAGCATGGAATTGTCATTATAGTAAATATCCAAGATTAAGATCACAGGTTGACTAAGGCTGATACTGAAATTGTCACACTGACCAACATTGACAGAACACCAGTCAAAAGCTTTGTGAGATCAGGTGAACTCTGGATAAGAGGACATATTCCTCCCCTTTCTCTGTGGACATAGTTGCTTTTGAAATGCAGCCTAGGTAGAGATGAAAGGACTCTAGCAACATTTTACAGCTTCCTATTAACAGAAACTAGCTACGACTGCCTTCCACAGCCACATGTATTGTGCTCTCTTAAACTACACTGCTACCTATAAAAAGAGAAACATAAAAAAAAAAAATCTGCATACATCCTCTTCTCTTTCTGACACCCTCATTGCCTTAAGAACTACTTGACAAACAGGTACTGTACCATGTGTTCAACCATGCTGGAGATAGCTGTACTTCTTGAATTTGATTGCTGAAGGTTTTGTGGGATACATTTTTAATCAGGACCCACCAGAGCCGATTCCTCCTTCTGCCCAAATAGATGGAAAGAAATGGGGGAATTGGGAAATGGAACGTGAAAATGCCTCTGCATCTGTCCATCACTAGGAAATCTTTAACCTATTGTAATGGAAGATGCATTCAGGTGCTTCACCTCAAAATCTGATTCAAAGACTCGCCAAAATATAGCATTTCAAAATGGAAGAAAGTATTTCTGAGCCCTTGCAATCAAATTGAGGGTGAGAGGATGGGGGAAGCAGGGAAGAAAGCTTTGATGAAACAGAATAGGAGTGGTTATGCTAGTTAGTAACTATAAGTGACATATAAAAATCTTGTCCTGAAGTTGATGAACACTGTATGCCACTGTAACATTGAATCACAGATGCGTGAGTTAGAGTGCTGGACAAGGTTTCAGAAAGTAAATCTGTAGATTGAGTAATAACATGTCACTCTCTACTTTCATGTATCATATATTTAGTATTGTGTTTCTTGCTTCTTTCTGATATGTCTGTCCATCTAAATTCTTTCCTATAATTTTTCTGGACCATTTTCTTTCTCTTGCTGTAGACCCCTCTTAATGACTTCTCCATATATTCACTGCACCCTTAGGACTTATGATATAAAGACAAATTGCAAGCAGACAGACTTCCTTAATTTACCTTTCAGTTGAACAGACAGGGGTTAAGGATGCAGACATGGTGGGCAGGTTCACTTGAGGCAGAGGATGGAAGGGTGCTTTCATTTTGTATTCCATGTTTTCAGAGGAGGATAGTTTTGAACCATCTCAATGTCAAAATGTGAAAAGGAGGAATTCTGAAATGTTAATAGCCTTTAGATTCACTCCAGAACACCGGGGGGGGGGGGATAGGACAAGAGGAATCCTGTTGAAATAGAAAAAAGGCCAATCTAGTGCATGACTCTGTTACTGCAGAAGTCAAGCTGATTCAAATTATAAAGAAATAAAAGAAGGATATACATGCTACACTGCTGATCATGTTCTCCAGTATGTCCTACTGAGAGGTTTACTTCCACCATTTATAGAGATAAAATATAGCTATCAGAACTAACTCTTATTAATAGCCTTCCTTAAAGGTCCACCAGGTTGGTGGCCATCATTATGACTTATAATCACAACTTCCATCCATTAATTATACATTCCTTAATTTACTACTTCCTGGTACCTGTCTGGAATCTCCCATCATTTATTTCTGTTGAATGACCTTGGAGAGGAAAACAGAATTGTGGCTTCTTTTAGCTGCACCCAAATGCAACTAGCAACATACATCTACAAACATTTGGCAGAAAAGATTGTCTTTCAGCTTCAGCCTCATATTGGTAGCCTATGAAGCAATCGTCTCATACATTGCAATGCAGCTTCCCAAATGTGTTATTAGACCAAACAGATCCCAAAGTTTTTTTTTTAAACAAAAACGCAAGGAGGGGGATGAAAAAAGAAATAAGTAGAAAATGCCTACATAGGCTGTGCACTATTAAAGATAGCATAAATAACCTAGCCATCAGTGACAGTGTTTGCTTTTCACATTGTGAAACTTGTATGCAAATATGAGGGAGAGTAAATGGATGTCAGCTCCTCATTTGTAAATTAAGACAGAGCCAGAAAGGCCAATAACAGTATACTGTATACAACAGTTCACATACGATGCTTGGCAGGTTGAGCTGATAGCCAGCAAGGAGCTGCAGTCATCTAATTCTTTCTTTTTTGTTTTCCAGTGACTAGGGTAGAAGTGTGGTGAAACTGAATAAACAAGTGCAATAAAGGGGGGGAAAAGCTGTGAGAAACTGGCAGATATTCCTTTGCTGCAAGAACTCATCTTCTGAGAAAATTAACTTGGTGACGCTCTACAATGTGTGCCATTAACAAGAGCATTCAAATCATTTCTGGTCTTAAGTACTGTTTTAAGCTGCTTATCTGATTTTCATTTCTGAATCCATTCAGTTGTCAGGCTTACATCTTGGTTCTTTATTGAGGCTCACCCGGGAATCCAAACCTTCTAATTTTCTATACTGATTCATTTCAGAATCAATTAGAGCTGGTGGCAGCTCGGTCCCTTCATGCTAAGGGGATTAACTGGCCACTCACCCTGTTAAAGTTACCTTTGAGTTGTACATTCAACCTTCCATCAGGAAGGAGATTTCTTTCTGCACGGGCCTCAGAGGCAACGGAATGACTGCAGCCAACAGATGGCACGTAATTGTTGTAACGGCCTATAGATTTGTTAGAGAAGCAAAATGGGTATTTCTGTCCTTCTTACAGGATTTAGTGCTATCTGTCTTGGCACTTACTTCATAAACAAGTAGAGAACTGAAGCTTTTTCTTGTCTAAGAAGCAACCAAGGGAAAATAAATGTTCTCAGTCAAGCCAATGTAGAACTTCAAAGAATTTCTCCTTCAGCTTTCCTCCATCTGAGCTTTTGTATGTGTTTTTTTCAGGCAGGATGGACTCTCTCACACAAATCCTTCCCAAGTGTGGATTATCCCATGATTTGTTAATTCCCATGGACAATTGGCTCCTACCACACTTGTAGCATATCTGTTCTCTAGTAAATGCCTCCATGAAAGAAGCCATCTTGAGCCACCATCCAAAATAGTTTTCTTGATGTCTACAGTTTCAGAGAAGTAAAAAAAAACCAACCCTATTATTTTATAAATAAATAACAAATAATCAAGAAAGTACATAAAAAAGCAAAGTCTTGGATCAGATAGGCTACAAAATGAAAAGGCTGCAAATGGGCCCTGGACAAGTTGTGAACTAGGAAGACTGTTACATTCAAGCAAGCCATGCATTCTCTTATGCCAAAGTTTGACAACTTCTGTGTATTTGTCATTTCAGGAAAGCAGCAAAAGTCATGTCTACTGAGCTCTAGGCAACCAGAATGTAAGGTTAGTTAGTAACAAAGTTAATGAAAACATCCAGTTAGAATATTATTCTCTATCAGATTTTTATCCATGGGGGAAAATCTCCTGATGTTTTATCACTCTACCTCCTCACAGTTACTATATTCACTCAGTAGGAAACTAAAGGATTCCCCCTCCCCCATCAAATAAATTATTTCTGAATTGGTTGAGGAGTGTGTGTGTATTTGCCAGAAGAAAGAGGGTTCCACTGAAAACAAATATATCAGTAAGAAGTGCAAGTGACAATAGATATCTATGGATGCCTTTGAATTTTGAATGTCACCTGATTGCTGCTGGCTCAGTTAATTTTTTATAACCTCTAGCAGGGCTTTTTTCCTCTCTTTCTTTCCGTATTCAACTACCTTTTCTTCTTTTTCCCTATCTCCATTTTGCTTACTTCCCCTCTTTCTCTTTCCTAACTTTCCTTTACTAGTGTAACTACCTCTTCTTACACACACGCTCTCACATATTTCCAGTGGAAGGCGATTAGAATACACATATGGGGATACATTTGTTTTACACATCTTGTTATTAGATTTAGATTCAGGTTATGAAGCAGAAGAGCTTAAGATGGCTTTCTTGAAGATGTCTTTTCATCTTTATCCTCACCTTAGGAACTCTGAGAGGTCAGGCTAAAAAAGAACAACTATTGCAAAATCACCCAGTGAGTTTCCAGGGCTGAGAATTGCTTTGCATTTCACAGCATGGCAACTTCCTTCATTATGTTAAAATAAAGAATGTACAGTTTAGTGATCTTGGATTACAGTAAAACCAGATGGCCTAAAATGTCACCTTTGGGATCCTATTCCTCTCATCTGCCATCCATATGTACGTGCTAATGTTACAAAAGACATAAAAAGATCCTGGAAATAGGCAACTTTTTTTCCACTGAAAAAGCTGCATTTCTTCTGGAATAATCTATAAGAGGATAGAAGTAAAGAGTGAGTAAGTCTTAAGAAAAAGTGTGAAGAAACAGAGCTTGGCAACTTAGCTTCCCTTCTTCTGATTTCCCCAGTTTCTTTCTTCTTTTTCTCTGATTCCCTCTTCTCTACCTTTCTCCAAACTGCAGGGTAGAATAGTGGTCATATGAAAAACAGATACTAACAACAAATACATAAACTAAATTCTTCTTCTTCTTCTTCTTCTTCTTCTTCTTCTTCTTCTTCTTCTTCTTCTTCTTCTTCTTCTTCTTCTTCTTCTTCTTCTTCTTCTTCTTCTTCTTCTTCTTCTTCTTCTTCTCTTCTTTTCTCTTTCTTCTCTCTTCTTCTCTTCTTTTCTTCTCCTTCTCTTCTCCTTCTCTTCTCCTCTCTCCTCCTCCTCCTCCTCCTTATCCTTCTCCTTCTCCTTCGCCTCCCGCCTCCTCTCTCTCCTTATTCTTCTTCTTCTCCTCCTCCTCTATTTCCATGTTCCTCCTCCTCCTCCTCCTCCTCCTCCTCCTCCTCCTCCTCTGTGGAAAGCCACTTTCATAGCTAAAACAGGTATTGCCATTCACTATCCAACCTGTTAATTGACATAATACAAATTTTTTAAAAAGTCACCACTCAGCATTCGTTTAAATTTGATGAGATGTAAATCCGCATAGCTGCCTCCCTTCAAAAGCTCAAGTAATTAGCCATGCTCTGTCCTACCATTAAGTAGAGTGGATCAACCATCTTTAGTAGCAGATGCTAGCAGGAAACAACAGCAGCTGTCCTGGCTATTTCTCCTGAGTCCATCTATTTTCCTCCGTTGAAGAACAGAATGAGATGTTCTCTGCAGTCAGCCTCACAGTTTCTAGGCTGACTCATTGACCTCTACTATAACAGAAAATATTTAACACATCTCCAATATTAAAATAGAATACTAGACAGTTTGGGTACACACATCTCTTTTTTCCATTCTATAATTTGTTCTTCTAATCTTGATGTAGCCAGAAGAGAATTAAATTCAAATGAATGTGCTTCTTGGAAATTAATATTATAAAGTATCACACACTTACATATACATGTACACAATTCCATTAATTTTCTGCTCCTCTCCAACTTGGCATTTCTCTGTCAAATGTGAAGTTTTGGTCACAAAAAAGTTTTTGGGAACTTGCAGTCCTCACACAATTGGAACAATGCTGATCAGGAAAGATTGCTCCTCAAGAATTTTTTTTTTTGCATTTCTATCTAATAATTCATTATAAACAATGTAAGCTGGGAGCATTTTAATACTTACTAAACTGCTAAGATCTACCTTATGTATTAGACTTTATGACGAGCCCTATTCTATGGGGAATAGGTTTGATGCATTTCCCAGATTTTTGGTTATCAAAAAAGAAAGCTGATTCAAGACCAGAACTTGTTAGATTTTTCTTTCTTAACATGTGCAATACTGCAAAGAAACACATCATCTTGCCTTTTCTGACACAACCTCTCATCATATCCTCATCCTTCCTCATATCCACAAAAAGGTCAGCAGGTTCACCGATGATCATGAAGAACCCCAAAGAAGAGGGATGCTACTTGTCAGTCTGCAGATTTAATGGATGGCTGCAGTGAAAAATCAGCTTAAAACACTGCTGCTTTGTTGCGGCATCTCTTTCTGAGGACAATGACACCAAGAGGGAATTATACTCTAGTAGGGAATGCAGTTTGTGCTCTTGTTAAATTCCCAGCTGGAATTCAGAAGTGTTCCTACTGCTAAGATTGTAATACTTTTGTTCATGAAAGTTAAAAATGTACAACCTAATTTAAAAAAAAATGTGTTAAGAAATTCATCTGAAAG
Source organism: Azemiops feae (assembly GCA_023970755.1). Lineage (NCBI taxonomy): Eukaryota > Metazoa > Chordata > Lepidosauria > Squamata > Viperidae > Azemiops > Azemiops feae. The sequence continues at coordinate 5,137,374 of JALGBA010003980.1, forward strand.
GGATTAAATACAAAACTGTTCATTTGTATTTCAGACGACATAGAAAAGAGTAGAAATTTTACAGTTCTGATCCAATCAGAGATATCTCTGTGAATGGATGAGTTTGGATAGAAATATTTTCTGTGATAGTCTTATTTGACATGTTGATGTGTATTATTTATATAATAATAATAATAATAATAATAATAATAATAATAATAATAATAATAATAATAATAATAATAATAATAATAATAATAATAATAATAATAATAATAATAATAATAATAATAATAATAATAATAATAAAAAGTTGGAAGGGACCTTGGAGGTCATCTAGTCCAACACCCTGCTCAGGCAGGAAACCCTATACCATTTCAGACAAATGGCTGTCCAGTCTCTTCTTAAAAACTTCCAGTGTTGGAGCATTCACAGCTTCTAGAGGCAGGTTGTTCCACTGGTTAATTGTTCTAACTGTCAGGAAGTTTCTCCTTAGTTCTAGGTTGCTTCTCTTCTTGATTAGTTTCCATCCATTGCTTCTTGTCCTGCCTTCAGGCGCTTTGGAGAATAGCTTGACTCCCTCTTCTTTGTGGCAGCCCCTGAGATATTGGAACACTGCTATCATATCCCACCTCGTCCTTCTCTTCATTAAACTAGACATACCCAATTCCAGCAGCCATTCCTTATATGCTTTAGCCTCCAGTCCCCTAATCATCTTTGTTGCTCTTCTCTGTATTCTTTCTAGAGTCTCGACATCTTTTTTACATCGTGGTGACCAAAACTGGATGCAGTATTCCAAGTGTGGCCTTACCAAGGCATTGTAAAGTGGTATTAACACTTCTCGTGATCTTGATTCTATCCCTCTGTTAATGCAGCCTAGCACTGTGTTGGCCTTTTTGGCAGCTGCAGCACACTGCTGGCTCATATTTAAGTGATTGTCCACTGGGACTCCGAGGTCCCTCTCACAGTTACTACTATTGAGCAAGGTACTCCCTATACTATACCTGTACATTTGGTTTTTCTTACCTAAATGTAGAACCTTGCTTTTTTCACCATTGAATTTCATTTTGTTGGATAGTGCCCAGTGTTCAAGTCTGTCCAGATCCTTCTGTATCTTAAGCCTGTCTTCTGGAGTGTTGGCTATTCCTGCCAGCTTGGTGTCGTCTGCAAATTTGATGAGTTCCCCATCTATCCCCTCGTCCAAATCGTTGATGAAGATGTTAAAGAGCACTGGGCCCAGAACAGAGCCCTGGGGCACCCCACTACATACTTCCCTCCATGTAGATGCGGTTCCATTGAGGACCACATGCTGAGTACGGCCGGTCAGCCAGCTACGGATCCATCTGGTGGTGATGCTGTCTACCCCACATTTTTCTATCTTATCAAGTAGTAGGTTGTGATCTACTTTATCAAATGCCTTACTGAAGTCCAAGTAAATTATATCCACAGCATTCCTCTGATCCACTAATTTTGTCACTTGGTCAAAGAATGCAATAAGATTTGTCTGGCATGATCTGTTTTTGACAAACCCATGTTGGCTTTTAGTAATGACTTTGTTTGCCTCTAGGTGTTCGCTGATTCATTGTTTGATTATCTTTTCCAGAATCTTCCCAGGTATTGAGGTCAGGCTGATAGGTCTGTAATTTCCTGGGTCCATTTTTTTCCCTTTTTTGAAGATGGGAACTACATCAGCTCTTTTCCAGTCCTCCGGTAGTATGGTATTGTATAACATGTATTATTAACTTATTGTAGTCACTATTATAGATCATACTATATATTTACTAGTTTATACTATACAATCATTTATGTAATTATATATAATTTATGTTATCAAAATAATAAGGCTTTATAATTAAAGAACATAACAATGCACTGGTTTTATTTAATTATTTCTTAATTGCCCCTTTTCTAGGAGGTCAGTTCAGCATACAAAATGTCCTTTCATCCAGTCTACCATGTGTGGCAGCTTAGGATGAAATAGTGAAATATCACTCAATGAGTTTCCATTGCAGAGACTGAAGCTGAATCTGAGTCTCCTTAGTCCTATTCCAACACCATATCCATTATTCCATACTGACTCTCAATATATTAAGCTTCTTAATATAATTGTGTTAATGTATGTTGAATAGTAACATTGATCACACAGTGCCATCCAGACGTATGCCAACTGTGCACTTCTAATACTTTGCATGTTTATACTTTGACAGCCAAGTGAAATTTATGCAGGTCACAAGTTTAGCAATGTTACATTAATTATGTACATGAGCCACAGTTGACTGTCAGACTATAAACACAAAACAATATAAATACAGCTTTATTCACAAGCAATCTAAAATAATATTTTAATAGGTCTGTAATATTAATGTATTAAAAAGTTGCAGTGGATATATTGATATATTCTTTCTTTCTCTTTCTTTCTGTTTCTTTCTTTCTTTCTTTCTGTTTCTTTCTTTCTTTCTTTCTTTCTTTCTTTCTTTCTTTCTTTCTTTCTTTCTTTCTTTCTTTCTTTCTTTCTTTCTTTTTCTTTCTCCTGGCTTCCCTACAATTATCATAACTATTCTGTGTAAGAAAGATTTAAAATAATTGAAATAATGATTGCTTAAGTAAAAAAAGAACATTTTTTTCTTTGTATCTTATAACTGCACTTTATTTTTCACCTATCATAGAGAGAGAACAAATGACATTGTATTTACCATTTCTATGAAAAAGTAAAATCTATTGGCCCACCCACAGTCTTCATGATGAGGCACTGAAACATCTTGACAAAGATGTAGATTGTGAGATAAAAGTCTGCTGTCAATCTGAATTTGTATTTACTGAACATATCTATATAATGTTTGAAAGAGGCTAGTTAGAGTGAATACCATACATTATGGTCATCACATTTCCTGGAAGCTTTCTTCCCTTATTTTCTATTTCATTCTCATTCAGCTCATTTTTATCTCTTCATTTCAAAGCTGCTTTAGAATTTATTTCAATATTTCTCTGGTGGTGTATTTGGATTTACTTTTCTATCCAAAAAAGAGAACATTTCACTTCTCATTCAAGAAGCTTCATCAGTTGTGATGGTGTGTGGGGGGGGGGTGGAAGTATAGAGGGAGGGAGGGAAGAATTGTATTTATTTGCAGTCATCAAAGAACTGCAAAAAACTGACTGGAAAGAAATGCAATGCTTCCATCCCTCCATCCCCCCCCCATCATCCTGTCAGTACCTATCCTTCCATTCTCCCCCCTCCCTCCTCCTCCATCAGAACTGAGGAATCTTCTTGGATTAGAAGCAAAACATTTTCTTCTTCTTCCTTAAGGGATAACAAATCAGTCCAATTGCCTTTGAAGAAAAAAAAAAACCACCTTTGAGACAACTATAACCTGGATGACTGAGAATCTCGACAGACACTATAGACAGGAACTCTTCCCACTAATTTCTTTTTAGGCTGAAAAGTCTGGACAGCCAAGATGTCTTAAGTGATGAATAGAGATATACAGAAAAGCATCCAATGGTATTACTCTCCACCACCTTCAATAATATCAGAACAAAACACCAAGAGATATTTTTAAACATCTGGCTGATGTAGAAGGGAAAAAAAAGAAGTCTCTCTTGCAGGGGAGAAAACTTGGAGAAGTTGCCAGAAAAAATCTAGCTCAGCACTAGTGGAACAGCAGTTTTCAAATGCCAGTAGTAGGGGACAAAGTTTTACCAAGGTTGAAGAAGCTGTGTGGCTCAGTATCAGCTCTTTTTCCCTGAAACAGATGTATTGGGGTAATAGAAGGAGATAACAAAGTAAACAGCTTCACCTTAGGAATTGTGCTGACCGTGGATTATGGTGTACAATGTACATGAGTGAGAACTGAGAAAGAACACAAAAACTAGAAATTAGCAAGATGGGCAGAAAAAGAATGAAATTCAGCCAAGATAAAATGCAAGCTTGGAAAGAAAGAAGAAGCTGAAGCATTCCCATGCATGCAGAAGCAAAGGAACACACTCAGCAGGAAGGAACCCTTAAGAACCAAAGTCGTAATTCTGTTAATGGTTGCTGGTCAATTAGATATCAGTCTGCAGTTTGACACTAGTATTGAAGGGTGGGGGGGGGAGAGAAATGCCAGCTTAATTTCAGGCTTCATGGGCAGAATTATTATGTTATGAAGCAGAGAGAAATAATTGCTTCTTTCTTTTCCCACCTGGCTCAGGTGATGACTTTACTTTAAATATTGCATTTAGCTTTTGGCGTTTCATTTTTGTGCAAATAGAGACACATTTGGGTAGGATGAGCTTACCAGAACAGGGAAAAACAAATTATTCTGAGTGAAAGAACTTTTACTGAAGTCCAGGTTTTAAAGTGGCTTATAAATGCCACTGGGTAGCATTCCTAAATTAAAAATCAAAGCACACAAGTAGCGAAATACATTAATACCACATTACTGCATGTTATTTCAAAGATAAAATAGGAAGCAACAGGCTAAAGCTGGGGGGAGGAAAGTGTTGGATGATTATTCAAAATAGGCTTTCTTACAAAATCCTTATGTATAGCTTTTAAAGACTAAGGCCAAACAAATATTGGGGATGGGGGAAAGAGTTAGTGTTCCTGTATTTTTTTTTTTTACTGTATACAGAAAAAGGTATACAAAAGGGTGAACTTCATAAAGGACAAGATGATTGTGGAGTTTTTTTTGTTTTACCTTGTTTTGTTTGATCTGTGTTGGTTTGGTTTTGGTGTTTTATATTTCTGCTTAGTTGTCTTTTTATCTTATAAGTTGACAGATTTGCTTGTGGTAGAGGAATTTCTCAGGAACTGCCCAACATTGAAAGGCTTGGATGATCTAGAAACAACAGAGGGAACTGGACCACACATCTACTAAGAAGCAGTGTTTTCCTACCCTACTCAGTTGCTATTTTGCGTAAAGCTATTAACTTGCTCAGCTAAATGTCTTGATAGCAAGCACGGTCATGTTTTTCTCTCCGTAGTCTAACAAAGTTGTTCAAACACCACCAAACAACACTGAAGAATTAGATAATCAACCTCTGCTGCTGTTATGGGACTGTAGTACCATCATACAACAACTAAATAACTTAAGTATTCCTTAGAAAGATAAACTGTGCTTGGTGACAGGTGCATCACTAATTAGATTTCATAATTTGGAAATGTAATAAGTTGTTTTTTAACAGAGGAACACAAATGCTAACAGCTTCATTCCGCAAGCTAAAGAAAACGCTTGGAAGAAGAGCCTTTTCTTTGTATCTTCTTGAAAACCTGAAATAGATTAAACTAATAGACTTCCTTCATATATTACACTCAGCTTTAGTTTTGTTTTGTTTTGTTTTTTTAGTGCCTTCAAGTCAATATTGACTCTTGGTATCTTCTTGGACAACTCCCTCCAGTTTTCTTGGCAAGATTTCTGAAGTGGATTGCCCTTGCTTGCTTCCTATGGCTGACAGAAATTGACTGGTCCAAGGTGACCAGCTGGCTTCATGCCTAAGGCAGGACTAGAACTCACAATGTCATGGTTCCTAGCCTGGTGCCTCAACCTTTACATCTATATCTACATGCTATAGTTTGCCTAATCTCAATTCATTGAATAAACCACAATGGATGGATCCAATCATCAAAATTATTTATGATTTACAGTGTCTGTCTGCACATCATAATTTAAGCCATATCAAGATGCTGTGACCTTCTACAGTTATTCATGAAATTATATGAACAATCCCTCTTCTCAAATTAAATGGTCAGGCTTGATTCCACATTGGCTCTGTATAAGTAAACTGACTGCCAGGATAGGAGGAGCTTAGTCAAAAATTGGTTTGACAAGGTTATCTATGGAATGTTCCCAGAACTTTATTTATTATTTGATCTGGTTGAAGTAGCCAGGATAAGCTACATCTTCTATTTGTTTTTAAGGGTAGCATTCAAATGCAAGTAGATTAATAGGTACCACTTTAATGGGAAGGTAACAGCATTCTATGTGCTTTTGCATATTACCATGCTAGCTATGTGACCATGAAAAATGTCTTCAGACAACACTGGCTCCCTTGGCCAAGAAATGGAGATGAACACCGCGCCCTAGAGTCGAACAAAACTGGACAGGATAAACCTTTACTTTTTTACTGTTGCCTAACAATGCCAAGAAGCCCCTTCAGTGGGATGTAGGCCAACAAGACAACAGTAACATAATAGTTATTTTCATGCAAGTGATCCTGCCCATGCAATCAAGACAGTATCAGAGTCAGACCTTATACTTGATCCAAGATAGGGCTTAGCATTCCATCTCCAGATTGTACCAGGGGCTGGCAGGTACAAGATGGTGTATAGCCTTCTTTTGTGCCAAACAGTTCTGCCTAGGCAGTCTGTATGTCAGATTTGGGAGTAGAAGTGTTAGGCATACCTATGAATGATGCCCCATGTTCTGCATAGTCCATCAGCATGGTAAGAACGGGGACCAGTATCATATCCTAACACCCCTCAATCATATTTTTGAATCTTTGGTTTGCATGTGAATAATTTAGTATCAGGAAGGGAAAGGCCAACATATCATAGGGCTTTTGGGTACAAATTCCTGAGTGGTAGTAAAGCTCTGGGGGAAATCTTTGTAAATATCTCTTTAAAGATCTCTGAAAGACCTTTGCCTTGGTTCTACAGCAGGACTGTAATTGTATTAGTAGTACATGTATGTTGACTGAATCTGCACCAGGAGCAGTTTCTTGTTCCTCCTTGGGCAGCGGCAGCAAAGTTTGATGTCATTATTAGCACAAGAAGGGGCATAGCTTAAGTAGGATAGATCTTCAATAATTTTTAGATGGGGTAACCACATGGGAATTTCAGGACAATAGACATATTAAAAAGCTGGATAGACATCCTTGATCAGTATTGTTGCCAAGAATACTTCATGGATAAAGTCACCAGCAATTGAACTCCATTTTCCTGAGGCACTGAGATTGCAACTAGATAAAAAAAAGAATACTGAGGCACGGATTGAGAACTACGGTAGTTAAAAACAGAAGCAGGGAGAGTAACTATGTAGACAATGATCATACAGACAAGATGAGCATAGGGGGATCTCAACAGATCATTGTTGAAATCGGGGCTTTTTAATGTACATCTAATATGTTTGAAGTCTGAATACTGAGGTAGTCATCTTTGCTCTTAGAACCTTACAGTTCAGAAGAATAGTATCAAAAAGAGATTGGGAAGAGGTCCAATGATCCCTGTATGTTGGATGAATGAGCTTCCAAATGATTAATGCAGTTGAGTGAGAACAAACTTAAAATGAGGAATGTTGGCACAAAACCTTAAGACATCAACAATACTTTGAAGTTTGATATGCCATTTAGGTCCAATTTCCACTTCAGTGAAGGAACCCAGACTCGACCTGTGCTTGGACCCTGCCATTTTCTGAACCAATTCCACTGTGAAGCTTCCTGGTTCCCCAAGCCGCACACAATACTTAAGCAGGAACTGATTAATGTCAAATAAATTGGAACAATTCTTTCCCATGATTTTGAAACTACTTTTGTTGATGCATTTTAAATCTGCATTTTCTTTTTGCAATAGGCATATCATACTTTATACTCATGTTCGGTTTGCAATCAGTTTCTATTCCAAGATACTTTTCACAAGTACAGTTACCCAATCAGGCATCATTCATCCTATACCTGTGCATTTTATTTCTTTTCCCTAAGTGAATAAGTTTGCATTTCTTACATTTCATTCTGTTCCTTCAGCCTACTTTTCTCAACAAGCAAAATCAAGTTGAATGTTGTCTCTGTTTTCAAGAGTATTACTTCTTCCTGATAACTTTGTGCCACCTGCAAATTTAATAAGCATTCCTTTCACCTCTTTATCCAACTCGTTAATGAAAATGTAGAAGAGAAGTGAGACCAGAATTAAACCGTGTGCTTGTCAAACTTGCTCAAGTTTGACAAAAAACTATTGACAAATGATTTTTTTAGGTCTGATTTTTGAACCACCTTTGTCTGTAACTACAGAATAGTTTTGTCATTCAACACATATTTAATAGCTTGCTAATAAAATTTGAGGTATTTGTCAAAAAGCTTGTTAAAATTAAAACATATTTTGATCACATTTCCATTAAACCAGATATTATTCTAATTCTAATATTATTAGAATTTTTCACATAGAGAAAAGATAACAAAACATGAAGAAAATGAAAAGATGAAAAGTGCAAAAAGTAATACAGACATTAAAAAAGTAAGCATGTATAATAGCAATAACAATAGCACTTAGACTTATATACCGCTTCATAGTGCATATTGCCCCCAATAATCTGGGTTCTCATTTTACCAACCTTGGAAGGATGGCAGACTGAATCAACCTTAAAGAAACAACTTCCATTTCCTTTACACTGGTAAGAAACAAACTTATTGTCTCTCAAAAAACTACAATTACAATTAAATTAAAATTACATATATTTCCCTTCTTTCCATATTCAATCCTTTTTAATCAGCTAATCCATAAATCAGCAATTCATATTTTTTTTCCATTTTCATCATAATCCATAAGAAGTTCCAGTCTTTTATAACATAGAATAGAGAGTTGGAAGAGACCTTGGAAGTCTTCTAGTCCAACCCCCTGTTCAAGCAGGAGACTGTACCATATCAAAAAAATGTTTATCCAGTCTCTTTTTGAAAGTCTCTAATGATGGAACACCCACAACTTCTCAAGGCAGGCTGTTCCATTGCTTGATTGCTCTCACTGTTAGGAATTTTCTCCTTAGTTCTAGGTTGCTTCTTTCCTTGGTTAGTTTCCATCCATTGTTCTTCTCATTGTCTTATCCAGGGAATTCCCAGGGTATTTTTGGATCCTGCCATGCTAGCAAAAATGGTTGTGATTTGTTGAAAGAAAAGTTAAAAACAAAGACCAGGGAATAGCTTTTCTAACAATAAAGTAATGTCTAGAAAGGGTTTTCATTTCTCTTTTAAGATTAAACCTTGTTTTGCGTCTTCACTTCTGCAACTTGACAATCTGAAGTGAGACAACAGAACATGAAATTAGGTGCGAAAGGAACAGAAAATTCAGCTAGCTTTATTTTTCTTTTAAAAAAACCCACAGAATTTAGCATAGCCATAGCAATTTTATATTATTACAGGAGAAAGGGAAAACAATATTGCTATTCTTGCACTTTCGAGAAAATAATATGGATAGATTTCTGGAACACTAATGTAACTGTCATTTTTGATATATCCATATATTGCTGAGTGAAGATCTTTCCAGCAATGGTGACCCAATGTGACAATTTCAATAGAGTGTCTAAGTAAAAAAAAGGCTTTTAATCTCTATCCATACACACAGAGAGTTCATTCAGATGGATCTTGTAGATGAAACAAATGCTACTCAAATGTATGGTAAGCATTTTTCCCAAATTCAAAATCCTTTTGTTTCATTGATGTGGAAAAATACATTTTTCTTGTCATTGTTCCCATTGAACAACTTCAAATCTATTCCTCTTCCTTCCCCCACATCAATTCTCATAGTGGTATTTTAAAGAATCACAAATACAATCACAAATATTATATAACTGTTTTTAAAAAGACAATTGTCATGAAATACAAATATAAATAAATAAAACTATTTCCTGATTACCTTTTGTTGTTTGCCGCCATGGCATTACAATGGGAATGTCCATCAATTATGGAAATATCCAAGATAAATATGCTCACCAAATCAGTCTGAAGGAAATTTCAGCACTTGAAAGATTTGGAGGCAAAGGAAAGTAATAATCACACCTAGGTTTTACAATGCTAACGTTTGTTATCATTCCGCAGCGCAGAAGAGCTTGGAAATTTTTTGTTAATTCTCTATCTTAAGAATAGAACTGGCAGAGATTGTGGAATTGAGTAAGTAGTGTTGCTCCCTACAATAAAGTATACAAAGAACTGGAAAAGGTAAATATCAGCTTGATTCCTTGAGACCACAGGTATGTATATGTATTATTTTCTTGGCAATAACATTCAAATATTTGGTCTCTCTGCAATAGAAGTCCCCAACCCACAGGCGGTACCAATCTGTGGCCTGTTGAGAACCAGGCTGCACCACCATCAAACAAGTGCACAAAGCTTCATCTGTGCATGCGTAGACCTAGGTTGCATACCCAAAACCATTCACACACACAGCCGCTGCTGCTGCCTGCGCCCCACCGCCACCACTAGTCCATGGAGTCAGAAATGTTGGGGACCGCTGAACTACATATTTGATATCTCTTGGTGATCACCATTTTAGCCCTTCTAGGGGAAAAAATGGCAATTGGAAAAGACCACAAAAACTAAGAAAAAAATTCAGGCAACTGTAGCAAATGGAGAGTAAAAAGTAAACTCCCTAGACAAAAATGTCATGTTACTTTTATTTATTCTAATATCTAGGAAATATCTTAATAGGTATTCACCAATATTCAGGTTAAAATGTTCAACTATACCTCTTTCTAATAGACTGAGAAAGAAAATTAGGAAACTAATCAATATATTCCCTTTGAAACGATGGTTCCCCCCAGATGATTTCTGCTTATTATAAAGGACAGTAAAACAATATGCTTTTTATGCTAGGAGATATTTGGCATGCAATAATTTTTCATTTCAATTCAAGGTTTTTACAGCGAGAACAGCTGGATGCTGCGTTAATCCAAACTATTTCTATTCAGCCAATACAGCAAAATATCTCTGCTTGCTAGGCAGATTAAAAGTGCATTCAGAGTTTTTATCTCTGCTATTTAATAAAGGAGTTAGAATCTTGTAGCAATTCTCTATCATAATTGAAATAACAAATGTTATTATAAAGAACAATTCAATACCATTTCCCAAAAACTGTAAATCTCTCAACATGAGACATGGAATTTGAAAAACACAGATTCTTAAATTTAGGCGGTGTTTCCGATTAGCTTCTCTTATCAAGAAAAGACTAAGAGGCTAAGCCTTAGAAACTAAAGCTAGATTTGTATGTTTCTCTTTTCTTCTGCTGAAAATGTGAAACCTGCACTGCCATCATCAAACAAAGTCATGAAGCAGTTGAAAGGTGAAAGCTGCTTTATAGACTCTCTGGAGGCCATCTAGGAAGTGTTTTTAAGATACACTGGAGTCCCTTAGCAAAGGGACCTCTTTGGAAAAGCAGCAGAAAAACACACATTGCAGATCAATCAAATTGATAAAAAAAAATCTGTATATAAGCAATGCATCTGAAAATGTATCTTCTCATAACTAAGAGCTTCTTCAATTGTTCTTCATACCTCATAGGTTCTAAGTGTTTTAGTTTTCCCTGCTGATCATAAAGACAATGAGCTTGCCAGCTGGAAAGCTGACAGCCTGGGCTAAAGACCCAAGTGCTGCATGATGGGGTGAGCTCCTGGTATCAGACCCAGCTCCTGCCCACCTAGTAGTTCGAAAGCATGCAAATGTGAGTAGATATACAGGTACCACTTTGGTGGGAAGGTAGCAGCATTCTGTGCAACTTTGACGTATAGCCATGCTGACCACATTACCACAGAAGTTGTCTTCTGTGGTAGCTGGCTCCCCTGGCTAAGAAACAGAGATGAGCACCACCCCCTAGGGTCGGAATTGACTGGACAGGGGAAACCTTTACCTCTGCCTTTTCCTGATCATGCTTATTATCTTCTTTGCTTCTTACAGTTTCTCCAAATTCTTTTTTTTAACTGCAGTGCCCAGAACATGTTACAAATTAAAAGTGAATCTGATCAATGCAGGATAAAGCATAATAATGCTTCCCATGATTAGGAAACCATTCTTCTGTTCAGGCTGCTGAAAATTGTTTTTACTTTTTCTTTCCAGCTGATTCATATTTCAACTGTGATCAACAATTATTCCAAGAACATTTTCACAAGCTTTGCTGTCAAATTAGACATCTCCCAATATATAATTGTGCATCTGACATCTGATAAATTTCTTTCTGTTATGCTCACCATGTATCTCTAACCAGTCAATACCATTTTGAACATTTCTGTCTTCTACAGTACTTGTTGTTTCATACAGTTTTTCTATTATCTACAAATATGATACCATCTTCCTTCCTCCAAATCATTAATAAAATATTGCAGAATTCAGGGACCAGAACTGAATATTGAGACAGCCCATTCAGTTCCTCACTCTATTTTGACTACATACCATTTATGAAGGTTCTGGGTACAATTTTCAAGTCAATTATATCTACTTAGCTATAATGCCATCCAGTCCATGCTTAACTAGCTTATCAATCAGAACATTGAACATAAAATGTATTGTTTCTACAAGTTCCTAATGATTTATTAAGAGATTTACCCAGTGAAAAAAATTATATAAGGTTACTCTGCAAATCTATGGGAATCTATGTGAACCTTAGGAATCTATGTGACTCTTGCAAATCTATTGAATCCTGACAAATCTATGTGGGGTTTTACTATTGCATTGTAACAAAGAAGCACAAGTATCTAAAACATCTTGACAGTGGCAGGTTCCATGCCTCTTCATTACATAGGAGATGTCAGGCCCAAGCCCAGAGATGAGACAGTGAGATGCAAACAAGTCCAGTTCTTTAATTGTCCTAATAGACAAAATCTTACCAAACCTCTTTCCCTCTCCCCTTTCATCCAGCTCAGGATTGCATTTAATCTGGACCTCTTTCTGGAAAGCTCTGTGTTGCCAAAGCTGTCTCTTTCATTGCAACAAAAATAATTAGGGGACTGGAGGCTAAAACATACAAGGAACAGTTGCTGGAATTGGGTATGTCTAGTTCAACGAAGAGAAGGATGAGGGGTGACATGATAGCAGTGTTCCAATATCTCAGGGGTTGCCACAAAGAAGAGGGAGTCAAGTTATTCTCCAAAGCACCTGAAGGCAGGACAAGAAGCAACGGATGGAAACTGACCAAAGAGAGAAGCAACCTAGATCTAAGGAGAAATTTCCTGACAGTTAGAACAATTAATCAGTGGAACAACCTGCCTCCAGAAGCTGTGAATACCCCAACACTAGACGTTTTTAAGAAGAGACTGGACAGCCATTTGTCTGAAATGGTAGGGAGTTGGACTAGAAGACCTCCAAGGTCCCTTCCAACTGTTATTGTTATTGTTATTATTATTACAGTTGTGGCTTTGTGGTAAAGAACAAGCAATTTATTTAATTAAAGGTGTGACTTTAGTATTATGCCTCTTATAGATAAAAATATTGATATGAGCCCAAAAAAATCCCAAGCAATCATTCAATATGAAAGATATTCTCAAATTCTTGCTGCCAAATCAAACTTTGTTGCATTATGTTCTATATCCTTCTGACTTTCTAAGCTAACTAGATTAATATTAATTTGTTTTAGCACCCTGCTTATGATTTAGAGGTGAAAATCTTTTTTTAAAAAGTATTCTAGAATCACACTTTGATTAATAAAGTTGAAAAGGGAATTTTTAAAGATTTTTTAATATGAAATTAAAATACCAAGATGAGAAAAAAAAGTATATTAAAAAGTTAACATGTGGCATGCTAAGGAAAGTGTGACTTTTAACAAACTATTTGAAATTAATAGAGGTCCGTGAAATTTGTTGCGGGAGTAGGGAAAGTCTGTTATTTAAGTCTTAGTTTAGAAAATTGGATGAAAAATAAGCAGAAAGGGGAAAAAATGAACCTGGAGCTCTTTTTAAAATGAGCATTCCAAATTACACAGTGATTTGGTTTAAGGCTATTGATTACTTTGTTCTTAGTAATTTGTAGTTGAGTACTAGTAATCTGAGAGTTGTTTTTAAGTGATGGAACTGATGCTTATAAAAGTGACTAGGCTTTTATATTAGAACTCTTCTAATGAAACAGCCATACTGCTGGCAGAAGAAAACAAAGTTATAAATCTTTTGTATACTACTATACTGTACTTCCAGATCTCTTTGTCTTTTGCTTATTTGTAACCCTTAATTGGGTGAAACAGGGCATTATACAGTAAGAATTTTTGAATCACGGTATCTAAAACGTTCTACTTATAGAAAGTGTCCAAAATTGGGAATCTGTCATTCCTAGGGACTGAAATTTGGCAGAGTTGTGACTTCTCCAATATTGCCATATTACTGCAGTACCATATTTAATTGCACTCATATGACTGGCACTTCAAACACTTCGTGCCAGCTTCCCACCAAGAAAGTCAATGGGAAAGCCAGCAAGAACTTAAAACCTCCAGGTCGGCAGGCAAACAAATGGTTGCTGACAAGTGGGGGATGTAGTGAGGGGGTACCTGGAGGTGTTGGAAGATACTGTACAGGTTGGAGACAGGGGACAAGGGGACAAGGGAGTGCACAATAGGCATCACATAGGATGGGGATGGTATGTGGGAATGCACAGGGGTACACGAGAGGTGTCATGTGGGTCAGGGACAAAGATTTGAAGGGCTGCACAAGTGCAGGTGAGGAAGATGTGTGGGGTGCACCAGAGGTGCCACATCAGTTGGGGAAAATAAGTGGGGATGCACAGGATGGTGAGAGAGATTCCACATGTTTCGTAGAGGGGCACAGGGATACACAAGAGGTGCACAAGTCTTAGGTAAGGAAATATCTCTGAAACAATGACCCAAGGTCAAAGATTGTCTAATATATATGGCAATAAACTGGGGCTGCAGAAGTGACTTCTTCTGGAGTACCTATGGGAGGATGTCATAATGTAGCTACAAGAAACCACCAGGCAACAACAAAACCTTAATCCTTGATCTTAAAAAAAGGTGGGTCAAATAAAAGTAGGGTAATCCAACTTCTCTGTCCTTCATATACCTCCTGGAGAGTGGTAGGCCTGTTGAGAAGAAAACACCCATATTATTCATGGGAAGAGCATTTCTCAATCCTGATTTTGTGGTTTTCAGCTACTCTTTAATTGGAGTCTGATTTAGTGTGCACTTTTCCTTTCTTTTTCTCACTGGTCTCTGGTCTCAGTTTTCTATTTGGACCAAACAAAATGTATAGCTAGGAAACCCCCTCCCCATAAGTTGAAGGTCATAGAAATGAGAAGCATCATTTCACTAATTCCCCCATGTGTGCTGGTTAAGTTAAGGTGTTTCACTCTTGATAAACAAGAATATTTGAAGAGTATAGCACTATGATAGAACGAAGAAATAAACTTAGGGAAAGTGTGGAAAAACTAAGGTGTATTAGAGCATAAGTATTTCATGTAAAAGTGATTTATACTACTGATCCTGATCTTTTTGATTTTGGCTCGATTAGAAATAGTATTTGTTAGAGTAACTGTTCCACAATAAAAGAGTATAATTTTGGATTTAACTAATCTGTATCAGAACCAAGTTTGCTCTCAGGTTCCTTAGCAGCTTCTCTAACCACAATGTGTAGAAAAAATAATTTCATTTTAATATTTTAAAGTCAATCCTTATTACCATATTTCTGTTTATAATAATTGCAAAAAACTGTTTTGCTTTCCCACTGTTTTAGCCAAATCATTTTTAATCTAAAATTTCCAATTGCAGCACTTATCCCAGCAAGAAATCCATTTCCTTAAAAAATAATGGAAAGGGGCATCTTGTATATCAACAGAGCATATTGGTTCATTTGCAACAAATAAATTTAAATTCATTCAAGTGCAGCTTTTGGTTAATTACAGTAACCTCCACTTTATTTATAGCTTATTCTCATTATTTTTTTAAAAAAATAACAAGATAATAAATCTGTGCAATCTGACAATTGCTTTCTGAGCGCTGGGACGTTATTCTTGACTAAATGAAAAATAAGAGAAATGAATCAGCGAGCACTCTCTTCATAGACTGCATCACTTCACTTTGCAGATGATGCATCTTATACATTTATCACTTCCCTACATATCCTGTGCATGGAAAGTTTGCATTTCAGATTGCTATTGTTAGCAGAAAGTGTTTCAGATGAGAGATTGTCTCTGGTACCCTCCATTCTAAATGCACATAAGCAGCATTCTCTTTGGAACCCCGGATATGAGGATGGAAGGACTGGACTTCCCTGCTAGTTCTTGTTTTTCAAATAGCATGTTAGACCCCAAGAAGAACACACGTGCTATGAGATTTCCTTTTGTTTGGACTAAGAATCTTAGCCTGGCCATGCTGTAGAATGTGTGACTCAACTTCCTGCTGTGCTTTTGTAAGAGGTGCCTGATTACCTGACTGCTCCCAGACCTGCTAGCTCTCCACCAGGTCCTGCTGTTTATGAATCATCTGAAGATAACTAAGAAGCCACTGGCTGCCAAGTTTCGAGATTAGAACTGTTAAGCCCTCTTTCTCCAATTCAGAATGTGACTCAACAGATAGGCCCATAATAAGAGATTAATTTTAGTAATAAGCAGATAGATAGCTGAGAAGCATATAAAAGCACTAGAATTATGCAGTTCAAGAACCAAAGATGATACATATTGCATTTTCTTCTTCAATTTGTCCCCTTAAAATGGGACAGTGGGTTAGATTGAGAGACAGTGACTGGTCCAATACACCTACTGAGCTTCAGTGGGCGAATGTGGATTTGAACCTAGTTCTTTCAACTCATAGCACAACCTGACACATCATATTGGCTTTTACATCAATTCCACCTGCCCAAAGCTCCACTCAAGCATGAAAATCCTGTTTTTATATATGTTCCATGGACAGATCCAATGCTTTATTTCCATTTGTATATGTGATTACATAAGCTATTTTATCAGCCAGTTTGCTAGTGGTTGTGCAAGCAATCATGCAAACATATTTACACTAGTTGTTTCTCTCAGCATCTTTAGTCAGTTATGATACCAATGATACTGTTGTTTCTGAATTAATATCCTGTTTTCCTCAAATTTCACCACAGTACAAATGGATCGTATAAGTGGTTGCTGAATCATAACTTTTAAAGAGTATATAAAATTACACTATGAGAAATTGCTTTATAAACAATATACAGTACTAAAAAGTAGTTTAACCACTATGAGTATATGGACGGTTGTGATAAAATCAATTCCTTTAATGATTCCACTCACTCAGTCAAGCTGCAACTTTTAGTACTGGGTGTATAAATGCCTACCTTGTGGACAAACTTGTTAACAGGATAAATCCTTTGTTTTAATGAGATTTAATGATTTTCATGACAAATACCAGGCACCATGCTTTTTTTTCTGTGAAAGATCCACGGCATCCATCAAAATAAACAATACACTGTTATTGATCAGGTTGAGTATAAACAAATGAATACTGTGAAAATGTCAGCAGAGATAGATTCGCCTACACAAAGTAGCAATTTGTTTCAGCAATGATCCTCTGTTTGTGGACATGTTTAGAAATCATTAAACCTCAACCTATTTTGGTTTAGAGGGTTTTCTTTCCTGGGTTTATATATTATATGTTACAGCAGTAATACATTGTGCGAATGTGTACTGATCACCTTCAATTCTGGAACTAATTTAGTGTGTTATAAGAGGGCTCAAACTGGATTAGAAGCTGAAACCATATCAATTCAAGTCAAATCAGAGGCTTTTTTTACTTCAATTCAGGTCCTAATCCAAAGTGACCATCATACTTCCTAATCATTACCATGGAAGAATGAGCACAACTAATTTTAACTTTAAAAAATGAGACAGACTTTGTAGGAAGATGAGACAATTGGGAGAAGTTGACTGTGACTGAACTTCAGAAATTTGAACTCTTATTCTGAATGGCATCTAATTCTTTCCTCCAAAAAGTTGCAGTTCAAGGCTAAAGCTAGTAGATATCATGCCTCAGGAAAGGTTTTCTTTTTATATTTATTTCAACATTTTATTGTACTATACAGAACTACTCCAAAAGATCTAGTGAATGGTTAATAAGGTAAATATTCAATAAAAGTAAAGGTAAAAGAATCCTTGCAGATTTTACTCCGCTAGTCATTACCGACCATAGGGGGGGGGGTGCTCATCTCCATTTCAAGAACACTGAGCCAGTGCTGTCTGAAGACATTTCTGCAGTCATGTGGCCAGCATGATGTCATGGAGCACTGCTTCCTTCCTACCAAAGTGGTACCTATTTATCTACTCACATTTGCATGCTTTCAAACTGATAAGTTGGCAGTAGCTGGGATGAGAATGGGAGCTCACCCCATTGTGTGGGACTTGGGTGTCAAAAGTGGGTTGCTGGCTTTTCAGATGACAAGCCTTAACCACGCCAACCTAAATATCCAATACAAAGCATATAAAACATTGTTCCTTTGAGTGATTTATCATGATTTTCTCCCCCCCCCCAAAAGCATAAATGGAGTACTTGGATTTACTGTGTTTCCCTGGAAATAAGACCCAGCCAGAAAATAAGCTCTAACCTGATTTTTTAGGGTGTGCCTAATATAAGACCTACCCCAAAAATAGGCCGGGGGGTGGGCATGGCCAGCACAGGAAGCGGCGAGCGCTTGGAGGCTGACAGTGTCCAGCAGCAGCTGCAGCCCACCAGCCCCTTGGTGCAGCGCAGGTAAATTTGAGTACAGAGGCAGAGGCGGGGGAGCAGACAGTCTGGAAGCACTGTGTGGCCACCTGGCTTGCTCGAACAGCAGCACCAGCAGCAGGTGGAAACAGAGGCATGGGGTGGAGGCAGGCAATCCCAATGTGCCTCCCACTCATCCCACCATATCTCTGCTTGCCCACGGCTGCGTCAGGGCAGGCGATGCAGCGGACAAGCCAAGAGATGGTGGGATGGAGTGAGCGGCATGTTGGCATGGCCTACCTGCCCCCAATGCCTCTGCTTCTGCCTGCTGCCGGTGTCACCAGGTGAGCCTCCCGTGAGCCAGGTGGCTGCACAGTGCGTCCAGATTGCCTGCCTCCCCCCTGCCTCTTCCTCCACACTCGGACTTACCTGCACTGCACCAAGGGGCCATCGGACTGCAGTTGCTGCCAGACTCCATCGGCCCCCACGTGCTCACTGTTTCTTGTGTGTATGCTGGGGGGTGGGGCGCCCAACCGGGCTGATCACCCTGATGCCGTGTTTCTCCCAAAATAAGTCCTAATGCGTGTTTTGGTGCCAATATATATATATATAAGATCAGGTCTTATTTTTGGTAAACATGGTAGATCCAGATTTACCACAGCTTGTTAAATCAGTAAACGTTGTGCACCTTTACCGAATGGCGTCATTGCTAGAATAGAATAGAGAAAAATTGTTAAAAATTGTGGTAATCCAATTTCAGATACATAGGTAACTCAGTAGATATAAAGATACACAATTACAGAACTAATCCAACAGTATTTCAACATTGATGGTATTTAGTCAAGTCACCATTTCATTGGTTATGGAAGATATGAATTTATGTCTAATAAATTCCAAAAGTAAGCTAAATATTTTGCGTACAGTGAATTTTATGAAGATTTGGTTCAGATACCTTCCTTGTTTGAAATACCTCTAATGTATATTGACCTAAGCATAAAATCTACATTTCATTATCCGGTTTGCTAAGAAATAGTGTAGTTCACAATAGTTTATTTAATATGATTTAAATAGCATTTGTTCCCTTGCTAACTCTCGTAAGTACATTTTATGTTAATTTTGTCCTTGTATATTTACAGAAGGCTCGTAATAGGACAATATACACTCTTGTCATTTCTGCTTAAAAAGAATAAAGCAAAGGATTTGAAAGTCTAATGTTATGGTGTCAAACGTTCCTTATTCTAAGTTATTAAGCTTTATCTAAGCATGGGGTTATATGATAATGCACTGAATCCTTTTTTTATTTCCTTTACTCTTCCCCCCCCCCTCTTTTAACAACACTTAGTAAAGAGAATATTTTTGGTGACAGTGCAATGTACAGCTTATTAGGGAAAAATACAGCTTTCCCTTTCTCTTTCCCGTCTGGTTTAAATAGAAGGCAAAAACGTAAAACTTCATTAATTTCTCACTTTTTAATGAATGATAACAATGCTGGAACAAAAAAACCCCCAGCTCATTATATATACACATTTGGTCACAACATTGTCACTGAGCATTTCTTCCAGACCTCAACCTTCAGATAATCAAGAGAGAAGAGATATAAAGTTTCAGCAGAACTCCACACACTTACCCCTTTTCATTTATTTAGTCAACCTTTTCTTGACCCTAAAATAACCCCACAACAAAATGATATAGGAAGAAAAAAATATTGCTTCTCTGCATGGTTTTAGCATGGATACATGGAATTGCTCTTTTTCATTGCTCAAAAAGTTGCGCTGAAGTTTCATCTCTGCAAGCCCTTCAGAGTTTATTTAAAACTTAGTTGCAGCTATTTATTTATGTATATCTTCCCTTTATTTTTTATATTTTATAAATAACTCAAGATGACAAACAGACACACTATTCCTTTCTCCTCCGATTTTCCTTACAACAACAATCCTGTGGGGTAGGTTGGGCTGAGAGAGTGTGACTGTCCCAAAGTCACCCAGCCAGCTTTCATGCCTAAGGCCAGACTTGACTGACAGTCTCTTGGCTTCTAGTTTGGTGCCCTTAAGCACAACCAGCATCGCTGGCTGAAGAATTCTGGGAGTTGAAGTCCACAAGTCATTAAAGGGCCAAGTTTGAAGACCCCTGCACTAGACCAATTGGCTCTAGGCATGTGCTCAGCCTCCCTGAGCATTTTTCCCCCTAACCTAAGGATTATACAGAAAAAGATTTTTTCAAGTTTCACAAATTCCTGTGTTTTGGGAAGCTATCTATCTGAGAAGATAATACCATGTACAGTAGCTTGGGACCAGAGATATCTTTCCCTGCAAAAGTTATGGACTTTGGTCTCTCTCATGAAGGCTGTTCTGAATCCCTTCTCCCTGTCTTCTGGGAGGGAGGAGCGGATCCCTCCCCCCCCCCATTCAGATTTTCTGAACATCAATAGCACATTATCCAAGCTGGTGCAAAGTTATAGCATTAGCCAAGCTGAAACCAGGCTGATGCCAAGTAATAAAAATGAAAGTGTATTTCTGCATTATAAAAGATAAGTGGGAGTAAGGAAAAGAAACAAAAGTCTTTAAAGCACATTTTAATAATTCATAAATAACAACATTTAAGATACCCCACACTGAGCTGAACATCTGTCCCTTAATTATATTCCAAAAGATGCTCACTGCCCATGACAGCTATATAGAGAACTGGACAAAGGTCAGCATTCAGATTAGGGTCAGAGTGGGTAAGGTCGGGCAAAACTAAATAAGTAGTTTTTTCTTATCAAAGTTCTGTTATTGGCAGACTGAGGTTGTGCAGCTCGGGTGCAATGCAGTGAAACCTATATGAACAGGATCACTGCATACATATCCTTTCCTCCTCTCCTCATATTATAGTTTGTACTATTTAATAGATGAACCATGTTTAATTCTTAATTAAAGAACAAAGGCTGGTGTGTGTTTGGGGCAGTTTTCAGTGCTCCTGTAGGAAAGGCTTTAGTAAATATTTAAAATGCAAGTTCTGAAATATGGAGTGTGTTTCTTTTCTGTGGTGGTTCAGTTTCCAGAGCTGCCAGGATGTATATGAAAATTTTATAAAATATTAACATTAAAATACCTGCTGGCCTGAATTTTTCACAAATCCCAATTTCCCACTTGGGACATTATTTAATGTATTTTTTAGTACATATCCCCTGGTTTGGTAATTCAGTAAGAATTTTTATCCGTGTTTCATGCCCACTATGTAGATCATCCTGATTGCTTTTGTTTCCAGTGTTAAGGTAGTATAAGTTATCATTAAAATATGAACACTATCAACAGTAAAAAAGAAAAATAAATAAAGACTGCTTGTATACTTCTTGGATTTCTAGCATCCCAAAAGTAGAAACAGTTGATAAAATTTACTTAGAATGTGTCTTGTATTTGCCTGATTGAACAGATGCCATAATTTTTCTTTTGCCTACTAAGAACCCAACTAGATAATCTGATTGACAGTAAAAAAAATCTCTACCCAGAAGCTTCATTGCCTTTAGGATCCCTTAAGGCTGACTTATATACTGTGTATACTTTGCATTTGCATCTTCAAATTGGGATAATCGAGGAACCATTGAAGGAAGAGAAAATTAATTTACCACTCCTTTTTCCTCATTATGTTGCAGGCAGCATATGATTATTTTTCGACAGCATTTGTATGACTAGGCCTCTGAAGTAGATATATATGCCAATGGTACAAATTAAAATCCCCTTCATTAAATGAAACAGAATTACTATGTGTTGATCACATTGATGTAGACAATTATAAATACACCTTGATAGACTTTGAAGATTGTTAATTTTCCCCTTGTATTGAGTCTTTCAGGATTTGTGATGATTTCTCTTTCTAATCTATAGAAATATTTGCACACAGCACTGGATGCACTTTTGATAATCTACAGTGGATTCAAGATGGGGGAAATGCATCTCTCCTGGCCTTCCTTGATCTCTCATTAGCCTTTGATACATCAGCTGTGGTACCCTTCTGGACCGTCTCACTGGATTAGGAGGAGGACTGTGTTACAATGGTATCTTTGCTTTGCAAATTGTCTGGTTCGTTCTCTTTTTAGTGTTGCTTAATATCTGCAGCAAAGCTGCTTTGGAGGTCATCCTTCAGAATGGAAACAAGGAACATCAGTAATATAACCCTGCCTCACATCAGCCAAGTGATGCTCGCTTGATTCTGTCCGTTTCTGGAGGGTGTGGGAGTTTGGGTAGGGAAAAATAGGTGGTTATACAACCCTAGTAAGACTGTGTGGCTGTGGGTTTGGAGCACCTTAGAGATCCAATTCAGGGAATTGTCTATCCCTAGTTCTGGGTGAAGTTGTACTTCTCACTTGCAGTCAGTATGCAATTTGGGAGTCCTCTTGATCTTATGACTACTGCTTGAGGAGTAGGCAGTAGCCATGGCTGTGTGGCCTTTGCATAACATCATTTTGTATGCCAATTGTGCCCATTTCTGGATTGGGAGATCACAAACACACATGTATTAATGTGGTTGGATTTTTGCCTTGTGTTCTACAAGGGATGGCCCTTGAAGACCAGCTGGAAGCTGCAGTTGGTCCAGAATGCAATGGCATGGATAGGAATGGGTATGCTTCAATATGCCTTTATAACATCATTACTTCAAAAAATGTATCGATTCCCAGGAGGCTTCTGGGTGCAATTCAAAGTTCATTTCAATTCATTTATAACAGGGGTCCCCAACCCCCGGTCCATGGACCAGTACTGGGCCTTGGCATGTCAGCAACTGGGCGGCACAAACAAGCAAAGCCCCATCTGCAGGATGCAGGCAGCACACAAAACCACACACCCTCTGGTCCGCAGAAAAACCTCTCTCCACGTAACTGGTCCCTGGTGCCCAAAAGGTTGGGGACCTCTGATTTATAAAGACTTGAATGACACAGAGCCAAGTTATTTGTGGGATTTCTTCTCTTCAGTTGTTTTTGCCTATCCCATGAGTTTGCATAGGTCAAGTGTCCTATGCAAAGATATCTTCTTTGAAGGAATGGTACCTAACAGGGCCAGGGAGATTTGAATTCTCTTTTGCTGTACCTGCCTTCAGAATGAGCTTCCCCACCTAAGGTTCAGATGGCCTCAACCTCATTGGCCTTCTAACAAGCCATGAAGACCTAGCTTTTCTGTTCTATACTGGACCAGGATGACAGATGAGCCTATTTGGTGATGAAAGTGTATGCTGTTATTGGCAACCTTGATAATGTGTTATATTGATGTTTACTTATTTTGGTTTTACATAGTATCTATTCCCTTTTCTATTATTATTCTTATTGCTCTGTGCTACCCAGTGTCACCAACTGTTTTGTTAATTATACTTAAGTATCATATCCTCTTACTTTGAATGCACAATTATCTAACACCATATTAATCTCTATTATTTATTTAATTTGTTTTTTTTTACTTTTTTATACCCCTTTTATTTCTTTTTCACATGCTGCTTGTGTTGCTCTTTCAGTTGGGTAGTTTATAAGGTTACTGTCTTTTTTATCATAGCTATTTTAATTTTAGTGCACTATATACTATGGAATTCTCTAAAGGTATTAGATTGTAGCAGGATGACAAATAAGTGAATGCCCAAATAAATGAATGAAATATATCTAATAAATCAGTTTATCTATCCATCCCCCTACCACTCGCTATATTAATCAAGGTCAAAATCAACATAAGAACAGTAGGAGTATAAAAACAAGTTAGCAAAACCATTTAGAAATGTTAACTTGGTTTGAAATACTAGGAAGGATACAAAAGCTTGTTTGAAACTGAAAGAAAATCAGATTCTGTAGCTTTCTGAAATACATTGATTTGTTACATTATTATTATATAACTTCTAAAACTATAGAAGCATTAAACCTTATGGGTGCTTTGGAATCACACATGAACCCATACCGACACCGGGACATATAATCAACATGATTTGGGTTTAATGTCAGTTGAGCATATTAATCTGTAAAGCAAATGGTTATTGATAACCGTGAAGTGTGTATATGGCAGTTTTACTAAAAATGCTAGAATCGATAGTACATATGATAGAATTGATTGTACATTGTGCTGTACAAATATTAAATTCGATAACTCAACTCCAATTCATTACTTATATGTTTGGGAGCTGTTCGCTGATTAATGTAATGCATTAATAATGTAGCTCAGTGAAAACCAACGTTCTTCTGACTGAATGCAATCATTCTTTTCTCTTGCCACAGCACAGAAGGAAGAGACAGATAATATTCTGTAAATAAAGCATTCTTAGTGGTTGGAGATTCTCTCAAACAAAAATCTTATACTGCTATTACCACATGGTCCTCAGTTTCCTATTCTTAGTTAACATCAGGAAAACTGAGATTAGGCACAAATTTACTGTTTTCATACAAAATCTGGCAGATGGCTTTGTCCTAAATCAGGATCCACCTTTGAATTCAGCCTGATTTAAGGATCACACTGGGTATTAGAAGGTAATGGGAGGCTTTTTGTTGCAATCTTGCTGTTTGCATTCACATCTTTCATTCTTCTGAAAATTAAAAGGCCTTCTTCATTCAAATATTCTTGAAAAGCCAGACTCATCTGGGCATATGTGCATCACAAGCTGTCAGGGAAGCACATACAAAATTTGCAGCAGGCTATTTATTTATTTATTATCAAATTTGTCAGTGATGCTAGAAATGAACAACAACAACAGCAACAGCAACAGCAACAGCAACAGCAACAGCAACAGCAACAGCAACAGCAACAATAACAATAACAATAACAATAACAATAACAACAACAACAACAACAACAACAACAACAATAATAATAATAATAATAATAATAATAATAATAATAATAATAATAATAATAATAATAATAATAATAATAATAATAATAATAATAATAATAATAATAATAATAATAATAATAATAATAATAATAATAATGTTGGAAGGGACCTTGGAAGTCATCTAGTCCAACCCCCTGCTCCGGCATCTGTCTGAGCTGACAATCTAAATGCATCTGTCTGACTGACAATCTTAACTGAGGTTTATTTTGGGGGGAGATTTATTACGAGCATCCTGAAAAATCATGCTAGGGTTTATTTTCCAGTTGTGTCTTATTTTCGGGGAAACACGGTATCATCAAATCTGATACAAAGTTGAAGCTATGAAGCTGTACAATTGAAAGAAGTTGTGCTTGACAGAGTAGCATGGAGAGCACTTGCCTATAAAGTCACCAAGAGTCAGACACAACTGAACGGTTAAAACTACTACTACTACATATTTATTTATCAAATTTATATGGACTGACATCTCACAAAAAAATAACTCTGGGCAGCATTCAACAATTAAAACAATAAAGATATACAAACAGTCCATATTAAACATATAAAACATCATTATTAAAATATAAAAAAACCAAAGGTAGACAGTGACTATTAACTAAAATGATAGTGCCATCTTAGAATGTTACCAGAGATATTCCAGATGAAGCTGCATTTCTTTTCCACATCGCTACCCTATTTATGTAGTAGGTTGTATTGTTATTATCATCTTCTCCTTTCTCTCATCTTCTCATCTTTTTCACCTCCCATTTTCTTCCTGCTACCTTTTCTTATTGGTATATTATGATTTATCAATTATGATTTATGATCTATGATTTATCACTTTATTGTTTATATATACACTGAGAGCTTGTGCACAGGAGACAAATTCCTTGTGTGTCCAATCACACTATTCTATTCTATTCTATTCTATTCTATTCTATTCTATTCTATTCTATTCTATTCTATTCTATTCTATTCTATTCTTGTATTAAAAATGTTGCCATTACTAATTTTCCTTTTTTTCCCCTTTCCCTTTCCTTTCCCTTTCCTTTCCCTATTTCTTTTTTTATCAAGTGTTTTAATTTTTCCTCTCTGTAACACCTGAAGTGTTGTGAAATAGCTTATAAATTGAATGAATACACAAATGAATGTAATGAAAGCTCCTAGCTTATATTCCTAAATTCCAACATGAAAAGGGATTTTTTATGCACTGACTCTGGTACAAAATAAGCTACGATACTGTGGCAGAATTAATTAATTAAAATAACACTGAAGCTCTCCTCTCCCCCTTCACATATTCACAAGAGATAGGAGCCTGTGTAGAGAAAATGATTTAAGGGGTAGCTGACTCAAATTTACAGATGCAATCTTCTTTTTAAAGAACAGTCAGTTTAAGCTTGGTGTAAGAAGGAGGTGGATTCAAGTGGGATTTTTGGGATCTGACTTCCTCCATACCTGTCTTCTCCAGACTCATTCCCTTT
The DNA here is from genome assembly GCA_023970755.1 of Azemiops feae. NCBI lineage: Eukaryota > Metazoa > Chordata > Lepidosauria > Squamata > Viperidae > Azemiops > Azemiops feae. Next base: position 5,163,990 of record JALGBA010003980.1, read on the forward strand.
GCCTCTCTCTGAGCTGATCAGCGGGTTTCTAGGAACTGGTGCTTATGTGGATGGATATTTGTTTTGAAAACTATCTTTCTGAATGAGAACTTAAGACACCCCAGAATCTTGCCATTCTTGCAGCATATACTTGCCCATTCCAGACTCCATCAATTTCTCACAGCAGTCTGTTTGTTGGCATTTCTTTCAGTTTCATTCTTATCTACACACATTGTATATCACTTTCACAGAATGGTTCCTGTATAGACTTAACTTTTGTCTGCTATTTATTGTGACTCTTTAGGTTATTTCAAACACAATACTGCAGTAATTTCAAAATGTTTTATTCATTCTTTCAAACACTAATATGGCCGCCTTACATTTTAATGCCATAGTTGGCATTAGTTGCTATTGAATACAGACGAAACTGCTGTCTTTGGCTACCTACTGATAATGCACCAAACTCTGATGAACACATAGAGAAGGGGTCATCAAACATGGCTCTTTTATGACTTGTGGACTTCAACTCCCAGAATTCCTCAGCCAGCGTGCCTGGCTGAGGAATTCTGGGAGTTGAAGTCCACAAGTAAAAAAAGGGCCAATTTTGAAGACCTCTAACATAGAGGTTTATTGAACTGTTTCTGGATTCTTCATAACTGCAGTAGTTTATTTCCCAGACTATACCATAAAGAAAGAAGAAATGTTCTGTATATCAGCAAAAGTATGGATCTGCCTTAGTGGAGTCAAAGATTAAAATTAACATAGTCTAAATACAAAGTTCCTTATATGAAATAGTAGCTTGATATTTATCAAGCTGCACCTTTCCCCCTTACTTCAAATCCAGAATATATGAATCATATAATCTAGTAAAGAAGATAGCCAAATAAAATATTCTGTTTCCCATTCTAGCAATTTTGACAGGTTATCAAAATTAGAAAAGACACTAGTGATATCACCAAATTTAATGATTTCAGCATTAAAAAGACCAAAATATCTCCTCACCAGCAATCAACAACCAGAGAATCAGGAATTAACACCAGGATTAATACCAGACCAACAATCAAGCAGAAACAATACCTCAATCAAAGAACTACCAAGAAGAAAACAATCTTCCCACCAAAATGGACAGGGCAAGCCACTGAACATAGACAGAGAGCAAACCCCTCTCCTTTCTAGCACTGAAAATATTACCTAGTTTGGTAATGAAACATCTGCAAGAAAACAACCAAGCTCAGAGATTATCAAGGACTCCACAGTCAACCCTGAGGTACAAATATTGTCTTCCATATTGATATTCATATGGAAGGGAAAACATCAGATTTCTTTTGAGTAAAAACCACAATAGCAGTGTCTGCAAACTCAATATCTATTGAGTATAAAGGCTGCTTCCATGAAAGACCAAGTGAAGGGTAGAAGATTGAGGGAGATTCTACAGAACAATAAAAAGAAGTCTAAGGATAACCTACCTATGAGATTGCCCTTATCAGGGCTACACAAAGTTACTCTCTCAGCCTTCTGTGATGCTTGGCCTTGACTGAACTCTTTGTCCAAGCAGAGAAGGTAATTGACTCCTCAATCTGGAAACTTCCTCAGAATTCAAGGAAAGGAGCCAGAGATTACACAAGGTTGGAGATGCTTACATTACCCATTGACTGTTAAAGCAAACTAGAACAGGGCTTTTCAACCAGTGGTATGGGTACCACCTGTGGTACATTGGCACCTGGCAGGTGGTACGTGACCATCCTAGAAAAGTGATAGCGGGGGAGGGGAATGAGCTGAACCGGTGGCAGCACCGCACAAGCCTGAGCGAGAGATGGCTGGAGCTGCAGGGCTGTCAGAGCTCAGCGGAAGCGCCAGGATCAATGCCGCTTTCCAGCTGATCGGCGCTTCTTCGGGGCTGTCAGGGCTCAGTGGAAGTGCCAGGATCAGCCCCAGGCTCCAGCTGGAGCACGGCGCTGATCCTGGTGCTTCTGCTGAGCCCAGAAGAAGCACCAATCAGCTGGAAAGCAGCACTGATCCTGGCATTTCTGCTGAGCCCAGAAGAAGCGCCGATCAGCTGGAATGTTGCAGCATCTACAGGGTCTTGTGATTTACATTCAGATGCTTGGCAACTGATTCATATTTATGATGGTCACAGTGTCCCAGGGTCATGCGAAGTGACCAAAACCTGCTGCAACCACCCAGCAGACAGGGGGAATAAAAAACAAACACCATCCACCCCCGCTGCCAATCCTCAACAGAAATGCTCACAACAATGAAAACCTCGGACAGGAGGAAGAGCGTCGCCGGGCAGGCAGGCAGGTGTCTTGCTCGGCTGTGGCTTGGGGGCACTTTTTTCAGTGCCACTGTAACTTCGAACAGTCACTAAGCGAACTGTTGTAAGTCGAGGACTACCTGTACTTTATCACTTTTTTCTTTCTTTTTTTTTTTGGTCATCAAGTTTTTGATACCTTGCTAGGCGACTGGTGGTACTCGGATATTGCCATATCCTAAAAGTGGTACAATGGGTGAAAAGGTTGAAAAGCCCTGAACTAGAAGACTTATTGAGATTTTTGTGAATGAGTAAAAGAGCTATATTCAACAACAACAACAACAACAACAACAACAACAACAACAACAACAACAACAACAATAACAATAACAATAACAATAACAATAACAATAACAATAACAATAACAATAACAATAACAATAACAATAATAAAGTTGGGAGGGACCTTGGAGGTCATCTAGTCCAACCTCCTGCTCAGGCAGGAAACCCTATACAATTTCAGACAAATGGCTGTCCAGTCTCTTCTTAAAAACGTCCAGTGTTGGAGCATTGACAGCTTCTGGAGGCAGGTTGTTCCACTGGTTAATTGTTCTGACTGTCAGGAAATTTCTCCTTAGTTCCAGGTTGCTTCTCTCCTTGATTAGTTTCCATCCGTTGCTTCTTGTCCTGCCTTCAGGCGCCTTGGGAAATAGCTTGACTCGCTCTTCTTTGTGGCAGCCCCTGAGATATTGGAACACTGCTATCATGTCCCCCCTCGTCCTTCTCTTTGTTAAACTAGACATACCCAATTCCAGCAACCGTTCCTCATATGTTTTAGCCTCCAGTTCCCTAATCATCTTTGTTGTTACCTGATTAGGCTGCAAAGAGTTTTGTTTTTCAAACTCTGTTTCTGAAGGGTCAAGTAAACTAAAGCAGGTACTCTCTACTTTTGGAGAGTCCAGTGTTTGCTTTCTGTTGCTTGCTAGTCAGCTCCCCATCTCTGTGTTTACAAGGTCATTGCCAGAACATCAAAATGATAAAAAAAAATTGAATCATAACATAAGCTCAATTCAATTCATAATTGAATTGTGATACAAGTATGCAATGGTTGAAACTTACATTGCATTGCGGTGACGTTTCATCCTCTCATCACAAACACAAACAGTATCTTTCCTGTAAATGCCCAGCTATACAAGGAGTTCCTTTAGGGATTTCATTGAATATTCTGATGCTGTATATGTCTGCTAACGAAAATGGAAATAAATAAATAAATAAATAAATAAATAAATAAATAAATAAATAAATAAATAAATAAATAAATAAATAAATAAATAAATAAATAAATAAATAAATAAATAAATAAATAAATAAATAAATAAATAAATAAATAAATAAATAAATGAATAAATGAATAAATGAATGAGTGAATGAGTGAATAAATAAATAAATAAATAAATAAATAAATAAATAAATAAATAAATAAATAAATAAATAAATAAATAAATAAATAAATAAATAAATAAATAAATAAATAAATAAATAAATAAATATTCAAATTCTTAGAGACTTCCTCACTTTAAAAAGTGTTCTATTCATTCTTTTCCCAAGTATTAAAATGACTATATTCCATTCCTAAGTGTACAGGTAGTCCTTAACATACAGCTATTCTTTTGGTGACTGAAGTTACAACAGCACTAAAAAAAAATTGAGTTACAATTGGTTGTTGCACTTACGAATCACTCAGCATTCCCATTGCCACATGATCAAAACTGAGGTGTTTGTAACTGGTGTGTATTTAGGATGGCTGCAGTATCCCAGGGCCATGAGATTGTAATTTGCTATCTTTCTTAGCAAAGTCCGTGGGGGGGACACCTGAATTTGCTTAATGATCGCATGATTTACTTAACAACTGCAATGACTCACTTAACAACAATGGCCGAAAAGGTTGTAAAACTCACTCAACAACCTCCTTGCTTAGCAATGGAAATTCTGGTTTCGATTGCAGTCGTAAGTCGAAGACCACCTGTATGCCCAACTGCTTTGGGTTTAATTTCTGTTCTATTTAAAAGCAAGAAAAATCAGTGCCATTTAACATGATTTCTCTGTGCACAACTACTTAAAATAATTGCTGAGTCATTAAAATGAGCCGGAAGATCTGCATAATTTATTCCCATGGTTCCATTCAAATCCGAATGGGTCCTTTCTCGCCATATGCATAGGTTTCATTTCATTTTTGGATCATATGCAGCTCTGTATGAATATGGATTGATTATGTACCATCAGGTTAATTCTTAGCAACCACATAAATAGACTTCTTCAAGATGAACTCTATCCAACCAGGCATTTCAGGTATTCCAGTGGTGCACTCATAACCACTTCAATCAAGTCCATCCACCTTGCTGCTGGTTGTCCTCTCCTCTTTTCTTCCACCTTCCTCAGCATTATAGACTTCTCAACAGAGCTAGGTCTTGACATCATGTTTCCAAGTAGTATAATTTAAGCTTGCTCATGTACGCCTAAGGTACTATAAATTGACTTGTTCTATGATTTCTTTGTTTTCTTGTTATAGTAAGGTAATAGTATATAAAAAGAGTCAACAGATGGTGGCAATACTGAGTTAAGATGTGTTTGAATATTGGTAGCTTGGGTTGCTAGTTGGGCTGTTGGTTTGATCTCCAAGCTTTGGCGATTTGGCTGCAAACATTTTGTCTCCATTCGGGGGGACATCTTCAGGACACTTTGAATTGTGCTCGTCTGTCAGAGCACTGGCCTTTAAATACCTTTTTGTGCCTGTAAATTGATGTGGGTGTTATTTGTCTGGATGTTTCTGAGTCATGGTCTGGTTTCGGACTGTTTGATTGGCTAATTGTTGTTGCTGGGTCATAGTCCTTGATGTTTAAGTATCGTCTGTGTGATGCAAATGATGTTTGTTCATTTGGTTGCCTCAGCAATCATGGTGTGATGACCCAGGGCACAGCACAGAAGCAAAACAAATGCTGGCCCACAAACCGCCCTTTAGTTTGCTCCAATTTTCCCCAAATGCTCCCACATTTCTGGCAAGTCCCAGAACAAAGTAAGACACACACATCTTCAGCAGCCTCTGGCTGCAAGTAGTTTCACATCTAGTTAGATTAGAAGATTATTTACTCAAGGCCCTGTAGATAACAAGGAATGAAACATACATCCAAAATCTAACAAGTCTGTGGAAATACAAGCTTGCCTGAGCAGTTTCAGAAGAGAAGCCAAAATTCAGTCCGAGGTCTTTGAACACCAAATCAAGTTTGTCACCCAGTCCAATGGTCAGAGTTTCAGGGTTTCCAAGCAGAAATCACAACACAGAACAAGAGATCAGAGAGTTGGTTCCAAGATCAGCAACAGCACACAAAACTCCAAGAAATCAGCGTTTGTTCCCAACAAATGCCCCTCCCACAACATCTCCTTAAGTCTCAGTCTCCAGGTGTGCCTTGTGGAGGGGCAGGGCACTCTCCTCCTGAGTAGTTGAGTCTGCCTGCATTGTTCCCTCCTTCTCTCCACTCTCCGTGCTCTAGGATCAGGAGGGGGTGGCCCTTGCTCATCACCTGAGCTCTGACTCTCATGTTCATCCTGTCCCAATCCTGAAGGGCCCTGGCCTGCCTCGACCTGCTCTTCCCCACATTCCTCTGAAGCCACAAACACCTCTCCCTCGACCTCCATAGGGTCCAGTTCCAGCTCATTTTCTTCAGCAGATTCAGGCTCCGATGGAGGCATGACACATGGTCTGGTTTTGGGTCTGGTTTTGGGTTTGGTTGGCTGGCTGTTGTTTTCGGGACGTGATCTGGTTTCTTGTGGGAGGTTGTGATTTTTGTTGTGTGGTGGGGTGCCTGTTTGTTCATTTTAAAAGCTGCCTTCGGGATTGTGGTTGAAGTAGTGCTTTTGTTCTCAGCAGTTGGTAGATTGGGTCAATGTCAATGTGTCTGTTTATTGACTTATTGATGGAGAACCAGGCTTCAAGGAATTATCTTTCTCTCCTTGATTTCACTTGGGTTACAACTATGGTCCAAGTTAGATCAAACTTGTATCCTTCTAGTCTTCGTGGACAGACATGAGGGATAGTGGTTCATGTCTTTTGATAGCCAAGGAGTGTTTGTGCAGTCTGTAGATAGCTTTATTCCTGTTTGGCCCACATAGTTCTTTTCACAGCTGCTGCACTGGATTTGGTATACGATGCCTGATCTTTGGTTTGTTTCTGTCTGCTCCTTAGGTTTTGACAGGGTCCATCTGAGAGTTGAGGCTTGTTTGTGGGCTACTGTGAGGTCATGTTGGCATAGTAGTCTTGCTGTCATCTCTGAAACATTCTGTACGTAGGGAATTGTGATTCATCTGGTCATTGTTGTTCCTGTTGTAGTTGTTGTGTTGCTTTGGGTGTTTGTATTGGATGTTTGTAACAACAACAACAACCAGCCAATCAAACAGCCTGAAACCAGACCATGACTTAGAAACAACTGGACAAATAACACCCACACCAATTTACATGACACAAAAAGGTATTTAAAGACTAGTGCTCTAACAGACGAGCACAATTCAAAGCACACTGAAGATGTTCCCACCCCCCCACCCCCGAATGGAGACAAAACATTTGCAGCCAAATTGCCAAGCTCGGAGATCAAACCAACAGCCCAGTACTCAGTTAATCCTGACTGAGCTTGATCACTTGTTTAGAAAATCAACAAAAGTACCAAGTTAGGGATAGGAAATTTTTCAAAACTCAGAAGAAAGCAATGACAGGCCAGTTCTAGATTGTTATCATAGAACTACTATTATTAGGAGTCAAGCTTAATTCTAGGGAGAAAAAAATGAATTTTTATTTTTTGTAAATAAAGTTGTGATATTATTCCATTAGAAAGATAATTGATGTGCCATTGAGACACAAGTGGGTATTGGAGGAAGCAGGATTTGATTGATTTATGTAGACAGGGAATTTACCAATATTATTTTGTAGCGCTGCATGAAGCAATGAGCCAATAAAGTATATGTTGGCAGGTCTGCAATCCTCCACAGTATTGTAACTGCTCATCCATAATTTCCAATGATTTCTATTGGGCTTTACACAAGGGATCATAAATCTGTTTAAAAATGAATTTCAGAACTTCAAGGGCATTTTGATCTAAAGAAATTGTAGATTCACATTCATTATGCATAGCTGACCCTTTCCCCTTTTTGTTCTCAATGCAATGGGACATAAAGGCTGGGATTTAACATATTTTTTTTCTGTATCAAAATGAGTAAAACTGTCATTCTTTGCATTAATGAGAGATTCAGCTATTGATTGCTTTTTGCCCTATTGTCATTGACTGGGTTCTCCCCCCACCCCCATCATTTAGTCTAACATTTGCAAATAATTTCTTTTCCATAGATAACATGAACATTTAATTTATCTCCTATCCATTGGCTCTTTAAGAAGAGCCTTGGGACACAATCATGTGGCTACTTCCATGTGGATATTTTTTTGGCTTCAGGATGATATTAGTATGTGAGCTGAGCTAATTTCAGCCACATTTAATTCTAAGGTTAATAATGCACTGACATGGCATGCTTGAAAGGCATAGCATTCTATCTGCTGTATGCCTATGTAGTACAGATACCCTTCATTGGAATTAAATGCTAGACAATTATGTGTTTTTTGATAATTTTATATATGACTGCTTCTTCTGTTCTCTTCTAATAAGATCACTGTTATTATTTTATCCTTCTTTCTATCTTATTGGGAAGAAATAAAGATATAAAGTGTTAAACTGGGCCCAGGCTATGAATGGCACTTCAGCTTAAAGGACTGTCCCATCAGTATGAGATATAGAACAATTAAAATTCACAAGAGGGAGAAGGTCCAAAGTAACGCATTGGTATTGAACACAAGGCAAGAAACTAAGCAGGGTACATGACTCATGTCATCACAGTCTTTCCCACCAGGGTACAATATAAGAATTTTCAAATTGACAGTGCCATGACCTAAAATGATAAATGATTTGTGGGATATCTGTATGAACAAAGCAAGCAACTTCTTTGGGGTTAGGATCAGCATGAAATAAATATCATTTACTTTTAATAATTAAATTGCAATCCGTGTATCAAAGAAAACAACAACAACAATTTCAATGACCTTGAAATTTTATTAACAATTACTTTTTCATGGGAAATGAACAGCACATCAATCTTCTTCTGAATTATTTATTTATTTGTGGGCTTCTGTTTTTCAGCCAGCAACTCTCATTACTGCTTGGGATTGATGTTTGCTCTTAATAGCAACAGCTGTAAGAAATGATCTCTTTGCTGTCAGTTTATCCAGGTGGACCGCGAACAGTCCATTGATTCCACAACCAAGCTGGTGTGTAAGTCATGGGAGTGCAGGGTAGTGGGATGTATATCGACACTCTAAAAGACAAGCTATGGATGCATCTGCAGGTGAGGTAAGACTTTCAAGAGATAAATCAAAGTCCTCCCAAAGCCTTAACGGAACTCACTTCAATTTAATCTTTAATACGCTTACCTTTTTGGAATATGGTTGCTTTCCTAGTCCCTCACAAGGGCAAAGCAAGAGTTCAAAAAAAGTAGCATCTAGGGCTTGTCATCCTCTTGCCCTTGTTAATCTGAGACAGGGGTCTTCAAATTTGGCCCTTTTATGACTTGTGGACTTCAACTCCCAGAATTCCTCAGCCAGCGTGCCTGGCTGAGGAATTCTGGGAGTTGAAGTCCACAAGTCATAAAAGGGCCAAGTTTGAAAACCCCTGATCTGAGACAAGCAAAGAAAGAAGGAAAAGGTCATGAGGCTTGCATATGTTAAGCTGAAACCCTGTCAAAACTTGCTGCAGGCTTTTTTTGTTTTTGTTTTGTTTTTTTTGCACTAGCTTTGTATGCACAGCCCTGCTCAACCTTGTGGCCTCCTGGGCCACTGGAACCAACTATTTAAGAATTCTTGCTGCGACATATTGCATTTCTATATAAATGAAATATAGATTTGCATTCCTAGATGTGTAGAAGATACAGTATTTGGAAGCTGTAGACAAGCCTGAGCTCTGATCTTCTTTCTTGGCAATTGGGAAGTGGTCAAGTTAATCCAAGATTATAAATACTGTACAATGCCCTTATTTTACTAAGAGTCTCCTTAAAAAAAAAACTTAAAAAAAACCTTGCTAGGTAGCCCTCTTTGTTAATATATATATATATATATATCCATCACTGGAATCAGTAGTTTCTTATTCATTTTGAGCCCTATTCATTATGCTGGGTGGTTTTACATTTAGACACACTCCCGTGTTATTAGTTTTACTGTCAGTTTTCAAACTAGAGTTTCTTTTTCATGATATGGTCTGCTTAGACTTTCTGTACATCGATTTTACTGCTGGGCATCCTCTTTCCTTCCACCTTTCCCACCATTAAAACCTTGTCTTAGAAAATTACATTTTCGCATAATGTGTATGAAGCAGGATAATTTGAGCCTGAGCATTTGTGTCTCTAGTGAGAAGATGAGAAGATGAAATTTAAACACCTTGGTTGTTTAAATGAGATGCATAGCTGTCAAAGGTTAACCAGCAAGAGCTCATACTTTTAAATATGACACTACTTGAGTTTCTGCTCTGCTCGAAGTTCTTTTTAGAGTTTTATCATTCAGGCAGTATTGTGATAAAACCAAGATTTTAACTTACCAAAAACCTAATCCAAAACATATCCTATTTAACAGAATTAAGAATAAGTTTATTTATAAGTAAATATGATTAGAATCCAGCCAGTAACACAACAAATCCTGCCTCTACTGAAAGAGAGGGTGAAATTGCTTTTCCTAAAGCGGACTGTATATGTTAAGCGTTAGTTAACTTTTGCAGTTAAGTAAACATCAATATAATAATAGCTATGAAAAATAAGTGCTTTCAAATTACTGGTATTTTTTTTCCTTGAAAAAGTTCAAATTTCTACTTAGTTTTACTAAAAAAATATATTTTCCAACTACACTTTTTATTTCTATTAATGTTAATGTCAACTCTACAATGAGCCTAGCTGCAGCCATCTTTCTCTGTCTCATTCTAGGTTGCCACATGGAAAGGAGGGAGGGGGGTTTCACAGTGTCTTTGCTAGTCTAAACAATATTCTGTCCCATGGGAACCAAGGTCATTTCTTCCTCCTGGGACTAGGTGATGGGGCGGTGTATTAGAAAGCCAGCCAAACATTTCTATATCACCATCATCACCATCACCATCTTCCAAATGTTATTCCTGAAGGAGCAGGGTCTGCTTTTCTGATCAACAAACATCACCTTGCACAATCAAGTGCAGCATCCAGATCCAAATGGGGAATTTTCATGTCTGCATTTATTGTGTCTTACCATCTTTGCTTTGGCCTCCCAGACAGGCGCTTGCCATCTATCTCAAAGTGAAAGGCATTGTAGGCAACAGTGTGGGGTGCTGCACTTAGGACATGGATGTAACATAGTAGGCATTTCTCCTGCATTTTCTTAGGTATCGGAGCAATGCCCATTTACTGTCATATTGTGCCATGTGTGTGTGATATATGTCTGTGTGTATATAAGATCAAGAGTCATTCCAGCTTGTGAATCTGTTTCAATGTTCTGTCGGCAAAACTAGTAAGGTGCCAAGAGATACAGAATTTTTCAGCCAGTTTCCACCATCCATTCAACTTCATCAGTTTTCACCCAAATGAACTCAACACAACTAGAAATGGCTTATGGAGGCAATATAAGCTGAGGGCAGGGTCATAAGATCTCCTTTTTTATTTGCTTGTTCAGTTGCTTGTTTAGCTGTAGGCAAAGCACCTGAAAAACAAATGGACAGAACAAGGATGTCCTCATTATCTGCTAAATGTTTCATGAATGACAGCAATAAGCATAATTTGCTACCCTCGTTAAATAGTTTGTGACAGGTATACACTACTTTCTTTGAGTTGATGACATTAGGTTTTGTTTGGCATGTCAGAGACCTCACTCCCTAAAATAACTTGTATCCCTGCAAAAAAAAAAAAAAAGTGGATAAGGCTAGGACAAAAGCACTACATTTGAGTTCAGTATTAATTAAATTGAATGTAAATGGAATGGAATTGAAGAAACCCAATTAATAAGATCACTTCCAGGAATGAGAAATTTGAGAAAAATTTGGTTGCATTTTTTTAAGAAGCTCTAGGGCTCAGTTGCAGCCCGGGGGACTCAGGTTGTGTACTTCTGGGTTGGCAAAATAAAAATAAAATGAATGAAGAATTCAAAATATACCTAAATATAATGGAAACTGAAAAACATAGCAGGAAGCTGGGGACTAGAGCTTAGGAAAGTCTTCCAGGCAGATATTAATATAATTGGCTTCTTAGCTTTCATTGTCATTTTTACTCTTGAAAATCTTTCCTGATGGCTTGCAAAATCTGCTGGGATGCCTGTTCATCCTGAGCATATATCTTGCTCATTTCTATGGAGCTTTCAGGGAATAGGTTTGCAGTGGTTAAAACATTATAATGAACACCATAGAATAATAAGCCCTTGAGGCAGAATATTTAAACTGAGAAGTGCCTGTTTCAATGATGTAATTTGAGGCTAGAGAAAAAACACCTGCCACCTGCATGTTTCAGACTCCCCCCCCCCTTCATAATTAATTCTGGGCAAAAAAAATAAATACTGAAATACAGTGGGCACCAAAAAGAAAAAAAAAGTAAGAAAATTTATATTAAGAGCATGTAAATCACAATTGTTCAGCCATAACTCCCCCCCCCCAAAAAAAATCCTTATTTTCTAAATTTGCCTGAATAATGTGGAACACATATTTCAATAAGGGTTGCTCTGAATCTGTGCTGCCATTTATTTAAATAGTATGTTTATTAGAGGTGGTGGGGGAAGAGAGACTGTCACTTTTTTTTTTTTTTGAAGTATATATTATGAGAATGCCCAATTAGCTGCTGGAATGCAAAACTGTGCCTTTTGTCTGACCAGCTGCTAGAGTGTCCTGTTGCTGAGCTAATCCATGGAAGGGCTCATGACAATGGAATACTTGTTCATTTGTTACTGATGAGGTTCTTTCACCAACCAGCTGCTGGACACAGAGCTAACAGCTTGCAAAAGCACAGATCACAGGCAATCCATGGGGCAAGATCACTACTGATAAATATCGGCCGAACTCCATTTAGTTCATCACAATACCACTTATTTAAGTCAATGTCTTTTTTTTCCCCTTCAGAAATTTGGGCAGCATCCAACCTTAATGGTGCTAGCATCTTCTCTGTATCCTCACTGGGTCTTCCTCATAGTCTGATTCTGTCATCTGGAGTTCAAGAGCAGCAATAACAAAAGATTTTTAGTCCATATCCAATATAACTACCATGCCCCTTTCCCAGTTCCTACCTCAGGGATTACTACTTTAAATCTGCACTATGGATAGAGGGTAGAAAAATATGATAATTATTAAAACTAAAAGTTGTAAAGTAGTAGTAGTAGTAGTGTAGTAGTAGTAATAATAATAATAATAATAATAATAATAATAATAATAATAATAATAATAATAATAATAATAATAATAATAATAATAATAATAATAATAATAATAATAATAATAATAATAATAATAAAGTTGGAAGGGATCTTGGAGGTCATCTAGTCCAACCCCCTGCTCAGGCAAGAAACCCTATACCATTTCAGACAAATGGCTGTTCAGTCTCTTCTTAAAAACTTCCAGTGTTGGAATATTCACAGCTTCTGGAGGCAGGTTGTTCCACTGATTAATTGTTCTAACTGTCAGGAAATTTCTCCTTAGTTCTAGGTTGCTTCTCTCTTTGGTTAGTTTCCATCCGTTGCTTCTTGTCCTGCCTTCAGGTGCTTTGAAGAATAGGTGACTCCCTCTTTTTTGTGGCAACACCTGAGATATTGGAACACTGCTATCATGTCCCCCCTCGTCCTTCTCTTCATTAAACTAGACATACCCAATTCCAGCAACCGTTCCTCATATGTTTTGGCCTTCAGTCCCCTAATCATCTTTGTTGCTCTTCTCTGTACTCTTTCTAGAGTCTCAACATCTTTTATGATAATACAATAAAGACTTATGATACTGCAATAAGGACTTACATAAAACTCTTTTTGGAGGGTTGTTACTTGAAACCTTAGTGGACACCACCAGGTGGTATCAACTACAGCTGAAAAAAGATCTGAGAATACCTGAGATATACTTTAAAAAGTCACATTCAAGTCTGGGAAGCTTGAATGATAAACAGGTCACTGCTTATTTTCCAGTATCATGCAAACTTTAGAGTGCTGCAGAAAATGAAGCTGTCAAACAGGGTAATGTCTGCTTTGATATACATCTCATTGAATCCTATGGGATTTACATCAAGGGAAATGCTTAGAAGACTGAGACTTTAATTTACATATATTAATTCAGGAATTGAGTACTGGGGTTTTCTAGATGCTGCTGAATTACAGTTCCCAACAGCTTTACAATATGGGCAACAGTAGGAGATGCTGCAAATTGTAGCTGAACAGCATCTAAAGATCCCGCAGCTTCCTCACTTTACTTAACTTCTCACCCTCACCCTTTCTTTCCATCACTTGGACATTTCTCTTTTCATACATTTTTCCTCTAATTTATGGTTATAACTATCTTTGCAAAACATTTTCGTGTTATTATGCATACTCAAACTTCACAGTGTTTCAGATTCAAAGGCAAACTGGTGCTTAGGGTCTCAGAACTTACACTCTCCTGGGACTCCTTAAAGCAGCTGTGTCTTTGCTGGGATTGTTCTAGAGCAGGGGTGTCAAACTCGCCACGTCATGTGATGTGTTGCAACATATCGCAACCTTTTTTCCATTGCCGGCAATGGGGTGGGTGCGGTTTCGGCATGACGCATCTGGCCCGCAGGCCGGCAGTTTTGACACCCCTGTTCTAGAGCTTTAGAGAGCAGCCATACTGTGCCAAGAAAAGATACAACTGCTTCAAGGAATCACAGAAATTACATGAACATCCCTACACACTCCTAAACTCCCTCCATCCCCCATATACATGTTTTTCTGTCTCAGTTCTGCTAAAGTTTGTAGCCAGGCTTGTTCCCTTTGAGACAATTAACCAGGAAAAAGAAAAAAGAAAGGCCACTAAAATCATCTCTTGTGGCTTTGGATTGGAGGAACCACCCGTCTCCCTCAAAGAGGCACTGTGGGTGGTGTACAATGAAACATAAAATATAAAAATGGTGTATAAAAATTAAAATATTAGAGTTATTTTTTTAATTAAAAATTTTAAAAATAAAAAAAACAAGGAGGCATGAATTAAACTCTGTTAAAAATTAGCTGACAAAGGCAAAGGACTCCATGCTCCTTTGGGCTCCCCACACATGGCTGCACATTCCTGTTTAACCCTTTTTCAGAAGGCCAGGAAAGTGGGGAAATGCCTCATTTCTGGAGGGAGAGTAGGGTGGGGGCAACAGCAGAGAAGGCTCTCTTCCTGGATCCCAGCAGTTGGAGTTCTTTAACTAACATACCTTCCTTGACTGACCAGGTGGGATGGGCCAATGGAATGGAATGAAGTTAGTTCCATAGGTCATGAGGAAAATCTTATCATTCCTACAACCATATATCCAGTATTGTTTATACAGAGTTAATCCTTCAAACTTTCCAAAAGGAGAATAACTTGGCCATCCCCTTCTAATTAATGTAAGGATCTTCTTTAATGAAGTTGTGCCACTTTTACATAGTCATGCAAGCGCTACTTACTTTAGTGTAACAATTCCATGGTTTGCTTTTCAAAATTGTACTTAATAGACTTGATTATTTGCTCCTTCATTCCTGGAGATCTGGGGAGAAAGGGGAAGTCTGAGAATGTGACATAACTATCACTGTTCAGAGGATAGTCTATTAAAGAGCTATTAACCTTTACCCAAGCTATGTTTTTATGCTCTACATTCACGGCTTGTTTTTCCAGTAAGTTGAAATTTCAAGTGGTATTATATTTCTCCACCATCTTCGTTTTCGTCATCACATCCATTAGGTTCTTCCTGGTGAGGTAAGTAATATTATGAAATGTAGGGCTATATAATAGGTCTTAAACAAATCTAGTGAGACCGCACTTTAACCCCAACCTGGAATTCAGATCATCACATCTTAAGATATTATAGAGCTAGAAAAATACAAGAAGATCTTGAAAAGCGATAATGAGCTGCAGGAGCTCTCCTGTGGGAAAATATTACAGTAATTGGACCTGTAAAAGGAAGGAGGAAAAGTCTTAGTTAACATATACAAAGAATTTTTTTTCTTTCAGGTGGCAGATAGTTGGGATGATTTTAAAAGGAAACTGGCCAAGTTCATGGAACATCAGACTGTCCTTGGCTATCAATATTTATGACTGTTCGCTACCTCTTCAATCATAGGCAGCATGCCTTAAATACTAGTTACGCTTAGATATAGTTAATATTAGAGACAGTGGAAGGGGCTATTGTTCCCCACATGGGCATATTCACTTCCCAAATGTATCCAATTGGCCAATGTGTGGTGCCAACTCTATCTTAGATAAGCCTGTGGCTTGAACTTACAGGAATAATGTTATGTTCTTATTGCATTTCTCCTGGGCATCAATTCTGTTAGTATAGTGTAATTCAGGGGTGTCAAACTGCCAGCCCGCAGGCCGGACACATCACGATGAAACCGCACCCACCCCATTGCCGGCAATGGGGAAAAAGTTCTGATAAATCGTGCGATGTCATGTGACGTCACGAGTTTGACATGTCTGGTGTAATTTATCTTCCTATTGTTTCTTTGAATTAACCTTATAGAAAATGTACCCTAATTTTGAAAAAAAAAATCACTGCATGCAGGGTTATGTTATACAATCTTCAGATGTATCCTAATCAAAAGTGCTGTGTGCTATGTTATTACCAATTATCTGTACTTGCCCAAACAGTCCATCTTTAAAGTATTATTTATGAATGATGACTGCTTGCTATTTCTGACTTCAACCATCATGCTACTAAAGTAGCATGTAGTAGTCTCTCTCAATTTCATGTTAATTCTGGTAAGGCAATCTCATTTCTAAGTCCATCTTAGATGCCACTTAAAATATTTCTTTTGTTTTAATAGTTTAGTTTCATGATCAATGCATTCTTTTGCTTGCTATTTTTCAGAAAAATAAATTTGACCATTAAAAGCTGATAGGCCCTATCAAAGTTTGCAGAGGCAGAATGTTTGATTATCTGCAGCAAAAGGACTATAGTGATTATATTTCAGGGGGGGCAGAGGGGGGGACCACTACTTTAAAATTATATTTTACAGGCTCACTTATCATTTTTAAACTTGCAAAACCTGCACATTTTAAAAGAGAACTGGCACTTCTTGATATAAACGAATAATCACCAGATCTTTGTTAACTACTTCCTTTAAAAAACAGGGGGTCAAAAGTCAGAATATTAATTTCAAACTTCCAGTTAAAGTGCAATTTGTCTTTTAAATCAAGAACTTTAGAAATAAAAGTTTTAGAAGTATACTTGCATCTAACTGCATAGGGCTCTCTCCTAGACTTTGTATGATTGATATGTGTTTCTTTAAGACTCAAAGTCCTGGTTTGTCCCTTGTACAGTCAGTTAACAAAAGAGAACATATTACTGTTGAAAAATGCATTGTGTTGAACCCATGATGGGAAACAACTATCAAATACCATGAGGAGCAATAATCTCCAGCCTTGCTCCATTCATAAATACAGCCATGAAATCAATAATGTCAGATGCTACTGACAATTTCATTCCCATTGTGCTAAAAAATTCTATGCAAGAAGCAAGTAAGCAGCCAACATATCCCACAGATCAATCCCAAACTCAGTTCATAAAGCAGTGCCAGCTCTATCATAGTAGCATTCAAAGTATTTATTGATTCACAACATAACATACCATCTTATACATGTCACTACTTGATTGTGGAAAATGTAAAGAAATACTGTATTATTGGACTTTTGGGGTAGCACAAAAATAGTTAAACTTTTGATATCTAGGAGATTGTGAGAAGGCTAGGAAAGAAATGGAAGAAAGAGCAAACATAAATTATCAAAAGATAATGGGTTGACTCTTGATAGCTTTTCTCATAAATGGCAAGTTAGCCCAGGTGGAGAGAAATCCAGGAAGAAACAAATCATTCAAACACTCCACCTTAATTAACTCAGTATAAAGGAGAAAATCCAGTTCCAGGATTCTGTAATTAACTCTGGTAAACATTGAAAGTACCTTACTGAAATCTTGCTTATTTGATTTTGTCCAGCTGTGTGGGGCTTGACAATATCTTTCCATTAGATCTGTTAAGTTTTGACATTCATTCCAGTCAGAAGATAAATTGTGTGAATTCCTGGAAGTCCAAGTGTCTCTTTGCAACTTTTATCTTGTTGACCAACAACCCCGGATATAAGAGCAAAAAAATATTTCTTCAACCTCTCTTTTCCTCTGTTCATTTTTTTTCTTGAACGGAAGACAGATATTCTTAAGCTGGCCTGTCAATGAGGTTGTGCTTTTTTTTAATTACCCAATCATTCCATTAATATTTTGAGGAAAGGAGTTGAGTTCTAATTAAAATTGTAATCATCATCAGAAAACATTGGGTTTGGACCAGGCTTTATGGTCTTTTAAGGACCTTTCTTTAATTTGTAGTTATTCCTGTTGCTATTATTGAATTGAATAATTTTATTTTACAGTATACTTGACTTCCTGTTCTTTTTGATTCTTAACCATAAATAGAAAGTCAATAATTATTATGTTACTGTCATTTGATCACTGCAAGGCTGTTAGTAGGGGTAGCATTTCTCCCACATGCTAAAGAGACTTTTCTGGTATCAGTTGAAGAAGAAACAGGAGTGTGATTTCTTAGAATTTCTCAAATGTTGTCACTATTACTTTCACTGGACATTGTGTCCTAATATTTTGAGGAAAGCTTTTGGAGATTGCCATCTTCCCTTCAAGCTAAGACAAACATATAATTCTAAAAATTCTTTAAAAAAAAAATTCTATGATTTAATTTAATTAATTTAAAATTTAATCTTTTAAATTTACTTAGATTTATTTAAATATTAATATTACAGTATTTTAATGTTAAATATTAATATTTTTTAAAATAACCAGGTTTTTTTTTTTTTTTTAGAAAATGCTCATTGTCTGAAGCAGAGCGGATTCTTCTGGAATAATGATTGTAAAATGCATATGTGATTTATCTAAATGCACTTAGATCAATTGTTTATGCCTATGACAGCAAAGAAAAGCCTAGCTCCCACAGAGGAAAATAAATTAGAAAATCTTGAGAACCTACCAGCTCTTTTTAAGAGGAGAGGAGAGGAGAGGAGAGGAGAGGAGAGGAATTCTTTATTGGCCAAGTGTGATTGGACATACAAGGAAGTTGTCTCTGATGTATAAGCTCTTCGTGTGCATACAACCAACAAGTGATAAATCATAAATCATAAGATACAATCATAAATCATAAGATACAATCAACAAGTGATAGTCATAAGATACTAATAGGAGTAGGTAATAGGAAATGTGAGAAGGATAATAATAATACAGGAGTGTGATTACATGTCTAATCATGTAGTCTTACTACATGATTAGATATCCTTAGGCATAAGACAGTGCTGTGGGAATTAGGTGTTTAGCGAAGTGATGGCATGGGGGGAAAACTGTCTTTGTTAGAAGAGAATAGAGCTGGAAGGGACCTTGGAGGTCTTCTAGTCCAGCCCCCTGCTCAAGCAAGAGAACCTATACCGTCTCAGACAGGTGAATGTCTAGTCTCTTCTTTAAGGGCGCTCCAGTGATGGAGCGCCCATGATTTCTGGGGGTAAGCTGTTCCACTGGTTGATTGTCCTCACTGTCAGGAAGTTTCTCCTTAATTCCAGGTTGCTTCTCTCTTTGATCAGTTTCCAACCATTGTTTCTCTTCCTTCCCTCTGATGCTTTGGTGAACAACCTGGCCCCCTCTGCCTTGTGGCAGCCCCTCAGATACTGGAACACTGCTATCATGTCTCCCCTATTTCTTCTTTTCTTTAGACTAGCCAAATCCAAGTCCCATAGCCGTTCTTTGTATGTTTTAGTTTCCAGGCCTTTGATCATCTTAGTTGCTCTTCTCTGAATTTTTTTGAAACTCTCAACATCTTTTTTGTGATATGGTGACCAAAATTGGCTGCAGTATTCCAGGTGTGGTCTTACTAGGGTTTTATAAAGCGGTACTAATACTTCACCTGATCTTGATTCTATGCCTCTGTTTATACAACCCAGGATTGTATTAGCTTTTTTGGTTGCTGCTGCACACTGCTGGCTCATAGTCAAGTGATCATCCACTAGGACTCCAAGGTCCCTCTCACAGTTACTGTTTTTAAGCCAGGTCTCGCCCAATCTGTATTTATACCTTTGGTTTTTCCTGCCTAAATGTAAGACTTTGCTTTTCTCCACATTGAAACTCATTTTGTTGGACAAGCTCCTTGTTCAAGTTTGTCAAGATCTTTTTGGATCCTGAATTTGTCTTCTGGGGTGTTGGCTACTCCTGTCAGTTTGGTGTCATCTGCAAATTTGATGAGTTCCCCTTCAATTCCCTCATCTAAATCATTGATGAAGATATTGAAGAGTTCTGGACCTAAGACAGAACCTTGTGGTACCCCACTGCTTATTTCTCTCCATGTGTATGTAGTGCCATTGAGGACTAATCATTGAGTACTGGTTGTCAGCCAGCTACAGATCCATCTGGTGGTGATGTTGTCTATTCCACCTTTTCCTAGCTTACCAAGGAGTAGGTTGTGGTCTATTTTGTCAAATGCCTTACTGAAATCTAAGTATACTATGTCCATTGTGTTTCGCTGGTCTACTAGTTTAGTCACTTCATAAAAGAATGAGATAAGATTGGTTTGGCATGATCTGTTTTTAACAAATCCGTGCTTGGCTACTAGTTATGACTTTGTTTGCTTCTAGTTGTTTGCAGATCTGTTTTTGATTATCTTTTCTAGGATGTTCCCAAGTATTGATTAAAGGATGTTCCCAGGTTAAAATGATTGGTCTGTAGTTTCCTGGGTCCATTTTTTTTCCTTTCTTGAAGATGGGGACCACATCAGCCCTTTTCCAATCCTCAGGTACTTCCCCGGTGCTCCAGGATTTATGAAAGATGTGGTGCAATGGTTCTGAGATAACATCTGCCAGCTCTTTCAGAACTCTGGGATGTAATCTGTTGGGTCCTGGTGATTTATATTAATCAAGGTTGGATAGATTTTCTCTTACCATTTTCTTGCTTATTTTAATTTTTGTTTCTAGTATGACTTTTGCAGTGGGTTTTTTGGTATGTTGGGCTATAGTTTCTTTTTGTGTGAAGACTGACACAAAGTATGAGTTAAGCATCTCTGCTTTCTCCTTTTAGTGGGCCATCTTCTCTCTTTAGTGGGCCTACAGTTTCCTTAACTTTTTTCTTGTTAATATGTTGGAAGAAACTTTTTTTTTATTGTCTTTGATTTCTGTTGCAAGTCTTTGTTTGTTCTGAGCCTTTGCTTTCCTAACTTCATCTTTGCATATTCTCACTGTCTGCTGATAATTGGCCTTAGTTATGTGCCCCTCTTTCCATTTTTTCTATTTGTCCTTTTTGTCTTTCAGTTTGTTAGAGAGATCTTTGTGCAGCCATGCTGGTTTCTTCTTGGATTTCTTGTTTTTCTTTCTCAATGGTACTGTGCTGGTGATCACATTTTTCAGGGTGTGTCTAGTTGTCTTGGCATGCAATGCTCTATAGCAGTGTTGAAAGAAAAATCTTCATCAGGATCCAGTCCAAGCCGGGAATAAACAAAATGGAGACTGCTTTAGAAAGGTTCTTGTTTATTTAGTTGCCAGAAACTTCAGTGACAGCAGATGTTTCTGGGGTGGCTGACCACATGGAGCTGGGAGTTGTGGGTTTTTATACCTTCTTATGCTTTTGTGTTTGGAGTTGTTCCTGTTCCTATGGCATGAACTTTGACCTGAGCTTTTGAGCATGTCCTTTTGGTATTCTGGTGCTGGTGGGTTAATCCTATTATGTCCTAAAGGTCATGTCCTGCTTCCCTGGGGCTGGGATTGGGGCTGGGGCTGAGGGCTATGTCCTTTGTTGGATTTTTTTGGTGAGGGGTTGCTAGTTCTAATCCTATCACTCTGCTATTGTTAGCTATCAAATCTTGGTCCAAGGGATTTTGAAAGATCCTGTCTTGAATCGGCTTCTGCCTGCAAGTATTTGCTCATGAATAGGGCCTCAGTCTTTCTGAATGGGATTACCAAATCTGCATTTCTACAGAACTGGCTTGCTTAGTTTCTGTTTTGGGGCTATTAAGAAAAACTGGGCCTGCTTTTCTGCCTTTAAGATCCTTTGGGGAAATATAACATTCTGCATTTTTAATATTTCCTTTTCTGGGGGAGTTGCTGTCTTCCTACAGCCAGTGTCCTGAGGGGAGAAGTTGAAACAGTTTATGTCCAGAATGTAAGGGGTTTATAGATATTTTCTCAGCCCTCTTTCTGGCTCATGCATTATACATTAATAGTCATTGCATTGATGCTAAGAAGCTACACTGAACTTTTTTTAGGGTACCAATAACTGAAGTGGACAGGACCATATTGTGAAAGGCTTAGGATTGTATCATGCATGTGGGTAATGCAAGAATTTTGTGTCACTGTTGTTTTCCTATATGATTCACCTGTGGAGATGGTTACCAGCATCAAATTCCTGGGTGTGCAGCTAACAAGTAGGCTGGCTTGGTCACTCAACAGTGAGAAACTGGTGAAGTGGGCACAGCAGCGCCTGCATTTTCTACGCCGCATGAGAAAAGCACATCTTCCTTCCCCCGTCCTGACCACTTTCTACAGGGAGACGACCGAGAGCATCCTGTCATACAGCATCACAGTCTGATTTGGAAGCATCACTGCTTCAGACAGGAAGGCGGTGCAGAGAGTGGTGAGAATGGCCGAAAAGATCATTGGCAGTTCCCTCCCTCCCATCCAGGACATAGCACAGAAGCGCTGCTTGAGCAGGGTCCTTAAGATTATCTGGGACACTACACATCCTCTTCATGACCTATTTTCCTTGTTACCTTCTGGGAGGAGGCTTCGTGGTATCCGTAGCAGAACATCCAGATTCAGCCATAGTTTCATTCCATACAGCATTAACCTTGCAAACTCTCAAGCTTCCTCCTTCCGTTATATATTCAAGATGGTCAGTATTTAATATGTATTTGTTATGTATATGTAGGGGTGTGGGTCTATACATATGGTGTATATAGTATGTTTTAGGTGTGTGTCATGTATGTGTTTCACTTTGAGAGCGGGCAACTAAATTTCATTTTTGATGTGTGCCGTTGTGCCCACAGTAAAAAAATGACAATAAAGGTTATCTTATCTTATCTTATCTTATCTTATCTTATCTTATCTTATCTTATCTTATCTTATCTTATCTTATCTTATCTTATCTTATCTTATCTTATCTTATGTTGGGGAACCATTGTTTTTTAAAGTGTTATTATGGTATTAGACTTGTTTTAGGACTTCCTCCAATTTTTGCTGTTTTTCCACACTCAAAGTGATAGAAAATGTTGCTGCTGCTATATTTAGACAATAAGGGGAAGAGAGACTGGAGGCTGGAAATTTACATGTGGCCTTTGTGCTCCAAGTAGTTTAACCTTTGCTCTTCAGACTAATAAAATGTCAGATATCTGTCAGAAAAGTCTGTTTCAGGCAGAGACGGGCACAGTTGTCAAAAAAACCCTTAAGGAATTATATTATAGCACTTCAATGCTAGAAAATAATTTTGTAATTTGGAATAAGCTCATTAATAAGAATAGAGGAAATAGAGGAAATAGTATGTATATGTGTGTATGTGTATGTGTATGTGTATGTGTATATGTATATGTATTCAGTGCCAAAATTCTCAGAACATTTTGCAAGTTTAATGGAAAGCAAGTGAAAAACATGAATCAGGAGCTAGAAAGTTGCTTTGCTTTTTGGATAAACAATATATTTATGAATTTATAAACAGCTTCTGTCAAAAGACTCTGATTATCATATCTGAGGGTTTTTTTCTGGTCTATTTTATCTTATTTTAAAGGTCATGTCTGGATGCAGCAGGAATATAATATGGGCACAAGTATTTATCAGAAGGTTTCTCTTTGGGGAAAGACTTTGGGTCACGGTCAGGAAACATATGAAAGAAAGTAAAAAGAAAGGTGACAAAACTGCAAAGATCAATCTAGCTTAATCCCCATAATGGCCAATCTGAGACAATGAAGTACAAGATTTGCCACAGTTATGAATGGACCCAGTTCTCTCTCCCTTCCTATTCCACTGCCATATCAGTGATACAAGAAGTGGGATTTCCCCAGGAACAGAGAACAATAAACCAGTAATGCAAGGGAGGACCTTGGAACAAAATCTGTTGGGAGAGGTAACTATTAGGTAATATTTTGTGAAGATGGCCTTTGGTCTTTCCAGAGTGCCCTGTCCTTTGAGTTAACTGAGTGATTTAGAATTCTAGTATTCTGAAAGAGAAATCTTTTCCCCTATACCCATTTTCTATGCTATGCATTGTTATAAATCTCTGTTGTGTCCTGTTTAGTTGCTTTGGGAAATAAAAAGCCTTAAACAGAAAAGTGCCCCAAGTGATAATTATTTTAATTACCTTTGTGTAGTTTCTTGCTAAATACTTATTCTGTTGAAGAGACAGTAATGAGAATTGTGCACAATATTCCAAATATTGCTGTAATGTAGATGTATTGAAAGACATTGCGATTGTGGCAATTTTATTTTCATTCTCTTTCCTCTAAAACAAATATGGATTTTTCCTTTTCAGCAGCTGCTATAGTCCATTTTCCCTGCACTAACCAAAACAGTGAAATCTATTTTCTACTTAGTCATTACCAGTTCAGCTCCCATTAAAGTAAAAAGGTTGCTATCCAACTTTTATGACATCATTTATAGGAATGGTCTATTAGTTTGCTAATAGGTGATATCACCATCTCTCAGCACCTTGGCATCTAATTAGCAAAACAAGATGCAGTTTTCTATTTTGACATCATTTGACCTTTTTTTTTTTTTATAATGTAATATTTTACTTTTGTGTTGTGTTGTTCTCTTTCCGTAGATATTGTTTGGTAATATGATTTTCTAAAATTAAGAATGATGAAAGGAAAAGAACTGAAGATCCACAAGAAGCAGAGGACACTACTACTACTACTACTACTACTACTACTACTACTACTACTACTTCTTCTTCTTCTTCTTCTTCTTCTTCTTCTTCTTCTTCTTCTTCTTCTTCTTCTTCTTCTTCTTCTTCTTCTTCTTCTTCTTCTTCTTCTTCTTCTTCTTCTTCTTCTTCTTCTTCTTCTTCTTCTTCTTCTTCGTATTCCAATTACCTTCCTGAAGTAACAGTCTGATTAAATGCCCAACCAAGGAATTTATGGAAATATCACTTTTCATAGGAATTCAAATATTCTTACATGAAACCTACAATATGAGGACTGGGTATAATTTTCATAAGCCATTACATTTAAAATTACAATATGCTTTTGGGACTAGACTGCAAACTACTACTTCCAAGCCATTCTTACTTCTATGCATTTATTAAGATTATCTTTAAAAAACATAACACACATAAACACACAGTGTATACTCCTTTTTTTTTTTTTAAACAGCAATTTCGTAACGGTAATCTTCTATTATTTACATTTTTCCCCCTTATTCTTCTTTAAAAAATATTTGTCCTTGTTGTCCCATTGTTTCTTATTTCCATTTTCTTCCTTCATACTATACTTCATACTTAGAATAATACATATTATTACTATACATTATTATACATTATTATACACACATTTTCCCTTTCTTGTTTATTTTCATTTATTATTTCTAATCTCCAACCAATCATACCACTTATTCCATATTACATAGTACTCTGTGTCTTCCTTTTCTTTTATCTCTTTTGTTAATTTGTCCATCTCCACACAGTCTAAGATTTTCCTTATCACTTCTTCCTCTGATGGTATATTCTCATTTTTCCAGAACTGTGCGTAAACTATTCTTGCTGCCGTTGTTATATGTAAGATTAAGTACCGTATTTCTTTACTATATTTTCTATTTAAAATACCCAGCAGGAAGATCTCTGGTTTCCAGTCTACAGGTTGATCTATTATTTCTTCCATCCATCTTCTTATTTTAGTCCAGTATTTTTTCGCAACGGTGCATGTCCACCATAGATGATAATATGTTCCATGTACCTTTTTACATTTCCAGCATGTCGGCGAGTTGTTCTGGAACATCTTGGCAAGCTTTGCTGGTGGAAGATGCCATCTGTAAAACATCTTCAACTGGTTTTCCTTGAATGCCGCAGACATAGTCAATTTTATGTTTGTTTCCCATATTTTTTCCCATTTCTCCAATTCTATGTTGTATCCGAAATTTTTTGCCCATCTAATCATTGTGTCTTTGACAACCTCGTCTTCCATTTTATATCTCAGTAAATATTTATATATATTACTAATTAATTTTATTTCTATTCCGTGTATAATTTTATCCAATTCTTGCGGCTCTTTTTGTATTTCATATAATTTTTTGTCCTCTGTATATTTAGATTGAATTTGTATAAATGTCCACCAATCAATC
Organism: Azemiops feae; assembly: GCA_023970755.1. Lineage (NCBI taxonomy): Eukaryota > Metazoa > Chordata > Lepidosauria > Squamata > Viperidae > Azemiops > Azemiops feae. The sequence continues at coordinate 5,189,826 of JALGBA010003980.1, forward strand.
TCTCTGCCTACATCTTGTTCCAATTCTTGTTTTGTTTTCAGATTTCCCTGTTCATTTACCAATTCCTTGTATCTAATTATCTTATTTATGTCCAGTAAGTTTGGGTGTTTCAGAGCTTCTATTGGGGATAACCACATTGGAATTCTTATGTAATGTTTTTGTTTTATTTTTTCCCAAGTCTGTAGCAATGCGTCCCTAACTATGTGTCTTTGAAAGTATCTGTGTATTTTATATTTTTCATCCCATAGGAATGCATGCCACCCCGCTTGCAAGTCATGTCCTTCTAGTGTTAAAATTCTGGTATTTTTCAATTCCATCCATTCTTTTAGCCAAGTTAGGCTTGATGCTTGGTAGTATATTTCCCACTCTGGTAATGCCAATCCCCCTTTATCTTTCGTATCTTGCAAGAGTTTTAATTTAATCCTAGGTTTTTTTCTTTGCCATATAAATTTAGTAACCAATTTATTTAATTCTTGAAAGAATGTTTTCCCTAGTTTTATTGGAATAACTTGGAACAGGAATAATGTTTTTGGCAGTATATTCATTTTGGCCGTTGCGATCCTCCCTAAAAATGAAATTTGTAGATTTTCCCAATTTTCTAAATCTTTTTTTATCTGGTGTAATATTTTATCATAATTATCCTCCTTAATCGAGGAGCACTTCGCTGTAAGCCAAATCCCTAAATATTTTGTTTTCTTAGTTACGCTTATTTTTGTTTTATCTTCCAATTCGCTTTCCTGTGCCTTTGTAAGATTTTTGGTTATCAATTTGGATTTATTCTTATTAATCTTAAGTCCGGCTACCTCACCAAATTCTTCTATTTTTTGAATTAATTTAGGGCCGGTTTCTAATGGGTCTTCCAAAATAAATACCAAATCATCAGCGAAGGCTTGGACCTTATATTCTTCCTTCTTAATTTTTAAACCCTTTATTTCTTGATCCTGTCTGATTTTTGTCAGAAGTATTTCTAATGATAAAATAAATAGAAGAGGAGAAAGTGGGCACCCTTGTCTTACTCCTTTAGTTATATCAGTTTTTTCTGTCATTTCGTCATTCATAATTACCCTAGCTGTTTGTTTAGTATATATTTTCTCAACCATCTTTCCAAATTTTGTCCCAAATTCCATGTAGTTCAATTGTGTTATAATAAACTTCCAATTCAAATTATCAAATGCCTTCTGGGCATCAAGGAAAACCAGTGTAGCTTGTCTTTCAGAATGGACTTCATAGAATTCTAAGGTGTTCATTATTATCCTCATATTGTTTTTTATCTGTCATCCTGGTAGAAATCCATTTTGATCTGGGTGGATGTAGTTATTCAAAAATTTTTTAATCCTTTCTGCTATTATTGTTGCAAATGTCTTATAGTCTGTATTCAGTAAAGAAATCGGCCTATAATTTTGAATTTGTTGCAAGTCTGAGTCTTCCTTAGGGATGAGAGTAATAATTGCTTCAGTCCAAGATGCCAGTATCTTCGCCTCCTCCAGCACCTCATTACAAATCTCCAACATTATCCATTGTAGTGACTCTTGTGTATTTTTATAAAACTCAACCGGAATTCCATCTGGGCCTGGTGATTTATTATTTTTTTGTTTTTTCAATGCTGTTTCTAGTTCTATTACGGTTATTGGTTCCAATTTTTATTTCATTGCTTTCCTTAGAAATAAAATATTTTGGTAGCTCTGAGCCATAGCACTCTGGATGAGGAAGTCTCAAATGTTCCATCCTGAGTTATTAGGAACAAGCACAATTTCTCTATGAATATTTCTGAAAGAGCTTCATTATGACTAGACCTATTGTTGCTCTTCTGAATTGTTGTTGTTGTTGTTAGTTGCGAAGTCGTGTCCAATCCATCGCGACCTCATGGACAACGTTCCTCCAGACCTTCCTGTCCTCTACCATCTTCTGGAGTCCATTTAAGCTCATGCCTACTGCTTCAGTGACTCCATCCAGCCACCTCATTCTCTGTCGTCCCCTTCTTCTATTGCCCTCAATCTTTCCCAGCATTAGGCTCTTCTCCAGTGAGTCCTTCCTTCTCATTAGGTGGCCAAAGTACTTGAGTTTCAACTTCAGGATCTGGCCTTCTAAGGAGCAGTCAGGATAAACAAATGGAAAACTTGAGCAGCCACTACCTTATTAAGATTTAGGAAAGTATTTAACAGTTCTGTTTTTAACAGTAATTTCTGACCTTTATGTTTGAATGTAAGGATAAATTTTGTTTTGTTTTTAGTGGTCTATATAAATGATATAAATCAGGGGTGTCAAACTTGCAATGTCACGTGACATGTTGCGATGTATCGTGACTTTTTTGCCATTGCCGGCAATGGGGTGGTTTTGCTATGATGCAACCGGCCCGCGGGCCAGCAGTTTGACAGCCCTGATATAAAACAAGAGCACACCAAAGTGTGTCATCAGATAGCTTAGTAGCTACTGAGCTTCTCTTAATGGCTTTTTTTTTTCTATTTATCTCTTTTCCACATCCTAATTCAAGAAGAATAAAATAACAGGTCTGGTTATACCTCAGGTCATACAATGTAATTAACCATAAGTGATTAATTTCATTTGTCATGGAGCATTCTGTAAGAGTGGGATTATTGAATTTAAATTCTTAACATGATGGGTAAAACAGGTGAATATTTTCATTTTGCATAATTATGATCTTAATACAGGCAGTTCTTGACTTATAGCAATTCTTTTAATAACCATTCAAAATTAGAAAGCACTGATAAAAGTGACTTATGACCGTTTTTCACACTTAAGACTATTGCAGTCATATGATCACCTTTTGTGACATTCTTACAAGCAAAGACAATGGAGAGGCAAGATTCACTTAACAACTGTGGCAAGAAAGGTCGTAAAATGGGGCAAAATTCACTTAACAACTGTCTCATGTAGCAACAGAAATTTTGGGCTCAATTGTGATCGTAAGTCGAGGACTACCTATATGCAGGTACCATATGCAGGCTATGTTCCCAAATAATTTCATAAATATGACATAGAATCACTTTCCAACTTCGTGCCCTCCAATTATACTGAATGATAAACCTCTCATCTCTAGTTGACCTGGCCATTATTTTGACCAGATTATGGAAACTGTTCTTGATATTAAATTCAATAAAACAGTTTTGAATTTAAATAATTAAACAGTATAAATAGCTTGAACACTGTATTTCATTTCCATTGAAAAAGTGTATGCAAAGTGTCAGCTTCTTTATTAATTGCCATCTTAACCCAGTTCAACACCATTTTGAGGTACAAATGTTAGCATTCCAGCAGAGCTACACATCCCACTACATTTCAGCAGCTGATATATATTTATATTTCCTCACCACAATCATTACCCAATTTTATTGATTTAAATTCATCCTCTTTCTCACACATGCTGTGGAAGAGTAAGAAATAACCAGCCAGCAAAATCTACTAGGCCTGAGAATTTAGAGTTATCCATGGCCTTCCAACAGGTTTTTATGTGTTTTTTTTAGAAACTAAGCTTTTATTATAGAAAAGTGTTTTGTTTTTTTCTCCTCTCCTGGAAAGTGCTTTTTCAGTGTTAAGTTCTTCATCGTCATATTTCACAAAAAAAACCCTAAGCAAAATTGTACAACAGATTGCCAGGACTTTGACTGGATAATACACTTGCTTTGATAGCTTTACCTACTGTGTATGGGAAATTTGCTAAATATGCTAAGGTGTGGATGATGGCAAATAATGCTGCTGAGAAACTGGTAGTTTTATGCATATGAGTGATAAACCATACTATGGGGCAATGAAGCAACTTCAGAATGGCTCCACTGACTCAGCTGGTTATAGAATCCTCATGGACAAGAAATTATCTAAAGCAGCTTTCTAGTTTGAACAGAAACACACAGACTATTTCTGAATTTCAATAACTTTCCTTTTCTCCTTTAATCTCTCTTGCTCTGAGGAATAATATAGTGTATATATTTATAAGTAAGTAAATGAATAAATATTGATCTCCTAAATGCTATTCCTGGTTTCTCATTTTCAGCTCTTCCCTCATCTAAAATTACTGCTTATTGTTCAGTGATACGCAGCCATAATATTTAGCACAAGTTATTACATGTATTTGTATAATCAAACCGATGCCCCCATAAGTTATCAACATTCATGTAGTGGTACTGGACCTTAATGGCCACATTAATTCTTCTCTAGCTGATTATTTTATCAAATGATAACCCTACAGTGGACATTGCTTCTATGCCTAAGAAAAGTTAATTTCCTCTTTACTATAGAGGTGAAATCTCAAAAGAATATCAAACCACAGAGCAGACATAATAAGGTCACTTCCAGCACAAAATTATCATACTGATTTTATGATATTTGATCACCAGGAAACCAACTTCATTCTTTCTGCCTGCTCCTTCTCTAACTCTCATCTACTCATACATATATGTACACTGTGCCTATTGCAAAACAGATCTTAGTCAAAGTGTCACTGTCTAGTCAAAAGAAAATAATAATAATAATTAAACCCTGTTAAACAGCTCTGTTTTTCCAATTATCTGCTAAACTAATACCCATTGGTTTCCCAGATGCAAAAACTCTCATTCATCCTCATATTCAATTGCAGAGTAGACTATGAAATGTTTATGGGTGCCAACTTGCTTTGCTGAAATGAGTCCCACAGGAAGAGATAGTCATTTGATGGTCATAAGACCCTGTTTGTTCCCTGTCACAATGCTTCATCATAGCTTCATAGCACAAAATCATATTTAGAACAAGGCAAATGTTAGGCACAAGCAACCAGACCCACATATGAAAGGTTTACTGTGTTCTACCTATACTACAGGAATCTCCCCAGATGCTTGCCTTTCCTTGGGAACAAACAGATAAGATTCCATTGAACTGATTTGGGGGGAGGGGGAGATCAGGCTTATATCTCTTGTGGCTGTGCAAGAACTCAAGGCTAGTTCCCTTCTTGATCCCTCCTCCTTGTCTTGGTGGGTGTTTCCCAACATCAATACTGAGCTTTCACACTAGATAAATATTGGTCACATACCTGTGAATTTCTTAGTCAGGTCTTGGTGTCCATCAGACCAGTTTGTTGGCTTTTTTTCAGACTTGTCCTTAGTTTATGCCACGACAATAGAGAAAACAAGAAAGTTTCAGCTACCATTTTCCTGCTGATGAAATAATCAACACGCACCTGTTTTCTGCTGTGAAAACAAACCTACACTTGTTAATGTGATGGCCTTTTAATCTGCAAAATGGTAAGAAACAGGCATGCTGTAAAATATTGGAATTTAGAAACTTTCTCTTCTGGTTTATAAATTGAACAGGAACAGCAGGAAACTGGCATAAATATCTGTTTCTGTGATGACAGATTATGATGCCACTGCTAAAAATTAGGTTCTCACATGGCAAACAAAAGGGAAGCCCAGCTGTGAGAACAAAGCTTTTGTTTCGATCAAGATGTCAAAAGCAGCTCTTCCTCTCTACCAAGTTCAAAAACCTAGATTGTTTGGGTAACTTCTTTTTATACCTTCTATGTGGATTCTTTGATGTGATATCTGCAAAAGTGCATATTTCCAAATGCCTTTTGCTGTTAAAAACTGCCTTGCAAAATTGGGAGAAATCAGGAATCTACCTCTGAATGTGTGATTACATTCTGATCCACAAATCAGCCATTAACATTAGTTCCCAAGCTTTTCATTCCTTAACCATTTCCAGTAAAATCAGATCCAGGATTAATGAGCCTTGGATATTCTTAAAGTGTATATTTAATCCTATTTTCACTCAAGATTCCAGATTTGGAAGCCCGTGGTTTTACCTTTCCAGGTAAGTAGAAAATGCTAATGCTATTGCTACACATCCACTGTCATGAGTACACATCCACTGTCATTAAAATAGCAGGAGTCCTTGCTAATTTGACAAAAAGAATGGGGGAAACCTTCTTTGCCAATAATTTTCAGTGATGATATTAGAAAACTTTGTAGAAACACCTTTTTTTGGCATCAAATACATTCAGAAAACAGCGTTAATGACTTTGACTATAATGAGAAATACATTTTTCCATACTTCATCTCAAATACCCTTTTGTGATGTTTCCACCCTATTTTCATACATTTTGATGTTAAATGATCTCAGATACTTAAAATGCTAGTAGGTTGGTTTCTGTACAAAACTAATTTATATGGCATAGTTTTATCCTTGAAGTGTGAAATGCCACTATTCTATAAATACAACCACCAAAAATGATCCTATAATGGGATAGCTTCTGGAAGTGAAATAATGAATAAGAATACTAATTATTATCAAATCAAGGGGAAAATGAGAAATTGTCCTTTATCTATTGGATTTCATCCATGTTTTAGAATTCATTATGAAGCTTTAAGTAAATATTAGGAACATAATCTTCCTATGGAGTTTAACAGAGTTAACTATGCTACTAGTGAGTTAATTCTGTGCAATACATTCAATTCGGTGGGATTTTAATCTATACCTGGAATTGATATGTTAATTTTGAGACTTTTCTGGATGGTACTCTTGGATTCCCCCTCAACTCTCTCTATATAAAGCACAACTCAACACATAAAATATGTATATTATTTATTGACATATATTTCCACATAAGGGATATCAAACCACAGATAACAAACATTTCCAGATTTTGATATATTTTCCAAAGAGAAAGTTATAAATTAGAGATAAAGCTTTTTAAGTTTGTGTACGTGTGCCAATACACATATAGCAATCTTCTGGGATTTTTCATGGTGAAGTAAAAATATTCATTTGTTAATTAAACAGTGGGATGAATATCATAGAAGTGCTTTTTCCAAAAGGGAACTGGACTTTCTTGGGACAAGAAAGCCCTTTAGAATAATCATGACCTGGATGATTGAGAATCTCCATAGACAGTGGGATGAATAAACCCATTCATTATTCTTCATGAACCAACATACATCACTACAATCAATAAATATATTCGGCCTAAAATAAAAATATTATCCAACACTGCAGACCACCATTGACTCTCTTTTATGTTATCCTACTTGTGCACTTTTCCTATTTTGAAGAAAGATTTTCTGTTCTTCTGCATAACTTTCACTTCCTTCCCATTTTCTGATATTTTCCCCTGGTACATTGGGAAGTCATTTTACTTGACTATAAACAGTGATTCCCTTCCCTCAGTTATTGAAAATAAAAAAAATGTAATTTCCTACAATGACAGTTAAATCTGAACTCACCTTTATTTACAAAGTTTTGTGCAATTGTTTAGCATTTCAAAGAAACTTGTTGGCTCTAAAAGCTATTTACTGATAGGATTTGAAATTAACTCTCTTCAGATATAAGTTTAACTCAGGAGATCTATAATCAGTGATTATAAAGCGATTGACTTGCTCCCTACAATCTTTGCTCATGTATATCTCATCTTCTCAATTTGAGACTTTTCTCAATTGTTGTGGGAAGATCTGCAGAGGCCTCTGTTTGCATCCAGTTCCAGAAATAGAGGTTTTTGTCACCAACTGGGATGGCAAACAATTTTAAGTCTGCATTCAGATGAACAAGAACAAAGAAGACATGCTGCTCTGGACTGCAAAGTCCCAAATAAAGAGGGCAGGGCACCACTAATGAGAAGATATAAGGGTTTGGGTCAGTTTGCTTATCATCTGACATGGTTTGGATCCTTGCAAATTAGCTTTGAAAAGGTAGCTTGCTGAATAGTTTGGGCCCTCAATTGACCTTATAGGCTTATTATGGGGGGGGGGAGAATGAAGTGCTATGTGCATTGAGCTTCTGCAAGAACAATGGGCTATAAATGTTGCTTTTATTTCTCAGCATATGTCAGAATTTTGTTCCTAGCTTAATCGTCAGCCAACAAATCTGTCTCCTCCCTGAGGTGTTTTCTATTTTCATAGCACTTCACATTCAGCTGAAGAGTCATAAATACAACACACAAAATATATCTCCACAGTACACAGAATTATCATACAAGATGTAACAATGGCACTTGTTTAGTTGTTTTTAAATGGCATTAACCAGATGCATGACAACAGGTCTCTCAATAGCTATGAAGCTTTAGTTGTTCTGAGGAAGACCTACTGAATTTCACATGTGGGGCAAACGGCAACCTGGGCAAGACAGTTTTATTTATTAAGAATATTTATGTCTTATCCTTCCAACAGAATATTGCTCCTAGTGGATAAATATAAAAAGGGTATAATTAAAGAAAAACAGATGGTTGAACATATTTAAAAAGATGCCATTAAAAACAAGCCGGTGTTCAAATCAATTGTCCTGTTTCATGAAAGTTGTCTTCCACTTGAAAGAAGCTCCACCCGCCTTCTTTTCTCAAGAAACGTTTGAGTTTCTTTGCAGGGTTTTCAATGGATTCTTTGAGGTTGTACCATTGCTATGGCAGAAGAAGTCCCTCTTCATGTATCTATGTGTTTATTTCTACTACATTTCTCCTTAATGGTCTGCAGCTGCTCTGGATTCCTCCATTTCCTGCTTGGAAAAATACCCTCAAGAGAGATATAACAACTTTCCTATTGGTTCCCAAGAGGATGGAACAAGATGGGACAAGACAAGAGAGGCTTAAATTCTTCTCTATAAGAGTTCCTTGAAATGTAATTCTCCTTTGCATATTTAAATATATGTTCCTTTTTTTTTCAATTGGATTACTAGAGTCAAAATATTCAGAAATGTACAAAATAAAACATGGGCACACTGTTTCATGCAGACTCAGGTTCAGTTTATGGTCACCCACTCACTAACTCAGGGTCCTGGAAAATAGCCACACTCAAATCACTTTCAACCAAACACTGAAGCCCGACCGGATCTTTAGAACATATAGAGACCCAGTGAATTTAAAATAATAGCAAAACTTTACTGGTTACAATAAATTTATTTTCTCTTTCTTGCATGCACAGGCATACATTCATCCACTTACTCACATCCTAGGCTAGCAGGCACTAGCCAAAGGGATGGAAGTCCGGTTTCTAAGATGACTCAAAATTGTAGGTAGGCTTTTGGACCCTCCCAAAGTCGTTGCATTGTTGATTCACAGGACTGATAGCTACTCTTGCCTTGTTGATTTACAAGTCTGATAGCTCTTGATAAGATTTGGGAAGGAGTTTCCCATGTGCTCAGGCCCAGCTTCTTTTGTCTGGTTCAGGTGACATTTTTTTTCCTCTGTTTTCTTAACAACTTGGTTCTTTCTTAACTATTTCCCCCAAGGGAGCTTTTCCTAGCTTTTGTTCACCCTGCTTATGTGCTTGCTTCATCTTTGGGTATGACAGCTTAGGCCTACTCTCACAACGCAAACAAATATTTAATGCCTTTTAGAAAGCTATGCACAGGCTGCCTACTGTATGAAGTAGGATTCTGAACTCATGAAATTTATTTTTTCCCCCAAACATATCTCAGAAAACAGGATGTATAATACAGATATTGAGGAGAATTATAAGGCAAAACAAAGAACAAAATGGGACAGGAAATCAGAGGTCATAAAAGTGAAGACAAGAGCTATTAATTCTGACTGTAGAGAATTATTCAATACAAAGGACATGGTCATTATGACTACACAGAAGACACTTTTTTCAGAGGCATTTTTAAAGAATTACTTTGAGGTTGGTAAATAGGAATAAAAGAAATGGTAGCTGACAGACAATAGAAATGGGCTGAACACAAATGTAATTGTACAACAAAATCTTAGGGAAAATTATGGTCCTCTTTGTTTGGCTCTTGAAAAGGTGATGAAAACAGTGGGTAACAACTATTCAGAACACAATCCTTTGACATCATCCCCAGAAAATAGGATTTAGGCTTCCAGGAAGTCTGCATAATTTTGTGTATATATTTGTTACTATGTGCCTCTTGCATGACTTTTGATCCTGCAGTGGCAATTCAACCCTACAAATATCTTTTCCTAGCTTTTAGCTGAAATAGTCTGTGTGAGAAATTGCAGCCAGATGGACAAAACAGCTGTTGAATTTTTTTTAGGTACATGAACCATTTTCCCAAGGCTATTTTAACAAGTTGAAATAGCCTTTCTGCCTTTCTGGTCAATCTCTAGGTCTTTCATAAATGTATTTATATTAATTCCATTTTTGCCATCTTATAAGCATGTAATCTAAAGGCTCATATACAGTATCTATAATTTGTCCTTTCTTCCACTTTATCTGACAAAGTTGTTATCTTTTCAAAGAACTCCATATATCTCTTAGCCAGAGACGGTCAGCTCTGACTATATGAACAATCAGCTTCTGCTTCATTAGGTTATAATTGCTAGCAACTGTCTCATTAGACACGGCTAGGATTAATATGTCATTGGAACCTCTCTCCCCAGCATGGGAAGGCAATGGCAAGACAAGCTGTGCATCAGTGCTAATCATATTTGTTGAAGTGCATGGATATTGTTGAAAAATGAACAGAATAACTTTTGGCTTGCCAAGGGTGTAAGCCTGTAGAGGTCAATTGTTTCATTATGAACGCATGTTAAAAATCATGAGGTTGGATTCCTGGTAGAAGCATCCCCAAGAAGAATTCTGCTCAGAATCATTTTTACTGATAAGGGACAAAGTGAGATTCAAGTCTCTAAATGTCTATGTATATTCTCAGTCATCCAGGTCATGGCTGTCCCAAAGGTGCTTTTTAAAGAGGCATCTGGACTTTGTTCTTTCTTGAAGAAGCTTCTCATCCAAGAACTGAAGAAGCTTCTTGGATAAGAAGCAAAACATCTTCAAGGAAAAAGAAAGAAAGTCCAGATGCCTCTTTAAAAAGCACCTTTGGGACATGCAACCCTCAGTGCTTTTGCTGCCTTGATCATTGTTTTGAAGATTTCTGAATCTGATTTTTGGGAGATGTAGGGGACTTCAAAGGAAGATTGGAATGAATTAGATAGGTTCTTCCCACACACATCCTGAAGAAATACTAGAAAAATGGATTTCCATGGACAGAGGGGACCTTTTCATCTGTGGGAAAAAGTTTGCTGGTTCCAGCACTTTGTTTAAACCCAGCAAAAATCCTTTGTTTGAATTCAGTGTAGTTTAGACAGTAAATAATATGGACTTTTCCTTATTTTGTGGCAGAGGTAGGTTGTTCTTCAATCATGGCTAAATATAAGAACATGCTTTCTAAGCTTGTGATAGACATTACATATATAGGTCTATAACAATTTCCCTAATACTTCTTCCTCTTTCTTTAGAAGCTGCACTTTTGGGAATAGGAGACATGCAAAGAAGCACTGAGGAAAAGAAACTGCTATTGTTCCCTGTTTGTTTATTTCACAGTGTTCTGGCCCTTGGCTGCAGCTAACAACTGTTAACCTTCCATGGCAAGAATCATGATTGCCTGAATATATAATGTGTTTGTAAAAGTTCTAAATAGAGGATAATTACTATATTACTATGCACATAGACACTGAGTTGTTATCTGAACTAATGCTCTGTGTTAGTATTTTAAAATGGGCTTTTTATAGTAGCCTCTAGTTTAAAGCTGATGTAATTTAGATGAAAATCCAAACAATTCACTGTTGCTGGTGCTCCTTCTTTTTCCTCCTCCTGCTTCTGGTCCAGCATCTTGTAATGGAGAAAGAACAACATAGAGAACATACTAAAATTCTTTTAACATACTGAATTCTTTTAAGTGTAAGATGATATGAGGTGGGTGGAGGAAGAGGTGTATTGAAGTATTTTACTTGTATTTCTGCATATGATCTCCAGACAGGATAGTATAATCACAGCATGATACATAAATCTTAGCATAATAGCTTTAACAGATTTCTCAGAGCTACTACAATTTAGCATGCCAAAGCACTCTTAAAAGGAAACTTTAATTTATATTATTAATTGTGTGATATGAACATGAAAATGGGGGGAAAGTACAAACAGGCAATTCACTTTCCCATAAAAATGATACAAGCCTGTAGCCAATACTTAAGAGAATAATAACTGAATAAAACTAATAAAACTAAAAATCAATTGGATAGGACAAATTGTGAGTTAAATCTTTGCAAACTAACATGAAGATCCGTCTAATGGACAACTGTGGGTCATAGGCTTCAGGTGGATAGAATTGTCTGAAGAATAATTTGGGGTCTCAGTTCAAGTCAGGGTTGCCCAAGAACAAATCAGAATGAAATCCAGACATACAGTACTGTGTGGAAAGGAGATGATTTATTTGTTCCCAAAAGCAAAAAGGTTTGTTTCTGAGAATAGCTAGAAAAAAAAGTAATGTTCAGAGAGGCTGTTTTATAGAGGGACAGGTCCTTTGTATTGTGGGGTTTGTGAGGCGTGTTTGTTCCTTAATTGTGATTCTGCCCAGAATTGTCTTTGTGTTTTCTGGCTTCCTTCTTTGTTGGGTTGTTGGTTTGGGGTAGCTTATTGTAGGTTTTGGGGAAGTGTGGGTGAACAGGTTCTTTGTCTAATTTCTCTTGCCAGGCAGTTGATTTCTGTATTTGTCAGTTGATTGTTTAGCGGAGGTGCAATTTAATAGTCTATTGTTACAATGAGTTTACCTTTGCAACATAGTTTCTAGTTTCTGTGGATCGTGAATTTGTGTTAATGGTTAACGGATAGTTGAGACAGTGGGAGAAATAAAGTTGATTTTGAATAAAGAATCTTCTGTGATTATTATTATAACCAAAATTCTTTCCACAGAATACTGCCATTTTCAAACACATGACATTAGGGAGGAATAGATAAGGTTCTCAAGGTTGGGTATCACAGGCTTCCCCCAATCCCAAGTTACTCTACAATAACAAATCCTTCCTTCCCTCAATACAATTTACTTGCCTCTTGCTGAATGTTTGCTGATGCATGCTTTAAAATAATAATAACAAAGCAATAGTCCAACTTATACTAGGCTGGTTATTTTATCTATTCTCATTAATTCTCTCAAAGCACCTCTAATCCGAGCAATATGAAAAACCCCAAAGTTCACCTTCTCTGATGAAATCTTCTGGTTATCCCACATCTTTCTGCCTTTTGGAGATTTTGTTCTTCTTAAGAGATTCCTCCATACTGCGATAAAAAGGCTGCTATCTCCTTCTTTCTTTAAATATAGACTTATATCATATTAAAACAAAAACAAGAACAAAACATCCATGATAAGGTAAGCAGAACAGCTTTGTAATATTTCTGTCTATCGTTTATGGGCAACTGTGTGTTTAATGTTTTTTTCTGATTTTCTAGAGCTTCCACAAGAGTGAAAGTAAATTTCTCTTATTACATTGCTTTCACTCACCTTAGAAAGAGCTTCTGAACCTCAAGATAATGATTTGCACTTATTTTACAATTTGCAGAAGCCTTATGTGAATTATCTAGGATAATACAAAAAAAAAGATTTATCAGAAAAATGCCTAGAATGGATCATTAAGATTCTTATATGTTATCTCTGATCATGAGCTGACCAATTGATTGATTATGCGCCATCAAATCAATATTGACTCTACACAGTTTTTCTTCATGAGTATCTATCCATCAACTGGTCCTTGAGGACAATCAGTCGCTAACTCACTCTTCTAGAGAGAAGTTCCCTGAGGATGAACTCCAGCTTGAAAGCTTGGAAGACTGAACCTCTCATCTTGGTGACCGACCCAGATTGGATCCTGCAACATTATCCTGGGACACATATATTTTCGCCTTCATTCATAATCAGTCCTTAACTTGGTTTTTCAACTGAATTCAACTGCCTTGGTCTTCTCTGCTTCTTGTTCCTTCAATAGCTCAATAGCTCCCAGCATTAGGGCCTTCTCGAGAGAGTTGCATCTTTGCATAATGGGTCCTAAGTAAGAATAGTTTGAGGCTGGGTATGATAATTCTGAGTTGATTTGGATGTAGGTAGGTATGCAGAGATATATTCATATCTACGCATTGGGAAAATAATTTTATGTTTGTCACATTTATAAAACATAACATTTTAAGGAAGATTTATATAATCTCTATTATTGAAATACTTAATCTCCCCTCCCTCCTCCAAACTAATTTAATTGTTATGAGAGTGATTTTCTAATTGGCAAGCAAAACGCACAGAACATTGGTGGCTAGTGCAGTGATTTATTTATTTATTTATTTAAACTCTATATATTTCCTTTAGAATTTCCCATTAAATAATCAAATGATTGGATTCCACTGGACTGAAAGTAGATTTTGCCTTGTTCTTTCATTTTTACTTAGAGCAATGGTAAAGAATTTGCAGCTTGATGAAATATTGAAGAAAGAATAGTTGGAAAAGATGGATGGAAGAGCACTCACCCTTATGATGGCACCAAGGTAAATCTTTTCTAAGGAGTTCGTGGAGACCTTTGGGACAAAGCAGTAACCTCTGGGGGAAGAGGAAGGCAGTCAATAAAATAATTGAGAGAAGTAAACAATTTGACTTCAGCTTTGGTTCCTAGAGGCTTCGTGTGCAGGTTTTATTTGGTAGTAGTTACTGGTGATGTATAAATGGAAAGCAATCCTCACCTCAGCAGGATTCAAATTGGCTATTACATTGTTTGGAAGTATGAATCCTATAATTCTGCAATAAATAGTGGTAATGGAAGAGTTGGAAATAAATTCTAAGGAAAAACATTCATTTTTCTAAAAGTAATCAGCAGTTGGGTCATATAAAGAGAATGATTGATGAACATATTACCAAACAAATGTATCAAATCAGTTGGATGGAGTGGATTGAAGCTGCAAAAGGGAATAGTGGTAAATGTAAAACTACTACTACAACAACAAATGCATAAATTGAGGGATGGGAATGGCAAATATAAAGGTACATTGCAAGGATAGATTAGTATTGGTATAAATTACTTATAGCTATGTTTAGCCGTGGCGGTGCAGAGGTTAGAATGGAGTATTGCAGGCTAATTCAGCTCACTGCCAAGAGCTCAATCCTGACTGGCTCAAGATTGACTCAGGCTTCCATCCTTCCGAGGTCAGTAAAATGAGGACTCAGATTGTTTGGGGCAATATGCTGACACACTTAGAGAGTGCTGTAAAGCACTGTGAAGCAGTATATAAGTCTAAGTGCTATTGCTATTTTAATTTTATAATGTTATGTCTTTAGTTTCTTTTCTTACAACTTTCCCATACTGTACATATCATTCATTGTTTGTTCAAGAAATGAACACAGTGATGGGAATGTATATACAATAATGTGTCATTTGTCCTATTTTATTCATGGAATCAACTTTAAGCATGGCTAAATCTGTATCTAACCTAAGGTCATACTGAATTTATGCAACCTTCAAATCAAATAATGTTGTTTTGTTTTCATATTTTCCACCTCTAGAATATATGACTGAATTTACTTTAAAACACTTTGTATATAAGGAGTAAATACTCTCTTGGGGCTGTAGTATCTGGGTTGCGGATATCTGAAGAATCACTAGATGGCAGCAGAAAGTTAAGGTCTAGTCTCTGGTGGCAATCTTGATGTTTCCAGGCTAAATGTGGTAATCCTACCCTCTTCCATTGCTTCTGCTTTTGAAATGATGATTCCTGATATAATACATACCTTTGTGCCATATGTTCCCTCTGATTATATGCTGCAATGGATGTTAAGGAGAGGAATGTGTTTTTTCAGGGATACCGCAAGCCTCCTTCAGCAAAATACATATGATTTTCCAATGAATAAAAGCCAGTCTTTGCACTCTTTAGCCAACTCTTGCGTTTCAGGATATAATTTGAATGCTATCAAAATCAATTTGAGCTTTGCTGTGTAATTGTGTCTCAGCAGTAGCAGCACCTGGCTGGCTTTTCTGGCCATGGAGGCTAAGCAAGATAGAGCCTAGTTAATAGTTGCACAGGAGACTGCCAGGGAATCCCAGGGCTGTAGGCCAGCCTGACAGGTTAAAATGTGTCCTGGAAGAAGGTTAAAATAAGCTCCTGTTCTATTATTGCTAAGAAAAAGATGTGACTATAACCATGAAGTCCTAGAGAGTTGAACTCAGCATGAAGATTTTACTCTTCTATGAAATAAAGTAGCAGCAGATTTTCATGTTTTATGAAAATCCAACCTTGTTTGAAAGAGTGACAAGATGGAGAAACAGGGCTGGCTTGCTATTCCTTTTATATTTACAAAGAAGAAAAGGGTTTTCCCTCAAGCAATAATATCAGGGAACCTCTGGTTGAAGAACAAGTCAAAGTTAATCTAAATGGGGTATTTCTATAATTCAGCCACAGAGCACAGCAACACGGATTGTAATCCTTATCGAAAGATGATGGCAGTATTATTTCAAAGGTACTCACAGCATGGTTGCAGAATGATATGTTTTCAAAAAGAAAGAAACTCTTATGGCTTTTTTTTTTTTATTGAAGCAGAAGTGTTCCATGTCTGGCACAAATATTTCAACATTGATTAACATTTATGGTAAAGGCAGTTTTATTTTCCGTACAATCATTCATATATCATTTTGGATGATATTTTTGATAAAAAAAAACTTATTGGGCCAAAAATGTTACTGGTATTAGTTATACTCATATTGAGATAAAGTCTCTTATAAATCAGGCTTGATTTCTGGTTACTACTTACCAGTGGTGGGATTCAAATATGTGAACAACCGGTTCTCTGTGTGGATGCCACTTCCAGAAGTCCATTCTGGGCCTGGGCAACAAAAAATTAGCTACCGGTTCTGCTGAAGTGGTGCGAACCGGCTGAATCCCACCACTGCTACTTAGACATATCTTTGTCTATCACTTTGGTCACCACAAGGAGTTGGGAGTAGCCATTTCTCTGACTTCTTCCCAGACATTTTTATAGAGGTCTATCTTAGTTCACATATCTAATAACCCCTTCATTAGAAAACCAGCTGTTTCACATTTGAGTTCTCCAAAACTTTCAGATTGATAATCATAAGATGTTGGTCATTTACTTCTCAACATGGGTAATTAAAATCTATAACTCCATATTTGTCACCAGTATTTGCTTCAGTTCCCTAGAGTTTCTGTGAAAAGTGAGTTTATGTTTAGTTATTTGTTCGATATCTTTTTCAGTAAAAGCAGTCTCACAAAATTCATTCAGTTTCTCTGAAATCTCTTCATTTAGTATTTAATTAATTCCCTCGGCATACAGTAGTTGAGTAAGTACTAATATTGAAAACATTTTTAATTTCAAACACAGGTCTGCTAACCATCTTCCTAATTGGTACCTGCTTAGGAAACATTACAACATTTCATGTTAACACTTTCTGTATATGCTACGGCCTTATTTTGTTTTGAGCAATTTAGTGTGCGTGCCTTTTTATTTCTCTCCTTATGTATGTTTTCATTGTTCTGCATCATGTAGCTTTCAGATAAAAATACTACAGACAGTTCCCTTGAACTCATTTGCAGGACTTAATATTTGTTTCAACAATCCCCCCCCCCTTCTTAATGAAGGATTTTGTTTTGTAGTCCTTGACTCATGACAACTACATGAACAAGTCCTCCCATCCCCCACCCCCACGCCCAGTTTTCTTGGCAAAGTTTTTCAGAAGTGGTTTCCCATTGTCTCCTACCTAAGGCAGAGAGAGAGAGAGAGAGAGAGAGAGAGAGAGATCCTGGATTACAGGATTCACTTTGTAGGGAAGATGGGAAGCAGAATGAATGAATGGATGGATGGATGGATGGATGGATGGATGGATGGATGGATGGATGGATGGATGGATGGATGGATGGATGGATGGATGGATGGATGGATGGATGGATGGATGAATGAATGAATGAATGAGCTTGGTGCATTTAACCATTACACTGCCTTTCAATCCCCACTTACCTTAATTTAAAAGTTGATTATTTAAAAACAAATTTTCAGTTTTATGTCATTCACATATATTTGCTAATCTCAAACTAGTTCATATTTTGCTATATTTTATTTACGTGTTCACTCTCTCTGTGTGTCTCTCATCTGTTAATAATAAAAACCTATGTCTGTATATGAAAGTTACTGTTTCCATTTCCTAGGCTACTTTCTTAATGCTGAACTGGATTATTATAATAATCTCTATCCATGCATTTCTTATGTACACACATCACAATGAAGAACCCAGAAGGGTGCAATGTTTGCTTAGGTACCTGTGGCATTTAAATTAAACATTTTTTTAAGAGAAAATCAGGGTAAATTCCACCTTGATATAATTAGCTCAATGAGTGACAATATAATAGATGAAAAAGTAATCTGGGTACATACAATTAATTAACCATGTTTTGAGTAGTAAAATGAAGAAATGCGCCCATCTTTATGGGCTAAAATTGACTCATGTAATTTTATTAAAGAGACTTTAGCACTGTGAATGGTTTAAGGAAGCTTAATGATAAGAGGAAGCCAAAAGCAATCAAATATTAGGTTACACAGGGAAATAGTTAAAGAAAAATGTGGAAAATAAATGTGGAAAGAGAAAAAAAAAAGAATTAACAGTTTGTTCACTCTCAAAATATACTATGCAGTAATAGCCAACCAACTTCAAAAAGAACATGGTTAATTAGACAGGGGAAAGGAAGGGGCAATGACTATTATTACAAATGAGTCACACGGAGACAGGCAGAACACAAAAAGAACATTGTGTACGTGTGTGTTTACTTTTTCAGACAGAAATATGTATTTTTGTCATCCTTGGTTTAAGAAGAAATTCCAGGTATGACCAAAAATGGGCATGATCAAGCACTGGTCTGAATTCATCTTTAAGCCTACTCAGCAAAACCATTCTTCTCGTGGTTTATTTGTATGGGCTTCCCATATGGATTCTCACCCAGTGACCTTATTCCCTTATGGACAAAGTTGTTCATATCCATTCCAGTTTAATATCTATGGAGATCTTCAGCCATCCAGGTCATGGTTGTCCCAAAGGTGATGTTCAAAAGGGAACTGGACCGGACAAAACTGAATCAAAGTCCAGTTGCCTTTTGAATGACACCTTTGGGACATTCTGGTTTAAACATCCATTGGGAACAACTAAGGGAGATGAGTAGGCGGCATTTCAAGCAGAGGTTCTTTTGATCTTGTGGCACCAGTATTATGAGCTCCCCTACCTCTGCACTAGATCCATGCCCTTCGAGCTCCTTTAGTACAGTATTCATTTCTTCAAGGCAAGGTCTATTACAGATACCACCCTCCAGTCAAGGGGATCTGTTAGAAGAACACTGTGATGACCTTGGGGAAATTTTGTGATGAACAGAAGCAAAACATCAGCTCAGTTGAGGAAAAAGAAAGAAAGTTTTAAAAAGAAACTTAAAATTGCCCCACCTTAACTTTCTTTGTCTAAGAGGGAGAAAAAGGGCAAATTATCTTTCAAGATAATTATGATTGGGAATTACCAAGATAATTAGTTATAAGGTGGATGGCTATTTAAATGTTTTATAAATAAATGAAAGAAGGAAGGAAGGAAGGAAGGAAGGAAGGAAGGAAGGAAGGAAGGAAGGAAGGAAGGAAGGAAGGAAGGAAGGAAGGAAGGAAGGAAGGAAGGAAGGAAGGAAGGAATGGCATTTATGAATGAAGTGGAATTCAAGTGTTTCTTTTGGGTTTCTGTTTTCTGGTGTGGCTTCCCTCAAAGGGCTGATATCTCTTACCATAATATTCTCGATAGTGGATCCATCATTATGGAACATATTTTCCCAGTGTAATGGTATGTGGAAACAACCTTGGGAGACAGGAGGAAGAACCACAGACTAGACAACTGTCCTGAAAAAGGTATCTCAGCCCAAAGGGGGGGAAAGGGGAGGAGCATGAAAATCATTTCAGAAGGGACCCTCCCTAGTTTTCCAGAGAATAAAAGGAAAAGAGGACAGAAATATTTTAATCTTGCATAATTCTGTTAAAGTAACCTTACAATAAATATATAGTTATGCTTCTTGTTTGGACTGCCTTTCAGGAAGAACTAAGGATCCAATTCCTTGTGTAAATTTACTGGCAGGTTAAAGGGGAAGAAAAGGTAAAAATTATCTTACTAAAGCTCAATTTTCATGAAAGTTTTTTTTTTTTTTTTAACTACAGTGTTCCTGAAAAAACACATACATACATACAGTTATTTCACATTAAAAAGCGCCATAGATGAGATTGCAAATTAATACAGCACTTGCGTCCCATCTACTGGAGTTACATAGTGATGGATCGTAGTGGCCCAAACTTCTCTTCTGATGGTTTGATAAGATTTGAATGGTGGTTTTTACTGTATTATTTATTAGCTGGAATGAATTGTTCTAAACAATTTGTCAAAAAAAGTCGAAGTGCAACTAGTGTGAAAAGAACAGGTTACAGTGGCATTCCACAAGTGGCTTAGATTCACAAACCAAGCTTGTGTTACATTATGACCTTTTGTGCTTTCCAAGCAGATTTACAGAGATAGTTCCCATTAATATGACAATGTTGTAAGTTCCCCTTGCATCAGGATAAGAATATTGTGTACCCCGGTATCTGATAACTGATGCCATTCAAACTCTGATGCCGTGCACCTTTCTTTGCACCAGCACACAGAATGAAAAACAAGCCCTTTTTCCTTATAGAATTTCAACAACTTACATTAATTCCAAATTTATAAGATGGAATATTTATTAGAAGTACTGGGGGGCGGGGAGGAGAAAATATGATTGCTATATATTAACAGTGGGAAGGCTATGTTTGGAAGTATTAGGAACAAAATTAATTTCTCACAAATCAATCGCTATATCTTTGGATTAGAACTAAATTAATGAAGATTTATCAACTCAGATGTTTTTTTTTTTTAGTGTGGCCTTGTCATATTGATTACATTTTTTTCCTATTAAGGATGAAAATAAAATAGTAGAGAGGGAGAAGGGGGAACCCCACAGGCTACCATGGAGAAATATGCCATTTATACAGAGCAGACTCAAAAGAAACAGTGTGGTTTAAGCACCATCCTTTTGTCAGTGGATGGTAGCAGATACTCCCTTCCTTGAATGTTGGTGAGCTCAATATGTTGATAGTGGAGGAGGAGAGAATAATGCATTATTTGTAGAGAGTGAAATCTACTAATTTTCAGGAATCAAAGGCTATCATTATGATTGTGAAATAAGAGGACAGAATATTCTGTTTTCTTTAACAATTACAAAAGCTTTGTGATCAGCAACCTAAGAATGTTCCGAGATCCCAAGCAGAATGATGCTACTTCATTACTGAGCACCACAGTTAAACTGTGCAATTCACTACATCAGATGTAGTGACAAAATATTCACTTAGACCATTTTAGAAGGGGCTTGACAAATTTTAGGCAACTTTTCCACCCAAAATTCACAGAAAATTAAACTATCCAGGTTGATACGCTTGAGGTTTGTTTGCTGTCTCTAAATTCCGAATGTCTAATTTGAATACAGTGTTATAGGGTGCAGCAATGGAGGGAAGCTTTTACCCTTTTACCCTTAATGGATCTGCCTGGCCAACGTATAAAGCAAAAAAATGAGACTAGATGTCTCAATGGGCATTTCCATTATGCAGACATAATCTTCAGGACTCCATGGTCCAGACATAATCATCAGGACTCTTTATTTATTTAAGACGCTCTAACATTGCAGTATGATCAAAATTGAACTACTGAATGGGTTTATGAAGAAGAACAATTCTAGTTAACAGCAAAGGAAACTTGGAAAAGATAACATTTTAATTATATAAACCTAATATGAGTTCCTCTGGATTAGATATAATAATCCATCCCTTTTTTCATACAGTAGTCAACCAGATACCCTACCAGCAGGTCAAGAAAGTAGTATTTACAGATACAACTAAGCCCAAAATTTCCATTGCTAGGCAAGAGTGAGTTGCACCCTATTTTATCGCTGTTTTTGCCACCGTTGTAAAGTGAATCAGTGCAGTTGTTAAGTGAATCAGGTGGTGTTAAGTGAATCTGGTTTCCCGGTTGGCTTTGCCTGTTAGAAGCTGGCTGGGAAGGTTACAAATGGTGATCACACGACCCCGGGACACTGCAACTGTCATAAATACATGCCAGTTGCCAGCACCTAAATTTTGATCATGTGACCATGGGGATGCTGCAACAGTCTTAAGTGTGAAAATTGGTCATCAATCACTTTTTTCAGTGCTGTGGTAACTTCAAATGGTCACTAAATGGTTGTAAGTTGAGGACTGCCTATATTTACTCTAGCAACTAAATTACCAAGAAACATTTTAATAAATTCTATCTCATTTAAGTGTTAGAGCCAGGTAAAACCAAATTCATGGCTGAGGAAAAATTATTCCTAACGGTGAAAAGCTGAGTTTCAAAACTGTGTTTCCAACTTAGGTAATAACATGGCAGATGATAACATAAACATATGTAAAAATGATCGATATCAGACTTCACATATAATGTTAAGACTTTACACAAATAAGAAATCTAAGAAACAAAAGAGACAGTACAGAGATATATCAAGCAATATGCAAGTGTTATGGAACAAGGCCCATTTGATGCTAAAAATCATTAGCAAGAAGAATTAAAATTAAAAAAATAAATAATATTCCCAACATCCAACAACACAATGTCTAGCTAGAGGTGGATTGGCGTACAGAAAAATGCAATCAAAATTATCAGAAAGTTGGAATATTATTATATTATATCATATCATATATCATATCATATATCATATCCTATCCTATCCTATCCTATCTTATCTTATCTTATCCTATCCTATCCTATCCTATTATATTATATATATTATATATATATATATATATATGGAAGGATATGACAGAGGTGCTGGGTTGTAGAGATGGAGGCTCTTAAAATGACGTAAATATGCGGCAGTTGAGGACAAAATATTTCTTTACAGAATCCAGAACTGATTGTTGGAATTCATCTCATTGCTCACTATTTTTAAATTGCTTTGGAAAGATAGTTGACAAATTTGTGGAAGAGAAATTGTTGATCAATAGTTATTTGCCAAGATGAGAACTAAATAGGACTTCTGGTGTGGAAGAGTAAATTAAAACTGAGTAGCAAGCAGTCAGCAGTTGGTTTGTCAGCTTTCTGAAGACATTTCTTTAGCCAGTGTGAGAACAAGATGCCATTTACTTACTTATAAATATGTTTAGGATTTTACCTTCCATGTTCAATTGTGTTATATTATGATGGAGGCAAAATCAATCCATGTGGTTTGTGTAACCAATATTTGCTGTCAAGGTCATGGGCAATATATATATATATATAAGTAGGTATTATTATTATCTCTACAAAGCCCCAACTTAATTCAGAAACGATTCTCTCCTTCAGGGTTTTTGACAACCTACTGACTGCTGTCTCTATGTTAGGCCATTTCTTCCAGGAAAGCATCATCTTGGTTTGTATTGCCCAGAAATAATTCCAGATCAAAGCTATAGTATAGCCCAGGGGTCCCCAACCCCCGGTCCATGGACCAGTACCGGTCCGTGGCATGGCAGCAACTGGTCTGCACAAACAAGCAAAGCCCCATCTGCAGGATATAGGCAGCACCCAAAACAGCGTCCCCTCCGGTCCGTGGAAAAACCTTTCTCCACGTAACCGGTCCCTGGTGCCCCAAAGGTTGGGGACCTCTGATATAGCTTCTACTAAAATACTTCAATAATTAGGGTGATTTGGGGTGATGAGATGATAAAGAAGTTTCCTTTCTGTCCAAAATACATAAAAACATAACAATCTCTAGTCCAAGCCTCAAGATTTATATAACTAATTTTAAGAATAGGCAGGAATGATATGTAAGGACACAATTCAGGACCAATTAGAATCTTCAGTACATATACTTGACTCCAAAACATATACTGGTAGCACCTAACCTTAAGTTTGATCTATTTCTTTGTTTTTAAAAAATATATATATTTATTTGTCCATTAAATTACTAAATTAGTCCATTAGATTACTAAATTAGTAGACCAGCGAAATGCTGTGGACATAGTATAGTTAGATTTCAGTAAGGCATTTGACAAAGTAGACCACAACCTACTACTTGGTAAGCTAGAAAAAGGTGGAATAGACAACATCACCACCAGATGGATTTGTAGCTGGCTGACAAACCATACTCAATGAGTAGTCCTTAATGGTATTACATCCACATGGAGAGAAATAAGCAATGCGGTACCATAAGGCTCTGTATCTCCATAAGTGATTTAGATGAGTGAATAGAAGGGGAACTCATCAAATTTGCAAATGACACTAAACTGGCAGGAATAGCCAACACCCCAGAAAACAAGCTCAGGATCCAAAAAGATCTTGACAAACTTGAACAATGGGCCCTATCCAACAAAATGAATTTTAATGTGCAGAAAAGCAAAGTTTTACATTTAGGCAGGAAAAATCAAAGGTATAAATACAAATTAGGTGAGACCTGGCTCAAACATTCAAATATTAGCCAGCAGTGTGCTGAAGCTGCCAAAAAAACCAACACAGTGCTAGGCTGCATTAACAGAGGGATAGAATCAAGATCACGTGAAGTGTTAATACCACTTTACAATGCCTTGGTAAGGCCACACTTGGAATACTGCATCCAGTTTTGGTCACTACAATGTAAAAAAGATGTTGAGACTCTAGAAAGAATACAGAGAAGAGCAACAAAGATAATCAGGGGACTGGAGGCTAAAACATATAAGGAACGGTTGCTGGAATTGGGTATGTCTAGTTTAATGAAGAGAAGGATAGCAGTGTTCCAATATCTCAGGTATTGCCACAAAAAAGAGGGAGTCAAGCTATTCTTCAAAGCACCTGAAGGCAAGGCAAGAAGCAATAGATGGAAACTAACCAAAGAGAGAAGCAACCTAGAACTAAGGAGAAATTTCCTGTCAGTTAGAACAATTAATCAGTGGAACAACTTGTCTCCAGAAGTTGTGAATGCTCCAACACTGGAGGTTTTTAAGAAGAGACTGGACAGTCACTTGTCTGACATGGTATAGGTTCTTCTCCTTGAACAGGGGGCTGGACTAGAAGACCTTCAAGCTCCCTTCCAGATTCTATTCTATTCTATTCTATTCTATTCTATTCTATTCTTTAGAAAAGTGTAAAATAACTATTGTCCTTTTCAGAAGTAGGTGTCAGGCAGGGGAGAAATTTTATTAACACATTATATTATAATACAATTTGAGTTTTAAAAATTCAGGCCATTTTCCCTCCTCTTCCTCTTCCTCTTTTAGTTCATCTTAATATCCTGGTTTTCATTTTGTTCTGTTTGGGGTTTTTTTAAATAATGCTTAAGAAATGACACCATGAAAACTTTTCTTGCAGGTCATTATTTTCCATAAGCTAATTAGATATCCAGGTATGAGTAATGAATAAAAAAGTTTATAAGGCAAAATCCTGCTTGTCAACTGGAATGTGAAGAAAGAATTTATCGAGTTTTTTGGTTCATGCAAAACAGATCAACTAGCAATTTTAAAAAGGAACACATTTAGAACAAAAACAACAAGAAGAATATTAGATTATAATATTTCTCTCTCTCTCTCTCTCTCTCTCTCTCTCTCTCTCTCTCTCTCTCTCTCTCTCTCTCTCTCTCTCTTTAAATCAATTCTGTATAAATATAAGAAGAAAAATATTTCATCCAATGATTGGATGAAAGCCAGCTTGAGACCCAAGGAAGAGCTGCAGCCATTTGCCTCTGCTCTGGTTCATGGCAATATACTGAATATTTAAAATACCAAAAAGTAACACTATAACATGTAACTCTATCAAATAAATAAGCAATGGAGAAAGCCAATGTAAAATTGAGGTCCCACAAAAGATAAAACATTACACTAACACTACAGCTAAAGTCCAAGATTGAACTGAATACCCAATATTTATTTTAAGCAATGGGGTGCAAGCATCTAAAGCAGCCAAGTTACTTCCTTAGAATACCATGCTGTCTGATTCTTGGAGATATGTTATTCCTTTATTTATTATATCTCTCTCTCACCTTTCATTCAGGACTCAAGGCAGCATGCATGATTCTCCTTTCACGTTTCCTGCCATTTTACCTTCAAATCTTCCACTCAACCCAATAAATAATAGTGAAATATCAAGTTGTCCAACCTCACCCATAGAGTTTAGTCTCATTCGAACAGGATTTAAGTATGAGTCTTTCTGGTCATGAGCTACCAGATCTAGACCACCAAGAAATCCAGACAAGCCCTCAATGGCATTAAAGACATGCAAAAATGATTCCCCCCCCCCTGACTAGATCTGAGAGCTTTAGTCCAGAAGAATGTGTACCCTACAAGGTGTAATTTTGAGTTACTTTGAAAAGATCCCTTATTGTCCCTTTTGCAAAGTCTTAAACTTCTGAGCAATGGCTGGAAAGGAAAATCTTAAAGTCAATACCAGTGTACATGCAGAGATGTTTTCTGGTGTGTGTCCCATTTTCTGAGAAGACAAGGTAAAGAAGATAAAGAGTAGTGACAAGCATATTCATATATAGATGCAAACCTGAATACATTCCAATCAACCAACAAAACAGAAGAAGATGAATGTCTCAAACCAAATGCAAGATAGATATTTCAATTACTGCTTTTGCAGCCTATGAAAAATAGTCTAATTGTATAATGATTCTCACTGCCTTTCATTCACTATCCTTTGTTATGACCTGCACTTTGGATAATGAATGTTGCTACAATGATGCAGGAGATACTGACCTGGATCCTCGCTTTGTTTGTTTCTGTCAGTGAGTTTTTCTTCTTTTTAAAAATTAAATGAAATGGATCATATTTTAAGAAAAAAAAATCCCTTAATAAAATGTGAAAATGAGACCAAGCTACTTGTTTTGGAGGCATATGGTAAAAGAACTTATTACTGGTAGGCATAAATGAGCAAGTTTCATAATCAATATCCTATTATGGGCGATGGAAGATTTCCATGCACTTTTCATGTTTTCAGAAATAAGAAGCTGGAGGAAGCCAGTTTTAAAATTAATGGTGGAAATAATTAAGCCACAATGCACAGTTCATTGCTACCCAGGACTGGGAATCTCAGACAATTTTAATCGGACCTTGTAAATTGTTAAATCCTTTATAAAGCTAAGAGAAGCTTCTGGGATATGTTAAAGGCAGGTCTCAACACTCACAAAAAAATGAAGGAGAAGGTAAAGAAGAAACACCTGATTATTGAGGTCAGCTTGTTTGTTCAGATGGACAAAATGAAATGACTCATTAGTTATTTACAATATATTACCCCATGATGAGTCACCTACTGCAGGGATTTAAAATAGTGAGAGAGGGCAATGAGGAACCCAACCATTTTTTTATTTTATTTTTTGCTTTTATCTTCACAAATGCTTCTCATTTAGATATAGGAACATGTTGCAGCTTGTTTTCTGAAGTGACAAGAAATGCATTCTGGTAATTTAATGCTAAGAGAAGGTGACACAGAAGCAGAGATTCATTGTGGAGTCCTTGGTGCAGTCATTCATTTTTGTTTTCTCCTCCAATACAGCCAAGAATGGGGAATTAAAATGCAGAGTTTTACTCTGAAACAAGCCGAACTGTGCTTCATTGTAACTACAATATGGTTTCTCCGAATAAGCCATCTTCGGACAGTGGCTTCTGCCTAGATATCGAACGGTTAACATATATCAGAGTTCCTAGTATCCACAGGTCGATGCACTGTTTTTTTATTTGAATTATGAAACTTCTAATCCAAATGGGGCAAACTAGTTTAAACTGAATGTCTTAAATTTGCCTTCCCCTCTTGACCTCCATAAATCTCTCAGAAAAGAAATGGCTTGACTTTGCCACATTCTGTGTCTCTTAGACACAGATTAAGCTAATAAATTCTCCTATTTCTACAAGACTGAATCACCAAAAGGACCTTGTTCAGGTCAGGGGCCAGAAAGTCTGATACTCTGGCTTCTGAACTCTGTGGATTTGGGGTTCTTGGGTGTTGGCAAAACAAGTAGAAAAAGAGAAGAAAAGAAGGAAGCTTCTGCAACTACTAAACTGGGGAGGCAGGAAGCAATTAGGGAGATGGCAAGGGGGTTAATTTATCTTTATAAGGTCATCTCTGCTGCATTGGGGTAATGGCATTTTGTAAGTGGCGAAGACTTGCTCTCCAGCATTGCAGACAATCTTTACAAGTGAAAATGTTGCTGCACCACTCAACAGCCTTGGGATGTATAAATAAAAAATATTTGCTTACCAGACCAAAGGAATTAGTATGATGTTCTCCAATACCCAGCATCAGTTCTACTGCATGGTTCCAATTATACCTGAAAATATTTCTACCAATTTAAAGCCAATGATAGGAGAGAGAGAGAGAGACTATGTAAAGCTAAGCTTCAGCAAAACTACAGTTCTCATCATGATTTATGACTATTTCTGTACTTTATTTCATTAGCTAAAATGATGCATATGCTTAATTATTTCACTAAATGGAATTCCAGATTCTCCAGAGACACAGGCAAAGAGATAAACTCTGTGTAGCAGTTATAATACCATGTACATCTGGAGGGCTTTCCCCCCCCCTTATAACAGGGGTTCCTAACTGGGGGTGTGAGATGATATTCCAGGGGGTGTGAAAACTTGGGTTTTCAAAATTATAGTGTATATGCAGAATTCGTTGCCGTTATTTCAAACTTTTGTAAGGGGTGCGAGAATATATCAGAAGTGTTCTAGGGGTATGGGGTATGGAAAAGGTTGGGAGCCACTGCCTTATAAAATTCACAAAACAAGGAAAGTGATTTTCAGAGGCTTTGCCAAAACATCTGAGCCAAAGTTCGATGCAACCCAAATCTGGAAACTTGGTTTGAGTCTTCCAAACAGATCTTCAAAACAAAATTTTACCTCTGGTCAGTAATTTCTAGCCTGGATATCCTGTGGCCTGCCCACCTCCCAGTTTTCATAACCCCTTCTTTTCCATTTCTTTCCTTAATTGGCAGAAATATCCCAGCAGAACATATCTCATCAACCTTTCTATCCTCCATCTGCTCAGTGCCTCCCTTTAGCCATGAGATGTCCCACCTTCTTGCACATTCTTTCTAGCATTGTCCCTTCCCTCCCAGCCCTGCCTTCTCCCCCCAGCTACTACTTCTCCCAAACCGTTTCTGATTAGCCCCACATGGATTTCAAACCCTAGAGTGGATTTGGGAAAACCAAGAATTCCATGCATGGAATGGCTATGCATTGAATATTTTGCCTCTATCGAATATAAGCATTGCCTGAAGCTTTTTTGTTTTAAATACACATTAGCTATTTGGATATCCAAATATTGCTGGGAAAACAAGTGGGTAGCTAAGACTGAATGTCCTCTCCTTTGTCATTGTCAGTCCACTTTCTTTAACAAGAAGAAATTGATGGAGATTGTGCAAGGGAAAAAAGTTCCAAAGGCAAACTTCCAATAAAATGCTCCAAAGGGAAATAAAATTCAGGGCTATGTTCATTAGGGCTTGTTTACTTAGTTTTTTTTTTTTTTTTAAGGATTCGGTCTCTTTAAAGAGACACTTTTAATTTTTGTATTTTGAAAGCAGAAATTCACATATATAGCAGTCAACAGAGTCATCTCCTGAAATGTCTGAAAGACAGAACGTTTCAAAACTCCTCTTTGAATTTTGAAAAGAAGCATCTCAGTGGAATCTCCCCAATTTAGCTTGCATTTACGATGACCCAAAGAAAAAGCCTTCCTTTTGTTTTCTTTTTTGATGAGATGAAAGGAAAGGAGATTTAGAGGAGAAGAATTGGGGGAGGGCTGCCTGTCTAAAATCCTTTCTCCCAGGTGCTGAATCTACAGCCAGCAGGAGGCGTTTGGCTCGCAATGGGCAAGGGCTGTTTATTTGATCAGCCGCGAACCTCCATTGTTTGTAATCCTTTTAAAATTAATGCTTGATCCAAAAGACTGGCTTGAATTCCTGACCAATGTACCGTCTCCATAGAAGCAAAATGTACTCTGATGATCCTCCTGTTAACACAGTAAAAACAGAAGCCTCTCACAGAAGAACTTCTAAGTTGTGGAATTCTAGCAAACACAAAAAAGTCAATTGAAAGATGCATTAAAACAATCTTATGCTTGTTCTTTTTTGTCTCCCCTCCCTCCTCCTCTTCTCACTGGGACTTATTGAACGTACATAAATTAGATGCTATTTTTATGGTTGGTCAAGCAGCTAGCCATATATGTGGACTGGCATTTTTGTCCATCTATTAAGCCTTCCAGAGAATCTGGAATAGGCAGGTGCTGTTGTGTAACAGTGTTAAAGGTAGGTTTTGCAGTAGGCTTGAGCACCTGGATGGGAAGCAGGCTGTGGCCTGCAAGCTGCAACAGCCCCATGTGCACTGGTAGCTTCTGCAGCCAATTTTAGGCTTCCTTGGGTGGCTGAGTTGGAAACAGGCCAAGGCCTGCAATTTGCAACATGCACACATGTACCGGCAGCTTCTGTAGACAGCTTTAGGCTCCCCTGGGTGGCTGAATGGCTGGCTGGGAATCATACCCAAGGCCTATGGGAACATGATAGCATGGAGAGAAACCAGGTCTAAGGCCTATGGGGACCTAAGTAGTGGGAAGTGGAGCACAATATGCTTCAGAGAATGAGGGAGGCCTTGGGAGGCCTAGTATAGGCAAGCCTGCACCTGTGCTAGGCGTCCCAGGATCCCCTTACCCAGAGGCACCCCATACTCTACTGAATGATCTGCCTGGTCATTTAATATCCCCATAGGAAGGCCTCGCTTAATGACCCCAGGTGTCTCATTTAATGACCAGCATGATTTGCAACCATAATGGAAAACCTATCCACAGCTTCTACTTCAGTTTGAGTCCAGTCCACTATTCTAGATCTATATGTAATAATTGGAATTGCCCAAATGTTAGATAGTATCACTGCCAGTCATCAGATATCTTTCCAGTGTAATGAACTGGTCAAATAAGAACATGGAAGTTGCCAATGTGAAGACCTGGAAGCTCCTCACAATGTGCAGAGGTTTCCACCCAGGTTCAACAGGCAGAGATTGTACACCAGGTGGAAATAGGGCACTGTCAAAGCCACTGTCCTAGATGAAACTTAGAACATTAAGCAGTAACAGCAGTAGGATCAGTAAAATGGCACCTAAAGCTGCTGAGAAAATGCCTAAGGCAGCAGCAGATATGGGAGAAAGATCAAACAGAGGAAGAGTCATGCCAAGACAAGAATCTGTATGGGATGAACCATCAACAAATAGCTAAGGTGGCAGGAACTGGGAAATCCTACTTTCCAGTGACTGGAAAGGACTGGACTAAAAGACTGTACTGAGGAACTGAACATAGCAGCAGAAGAACAGACACTAATCACAGTTCCATAGAAGCAGGGGTCTACCACAATAGATAGGACACAAGATTCAGATTGTGTAGAGAGGTCTCAAAGACTGTCCAACACAAAGATAGGGTGTAAGATGCAAGCAGGAAGAGCATACAGTGAATGATACAACCAAGTTACTGATATGGTGACAGGAACATCTGCACAGCGCATGAGTTAGAATCTCCTAAGTCTAGATGGGGCATTCCACAAGGTCATGGAGAATAACAGGACTAAGGTTATGAGACTTCCAGATTAGATGGACAGGTAGGTACTGGCCAATCAACCAAACATCGTGGTAGTAATCAAGGACCAGAAGACAGTGGGTGATGGTAGATGTAGTTCCAAAATGACAGCAACATCAGGAAGAAGGAGTATGAGAAGCTACTTCAGTAGCAGGGTCTGAAGAGGATGCAGTGGTGGGATTCAGCTAGTTCGCATCACTTCGGCAGAACCGGTAGCTAATTTTTTGTTGCCCAGGCCCAGAACGGACTTCCGAAAGTGGCATCCACACAGAGAACTGGTTGTTCACATATTTGAATCCCACCACTGAGAGAATGTAGAAAGAATGTGGAAAGTAAAGGCCAAAGTGGTCCAAGGAGTGGTAGGAGTTTGTCTCCTAAGCTGGGAAAGCGACTTCAACAGATTACAGGAACAATATCAGAATTCTCTATCCAGAACAGTGCAGTGCTAGCAACCCCTAAAATACTGCATAGAACCCTCAAAATCCCAAAGCAGTGTGTGTGTGTGTGTGTGTACATACACACACAAACAAACACACAGAGAGACCCATATACATGCATATTATTATAGCTGGTCACAGTAAGCATACTGTAGGTAACTATAAATATGAAGCAATGGAAACCCAAATGGATTTCTTATAGGCAACTAATATTTTTACAAGACACAAGATTTTCCAAGCAGATGGTTGAGGAGGAAATAACAGGAAAAGGTCATCTTTTAATACTAATGGCTAGACTGAGAATGGTGATGTGTAATATTCCAATTAGAAATAGGCAAGGTTGTTTTGGGTTTCATATGGTCGTTTTCTGTCGCCCAGCTGAATGCTTTTTTGAAGCCATGCCTTTTCCTACAGTTACATAGTAGCCTCCCAGATATCTTATGTTATCTCTATAGAAGTTATTTTCTTTTAGATTATTTTCTAATATTTCATTCCTGCTGTTTAACACTGTAGCATCGATGTTATAACTATTTTGGATCATGCTTTGACAAAATCATTAGCCTCGTTTGAGAATAATTTACATATATTTCTCAAATGATCTTTGAATGTATCTGTTGAATGAAAATGATTTTATTCAGCAGATGGAACAGGTGATGGTAGAATGCTGTAGTTTGACAAGGGCTCATTTTCATCACTGCCTGGTATGTGATAATACTTTGTCAGAGGCTGTGATATTCTGACAAAAAGGAGCAAGGATTAAAGTTAAAAGTACAGAGGTTAATGAACTCTTAATCTTTTAAGAATCCTACCTTCCTCTTGAATGAGGTACACCTTTGATCTCTGCAAAATATGAATATAACTTGTAATACCCAGCAACAATAGTGGGAAAAGAAAAACAAAGCTAATATGCTACTGATGTTTAGACTTAAACAAATTAAGCAACGTAATACCATAATCTTGTATTCACTATATTGATAGGAAAATGCATGAAAATTTTCAATCAATTAATTAACAGGTTCAACAATTTTAATCCTTATGGTACTGTTGCAGTCTCTAATCAATATAATGGGTTAAATTGTTATTCACAGAATGAGAATACAAAACCTACCATAGGATTATATTACTAATGTATTTTGAGAAATTGTGGCTACAATTAAATGATAAAAGTGGAGAATAGTCTTTTTTTTTAAGTGAAGTAATACATTCCTGCTGAGTTTTCACATAATATTCAAAAAATTGAACATGATCATTTGTGCTTCAAGTGATTAGAAGACTGGTTTTTTCCCCTCTTGGTTATCTATATTCTCCAACACCAAATTTCAAGGTTATTAGTATTCTTTGTACCCTGCTTCTTCAAAATCTGTAGTCGGATGAAGGAATGGTCTTGAAAGTTACAAGGAAGAACTAAAGCAAGGCTCAGATGAAGGGGGGCTGTATAATAATAATAATAATAATAATAATAATAATAATAATAATAATAATAATAATAATAATAATAATAATAATAATAATAATAATAATAATAATAATAATAATAATAATAATAATAATAATAATAATAATAATAAGTTGGAAGGGACCTTGGAGGTCATCTAGTCCAACCCCCTGGACCATTTCAGACAAATGGCTGTCCAGTCTCTTCTTAAAAACTTCCAGTGTTGGAGCATTCACCGCTTCTAGAGGCAGGTTGTTCCACTGGTTAATTGTTCTAACTGTCAGAAAATTTCTCCTTAGTTCTAGGTTGCTTCTCTCTTTGGTTAGTTTCCATCCATTGCTTCTTGTCCTGCCTTCAGGTGCTTTGGAGAATAGTCTGGGTCAACAAAGTAACTTGAGAAAATGTCTCAGACAAAACTGTCCTTAATTCACACAAAGATAAAGGAAGAGAAGCACATTCAAACTTCAAACTATAGCTGTTACTACTAATACTGATTTACATGGCCTTGTTTTCTTAGTTTTTTTAGGGCTGACAAAATTCAACCTTCATTTCCATAGAATGTAACAGTGAAAACTATTTCCTGTATGATTTACACTGTTATAGATATTGACACATAGATGACTATAAATCTAATTTAGCTAGCATATGAAATCAAGGATATTGTATGATGGTTTGCATATTTGTTAGGTCTCTGTTATTTAGTATTGTTATCTAGACTTGACTTCTTCCAGGTTGGGTGGCCACTGTGTCCTTTTTCAGTTTGCTAAGATAGCATGGTCAGAACTTTTACTGATTGTTATTTCATTGCTTTCCATTCTCTTTCTAGTGTACATAAGACTCTTATAAATAGGGAATATTTTCTAATGTGTCTTGGATGTTGACTCCTTACTATACAGGATTTCCGTATAATCCTTCCATCTTTGCTTGATCTGTGTTATCAATAAAGAAACTATTGGGTTGGCAAAAAGTGACATTTCTTTCTCCTGCTTTTGTTCCCTAAACTGCTTTCCTTTATATTAGTTCCAAATTTAGCATTCCAGTCTCCAGCCCCAAACAGCGCATCTCGCTTGCATGTTCTGCCCATTTCATACTTTGCCAAATATTATGGCCAAGTTCAATCTCTACATTAATAGATAGAGCATTAACTTGGGTAATTGTCATAGGAAAGAGTTGTCTGTGGAGCCATATTAGTACTCAGTTCTTCCTTAGGAGCATACTGAGAGCTATTCAAAGCTTACTCCTTGATTTCAATGAGGCAAATAGTACAACTTTCCTAAGTAAAACATGAATCTTACCATCTTTTCAGTTACAGATCTGTTTCTTTGATAAAGTGGAGATTAAGATTTTAACAGTTACTTCAACACCAGACATAGGGCTATGTCATAAATAAAATCTATAACACAGCTTCTCAGTGTTTGTTCAACCATCTGAGGCTGAATTTAGATAACATGCTAATATTAAATTTTTAACTGATATAGTTGCTTTCAGACAAAACAGGCAGAATCTAGCAGCTTACTTTAAAAAAAAACACTGAGCTTTTGGTACAGTTTTGAGAAGCTTCTGAAGTGCACACTGATGTTTTCCCATAGGTTTATAGTCTGCACTGAATATTCATTGAATCTCCTTAATACATGCTATTATCAAGAGTTATCATCATGGGGCTTCCGGTTTGTGATCGCGGCTCCGGCGGACGTGCGAGGAGAGCACTCTCTCCGCCGTCCGGTTTCCCTCCGTCAGAAGACCCTGGAAAGGGTCGAAAGTCGCCCTGGAGGGGCGACCACCGCTGAGGAGAATGCTCGACAGATCGTGGAAGGGTGGTAGCCCTTCTGTTTGAGCTGAGGCAGCGCCTTTGGACCAACGAAGAAAAGATTGGCCATTAACATGGCCGATCACCAAGCCGTTCCAGCTAAAAGCCAAAAGTACTACTAAGCACGATGAAAGCAATGTGGAGGAATTGGGTGAGACCTTACCTTACCTTTCTTGCTTCCCAACTACTCTCCTGTAAAAACCTTTGGAAATTCTTTTTTTCCCCTCTTAATTCTGCGGCTTCTGCCTACTCTGGGAATATAAAGCTAAGGGGGAAAAAAAGAACAACTAAACTAAATGACTAAATATTTGGGCTTGTAATTTTTGGATGACTGGGGTCCCAAAAGGTTTCTATTCCTATAGAGACTTATTATTTTACCTATCTGCTAAGCTGGAAAAAAAAGAATATTTCTTTCTTCCTTTTTTAAACCGGATAAAAGCCTAACTTGAGTTTGGGAAAAGATTTTATATGTTACTGGGGACATCTTGTGGCGAAATGTGGTACAGCAAGTGAATTTTTTTTCTGACTGGGAGACTTGTGAGACTAAGATTTGTCCTTGACATTATCAAAAAAGATAAGAATTTGTAACAGCTGGGTGGTGAAAATAACCCTCTATAATGGAGGTGGACATTTATTGACTTTTATCAAAAATATCCTCCACTAAAGGACTATCTGTAAACACCACAGAAATGGAGGAATACCACCCACAACTTAACTACAAACTTATACTGGAAAAAGTCCTAGAGGCTACTGAGCTAATAAATTCCAGACTGAAAGATAAAGGCGCCACTTTAAAGCTACAAAATGCAGCCCAGACTTCAACTGATGAACTTACAACTCAAAAGGCAACAGAAGAAGAAGCAATTAATGTTAAAGTGGACTTTAAAGAATACCAACTACAACCTACTCAGAACCCTGATAACCAAACCTTGATTTCAACTAAAAAAGCTGCAATTCTAACAACAACAGAAACTGAAGAAAGCAACACTAAGACGGAAGGTGCTGAAGACCTACATACACAGTACATTGAGAATTTAGATAACCCAGACAACCAAACAACAACTACAACATTGAATATGACTTCTTATTTAAATCAGCTGAAACCAGAAGAAGAAGAAGAAGACCAGACTGAACTCACAACAAATATACTAAGCCAAATATGGAGACTCAAATTATCAGGCCAACAATCTAATGACTATGAAAGGACTAGCTTCCTTGAAAAGTTGATAACTGGATGGTCTCCCTTGATTCAAATGACAATTGCAGGAATGAAAGGAGATCCACCCGAGGATTTAAATGCACTGCTATGGAAGCCTGCTTGGCACAAAAGGAAGGCCAGAGTTAGACTTAAAAAATGGGGTTTTTTTATGTGACCTTTAATGGAAGAGCCTAAAATTTCACTTAATGGGCTAAGGAGATTTTAAAAGACATTAATTGATTTAATATTTAGGATTTAGACCTATAAGGGAAATAAAAATTAGTTATTAGAATAATAGTTTTGAATTATAATATAAAAGATGGATTGAGACGATAAAGGTTATTTTATTAGTAAGTGATGATATTAGGATGAGAAATAGAATATGATTGTGAAATAAAGTAAGAACTTATCTGAATAAATAATAAGTGTACTTTAGATATGATAACTATTTTGTAATGAACTAAGGGAACTGTGGGCTATCCGAAACCTAAATACTATGGACATTAAGCTAACTGGAATACTGTAACTGAAATTAGATAAAAGATAAAAACAGGATATGGAGGTGTATAAGTCAAAAGATATTGATAAATGTTTCAACCGACTGAGTTATAACTAGCAATATATTAATTTGAATGTGATATAATAACCAAGGGAAACAGAGAGGAAATTTTTGATGATGTAAGCTGACATATGTATGAAAGAGCTTGTTATTGGACTATGGACTACCCAATCACCATGTTGCTTCCTTAATACCTGGAGCTTTGTAAAATTGGAAAATTAATAAAACTTGTTTAAAAAATAATAAAAAAGAGTTATCATCATGTGGTTAATACCATGTCACGATCTTATCAAGGATGTCATCTTTCTTTTCATTTTAACCTGACTTTAGCATTTCTTGTCTGTATTGTTAAAAACTCTGAAAACACTAAAAATATTACCATAGGAGCATTAGCATATAAGATTCTATTATACATCATTGATGTGTTATGGTTCATAGTTAAGCCAGAAACTTCATTTCCTAATTCCATTGCATGTAAATTTGTAATATTGTCTTGCTATTTTCTAAATGGATGTACAGCAGACATGTCAAACTCGTGATGTCACGTGACGTTGCGCGACGTATTGGGACTGTTTTGCCATTGCCGGCAATGGGGTGGGTGCGGCTTCCACGTGACGCATCCAGCCTGCAGGCTGGCAGTTTGACACCCCAGACGTACAGGATTTGGGGCTTTAAGTTGGTTTCTTTTGGGGGGGTTCCCTCTTGGTATAAGGATTTCGAGGAAGCATTCTCAACTGCTAAATTTGAATTTATCTCTGGTTTTTTTAACACAGTAAAAGAAGAATAATTGGTCTATTGTTCTTTTGAACGTTTGGGTTAGGATAATTTTATATTGGCTTATAAATAAGAATATGAAGCAATTTTATATCTGAAGTGAAGAAGATACTATGGAGGCAGTGTAAACATCCCATTGTATCTGTTGGATCAGGTCATCAACTCCTTAATTAAAACATATATTTTCTGGGAATCCCTCAGTTATAGTGAGAGCCAAAGAACAGGTGTGACTTCTTTATAGAGGTGCCAACACCTCTGACAATTTTGAATAAGGCTTGGATGGTCTTGCCTTGTTGGAGATGGAATTTAGACATAAATGTATTAACTTGCATAGGTTGTACTTTAGGAATGGAATCTACAGAACTGTTTTTGTGATTTTAGATCATTTACTGTTGCTTAAAAAACATGCACATTCTGGTTGACTGGGCCCAGTATTTAAGCTCTATCAAATCATCAAGAAGATGTGGGGGACATCCCAAAAATATTACATTAAATCGTAATGACAAATTTACACATTAAATATGCTAAAATTGATTACTGGTGTATGTGGCCTATCAATTTTTAAATTTGTTTTTTTTCAAGAAAGAGCAAGGAAATCAAAATTATATCAATGTCATAAATTTGAAACAAATTGCTTTCTTCACCAGAATTTTCCATCCTCCTCCTCCTTGTATCAATTCCATTTCTGTGTGCTATTTTTCTTTTGTTAATTAATTTGATGCTATGAAACATTTCAAAAAGGAATATATATCATAGGAATAAGCTGGTCCTTTATATTTTATGATTGGGATCAACAAGACAAGGATAAAAAAAACAATGGTTGGAAACTGACCAAAGACAGAAGCAATCTGAAATTAAGGAGAAACTTCCTAATACTGAGAACAATTAACCAGTGGAACAGCTTGCCTCCATAAATCGTGGGTGCTCCATCACTGGAGATTTTAAAGAAGAGACTAGACAGTCACTTGTCTGAAATAGTATAGGTTCTCCTGCTTGAGCAGGGGGTTGGACTAGAAGACCTCCAAGGTCCCTTCCAGCTCTGTTCTGTTCTGTTCTGTTCTGTTCTAACAATATTTCTGATACATATTTTTTCATGGAATAAAAAACTAAGCAAAAAGGAAGAAGCATGAGAAAGAGCAAATTTTTATGATTATCCTTGCATGATTCCCACTCAGGAATAAGAGCTTTCCTCTCTTCTTTTCTTGTTATGTAACTACTTAACTCTGGACGACCATGCCAATAAAAAGAGAAATAATAATTAATCCATTTTTCTTATTCTGTTGAATTTGGCAGTATATAATAAGCATGTTTGTATTTTCTCTTGCATGATGATATATATTTTACACAGAGGAAATCTTCAAAGGTCTGGGATCATTTGGATTCTGGCTGAGTTGTACCCTTGGGAGTACTCAGTATGTCTGGGAAGCAGGTGCAGAGTCATTGAAAGATAACATGGAAGCATAATCAGATTTTGGCAAAAAAAAAAAAAAAAAGTAAAGGAAAATGTGTGCGATTCCAAATGGACAATATCATTTCAGTCCAACTTTCAATGCAACTTTCATTTGCCTTGAAGTATAGCTGCTGGGCTAAAACTCTTTAATTTTTCTTCCTGACATAAAATGAACCCAAATATGAGAAAAACAAAATAGCATTTGCCTAAACTTACAGAGTACAAAATTGCAAATTTAATTAAGCCACATTGCTTTCTCATTCACTTACCAGAGTCCCACTTATTATGGGTACTGTAGTAATTAGAATGGTTCTGCTACCTACACTAGCTGAATCAAAGACTTATTGGCTATCGTTCACAAAACTGAGCACTCCTAGTAGTTTTCATCAGTGGTGGTAAAGTTTGTAGGAATTGAAAGCTTTTTCCAGGAAAGAAAAAAAAGAAACCCCACAATCCTATCAATAGATCAGAATAGAAGAGGTGCCCTATTTTAGCAGTCTAAGATGATTAAGAGGTATACTAGCAAACCGATGTTTCAGTGCCTAGGTGGTAAAATTTATGCCTTCCCTGCCTACCTGAATAATGGAATCAGTTTTCATTGGACAACAAAAATGAAAGAACAAGATGAACAATCATATACTTGTAAATAAAGAGGATACTTCCTCTCCACCTTAATGTCTTGTTGCTGAAAGAGAAAGGAAATAGAATGTACAGGTTGCAAGTGATGATAAATGTCCAGTTTAATCTAATTCCTGAGGACACATATATTTCTCCATTGTTGGAGGCTGCCCTGAACCAGCTATAGCATTGCAATAAAGAGACTTTCTGAGACCTTCAATTTGCATTCTGTCTCTCAAATAGAAAGGTACATTATTTAAATACTAAGCTGTCATGAAGCTATCATGAGGAAAAAAAGGAGTTTATTTATGCTATCAAGAAAGGTCACCATGACATCGTTGATGGGGAAAATATGGATGCAGAAGTTTGTCAATTGGTTGATTTGTTTTGTAAAAAGTAAACACTTGGTACTGCATAACTGTCTTCGTTTAATTAGCTTGTCAAAAGATTTTGACAAAGACCACAAGTGGATTACTGTGCAAACCTGAATGGCAGATTACCTCTATTGAATCATTTATTGTCCTTCAGTGCTTTTAATAGAACTGATCTAATCAAACCACTTCCATTCCCTTATCAAACATTATGCCTTCCTTTTGTTTGTATTGGTTGCTAGCCAGTTTTTCAAAAGCACTCTTCTTTGTTACCATCTTTGAGGTAATATAACTGTAGTCCAATACCCTCTTTAGATAGCAAGTGATATCACTTCTTGGATTTTGATTCTTATCTATTTATCAGAGAGGGTAATGTCCCCCTGTTTTTTTCCTCCTGCCCTACCTTTCTCTGATCAGCAAGGAATGCATTTTTCTTTATATTACACAATGACATTATTCAATTCCACACTTACATTTATCTTGGGGGAAAAACATACCACACAAAACACATTCTCTACAAACATGAACACGAACAGTTCCTGCTTTGTTTTCAGTCTGCCAAAATTAATGCAGGAGAAAAAGTTGGCTTGGGCAAATGAGACCATTTTTATTTCAATATGTTTTACATTTTCTCAGCTATAGGTTCATTATAAGTTGTTTCTGCTTCAGCTTACCTGTTCAGCATCTAAATAAAGATTTTCCAAAAGGCACCAGATTTCCATAGATTTGTCCTAAGCATCATTTTAGAGCATACCCTAGAATGTGTTCTTTTGGGCTAACCAAGTTTCTCTTCTAACATACAGCATTGCTATGCATGCTTTCTCAACCAGTTGTATTTTTGTTGCCTATTTCCCCATCATATATATGTTTCTATATACATTTTTGTACTAGAAATGGCAACTGCCCACAGAAAAGATTCTCTTTTATTTTCTACCTACACAGAACCCACATCCCCCACCTACCTCCAAATCTACTGTAGAAGAATTACGGGAAGGTACCTGTGGAAGGCTGTTAGAAGGAGTCAAGTTGTACAAATGGAGATCTGATCACATACTATGGAATAACAAAGTTATTTAATGACACAAAATAGGCATTTTTAGTTGGATTTTTATAGCAGCATTCAAAATTGTGTGAATTTTGTTTCTTCTATTCATTACCTTCTCAGCATGTATGTGCTCAAAGTTTGCTACTGGGAATTGTAACCCTCCCCCACACAGAACTAGCATGTGGAGGACTCTAAAGGGTTGTGAAGGAATCAGAAAATGATCCCTCTGAGTTCCTCTTCTAATAGCATCCCTTGCATCAGCAGATCCACCCACTATATTTCTTCATTAGGGTCTATTATAGTTTCCTTACACATTTATTCTATTACTTTCACATTAACTGTGAATGCTTAAGTATAGGCCACAGCCTACACTTCACAATTGGATAATCAGAAATGGAACTGCAGGAAAATTATAACAAAAAGGACATAGAACAAGAAGGAGAAGAATGCATATTATTTGTGGGGTAGGGAAGATCTGTTTTTGTTCTTAACCCCATCATATAAATCTGCTGTTTTTTCATGTCTGCGTAGAAAGCAAAGAGCATATAGGATTTTTTTTCACCTAGGTCAAAAGGGAAGACTATATATTACTCTTACAGTACATAACAATTTATCAGCCAACTTCCTCTATCTTAAAGTTTATGAAAGTGTTCTGAAAGTGTTCTA
This sequence comes from Azemiops feae, assembly GCA_023970755.1. Taxonomy (NCBI): domain Eukaryota; kingdom Metazoa; phylum Chordata; class Lepidosauria; order Squamata; family Viperidae; genus Azemiops; species Azemiops feae. Next base: position 5,231,552 of record JALGBA010003980.1, read on the forward strand.
CAAGAGACACTTGAGTGGAAAGTTGGCCTTTATGTCATCATTACTGCACAGATTTTATTGCTTAATGAAGTTGTATGCTTTTTTTGTTCATGCAGGACCCATGTTGTCCTTCTCAGACAGCACTTACCAGCATCTATATTCATTGCTAGCAAATAAAATTAGCATCTAGAAGCATAAAGACAAGGATGATAGGTCTGACATATCATCAGCCAGCCCACACCAGGAGCAAAACCATTAACTTGTTGAAGCACTGTTTTGGAAAGGGAGTCAGTAGCTGAATGCAAATAAACATGACATATTATATGCAAAAATCCTTTCACAAGGCAGCACTTTTCTACACAATACATACTTTTAATAGTCACACATTCATGTTATTTCTATAACAAGCTACTACAATTCCACTGTGAAGAGAGCATGCTTCTAAGAAAGTCGCAAACAATGAAATATTAAAAGCCACTACAATATAAAAGAAGAAAGGCAACATATTTCCAAATAGCGGTGTCTGAATTTCAGAGGCCCCTATAGTAAATCTTGGGCTTAAACTTCAGTAGTGAAATTCATCCACGTTGAGCACATACCTCAAATAATTGGTACATTGCAAATTTTAAGGGCAGAGGTATGCAACATTTCTGGACTGAATGTTGAACTTAGCCTTTGAGTAATGCAACAGAGTTTTCATCCCAAAAAGCATTGTATGCAACCAGGGCAAAACCTTGATTCATTTCATTTCATTCCTTTTCCAATTTAATTTCATTAAATTGAGATTTGATTTGGGCTGCAAAAATCCAGACAGGTATTGTTTTACCATCTATCATATTGAGAAAATGACAATTTAGTGGCAGCTTTTTAAGATATCTGAGAGTTATACCCAAGGCCTGTGTAGTGGCCACTGGGTGCAGATCAATATTTTAAGATATATATATATATATATATATTCCATGGGCTAATCAGTTGCACAATTACTGGGAAAAAAATCTTGCTGAATTGGGGTCAGATTAAATCTCAACATCTTGTAACTAAATAATTTTGCAACCATTTGATGATTTCAAATATCTTGTAAATATATATGAGTATAGTCTGGCAGATATATAATTTAACATTCTGCTACTGTTCTTGCACAGTCTTTTTTCAACTTTGTATACAAGAAAGTGTGAAAAAGTGGTATCATTCTGTGAAATGTTTTTTTAAAGAAGTAATTCTGGGTTTTTTCTATGTGAGAGGCAAAAAAACACAGATAGGAGGTAAAGATATTTGCAACTTCTGGAAATGTAAAACATTCAATTCTGTGTTAAGAAGATGCTACTAGAGAGGAAAAAGCATATTGTTTACTTTCTTATATGATGGTATAGCCCACTTTTTTTTTGTTAAACCTATCTCATGAACTGGGATATATTTGTTATGCATGCAGATGGTCCCAAGTTCAATCTTAGCACCTTCAAAGAAATGCAAGGAAGACAACAGGATTACAATATATCTCACTGAATTGAAACTAGATGTAACATTGCCCTAGATTAATTCTCATGATCAGTATAAGGCAATATAAGATGCTCATGCTGGTAGAGAAAAAGGATGATTTTGCACTATTTTCCTCTGTCTTCACTGCTTCAGAGATACTAAAGCGGATTTTTTTTTCTAGCAGTACAGCATATTCTAAGGGCAGGGGAGGAGAACCCTTGAATATTTTGGTTTTCCTCTTTTTCATAGGTAAAATAACAGAATAACAGAGCTGAAAGGGACCTTGGAGGTTTTCTAGTCCAACTCCCTGCTCAGGTAGGAAACCTTATACCAGTGGTGGTGAACCTATGGCACGGGTGCCAGAGGCAGCACTCAGAGCCCTCTCTGTGGGCACGCGCGCCATCGCCCCAGTCCTAGGCCTTCAGCTGGGTTTTATAAAACCTTTTCACTTTAGGCCTCCGCCGCCGTGTGCAAAAAAAAAAAAAAAGGTTCAATCAGTCAATTTCAACTTCTCACAGGAAAAAAAAAGATCTTGCAAAGTTGGAATTGATTGATTGAACTTTTTAGTCCCACCCAGTCTGCCATTACCACCACAGTCATGCCCACCCAATGGGCCACATCCACCCAATTGGCCACACCCACCTGGCACTCGACGATGCATAAGTGGGTTTGGGGTTGCAGTTTGGGCACTCAGTCTCTAAAAGGTTCGCCATCACTGCCTTGTACTATTTCAGACAAATGGTTGCCCAATCTCTTCTTAAAAACCTCCAGTGTTTGAGCACTCACAAACATCTGGAAACAAGCTGTTCAAGTGATTAATTGTTTTAACTGTTAGGAAATTCCTCCTCTATTCTAGGTTGCTTCTCTCCTTGATTAGTTTCCCTCCATTGCTTCTTGTTTTGCGTTCAGATATTTTGGAGAAAACTTAGTATGGATGGATTAAAAACCATTTTGAGCATTTAAGACTAGTTGCAAGGAAATACAATACCAGTGGCAGCCAGATTCAGGAAATAAGTCATTTTCTACAAAAAGCAGAGAGAGGTTTCAGAAAGGGAAAGTGTCTCCTAATCGTCTGAGAGATATGCTATTTTGGCTCCACAGAGTATAACCGAACACAGCGAAGTTACAGAGATATCCTGGAGCAGGCATGTCAAACTGCCGGCCCATGGGCCGGATGCATCATGCCGAAACCATGCCCACCCCATTGCCGGCAATGGGGGAAAAGTTGCAATATGTCGTGCGACGTCACATGACATCGCGAGTTTGACATGCCTGTCCTGGAGCAATGATGAAATAATTACAATAATATTGGTGTACCATTCAGATTCAGCACACATCCTTCAGTATCACACAGAGGCAAAAAGGGAAAACAAAAGAAAAGAAATGCTTATTTGCATAATAAGTTATGATCATTTTTTTTTTACTTAATGTAAGTGAGAAGAACTTATATTGTTGAAATTTTTTGGAACTTCTCCATAGGGAAAAAGAAATGATTAACTACTCCTGGAAAATTACTATTAGCTTGGTGGCTTGTTCCAATTGTCTTTCAGGTTTCAGTGGTCATTAAGAAGTATGCAAAACAGAATCTTCATTTTGATTTTAGCAGCCAAAGATATTTTTCCACTGACCACCAAAAGCCTACATGCAAAGTTGAAATACAATTGAGGAGAAGTTTCTATACTCTGCAGAGGCTCTATCCATGCAAATTGGTGTATTTTATCTTGCATCAGGTAACTAAATCTACCACGTTTACAGGTTTATAGCATAATTCTGTAATTTAAAGGTCAAAGTGTGTCGACCCATGTAGTTGCTTCCTGAATTATACTATTTTAATTGTATAATTACATATAAGTTAACCAAACATTATTGAGCATTAGGAGTAAGAGACTGAAAGAAGATTTGATCCCCAGATTATCAATTTAATAAGCTAAAAACGGTATTGAGGCTTCTTTTGCAAATGTAACAATTTTTTAAGTAGTGTATAGAATCAGTAAAAATAGGGCATCAATTTTATGGATTTATAATGAAAGTCTAGGCGGTGGAAATGAAAAGTACACTGAAAGAGAGAACTGGTAAATTATAATAAACCAGATTAAAAATTCAATGATGGAAAACTGTTAAGTAAGTCAGGCCTATGTGGACATATATTTTCCCTTGTGTGTGATTCTGTGAATCGATAAATTGCAGCTGCCCTTGTTGATCCATTTCTCCGGTTGGACCATCAGGATCTGATTCTTTCATGAGCTGAAGACATTCTGAAGCAGAATGTCTACTTCTCTGCATGAAAAATCTCTTTGTATGATTTATAACCATGCACAATCAGTTCTCAATACACAGATTCCCTTTACGGATTTTCTTCTTAAATGCAGGACTTTGCTAATGGAAAACCAACAAAGACATACTGGTATGATTAGTAAGTCTGGGCCCACTCTTCACTTAGTTATGCATTGACTGAATAAGGCTAAAAAATGGTGATAAAGTGATAAAGTAATGGTTCATTGGAGTAATTCACACAGGAAAGGTGATCCTATTGTGGCCAGTTAAAAATGTTGATATCACATTTTGATAGAGTTTTTAATATTCTTATTTCACATAGAATTCCACCCTAGAAATAAATTGTGGATTACAGGTATGTTCCAGTAATTCATTTGTTTTTGACTTAAATGATACACATTTCTGATTCTGATTGTGAAGATGCTCCCCATCATGATTTTAATTTGATGACATTGCTTGTTAAGGAACCTGGCTAATTATATTATCTTTCTCATGCCATACACATTATATTAGTTTGATCAACTTAGACTGAACACAATGTCAACCCTAACCCTAATCCTAACCCTAACCATTCCCCAAATTGAAAAATCACAAAGTTCCTCTCTCATTCCTCTTTCCCAGCTATATCAGTAGACAGTTCAGAAAGTGATATAAGAGACAGATTGTGTATAATATATTTCCCCTCCACACACCCCCCCATGTTTCCCTTGGATTTATTATCTCTATTTGAAGCTTGTTGTAGACATTGCCTCACAATCAATTATTATTCAAAGTTGACAAATCCCTTCATGTCAAGCCCATTGTGAATTTGACCAGTGAATATGGTTACTGTATACTTATTTCCTGCTGTTAGGGGGGGGGGGAATCAAACAATCTTACTGCCTCATAAATATCAGAATCTCAATATTTGTGCTGAAGTAATTTCTGACCATAAGCCAAGGATGCCTCACATTTTTGGCTTGACTTGTTTTTCTTCTGAATGACACCAGCTGAGATCAAAGCCATGAGGTTAAGGTTCATTGTTTGTATTCCTGTGAACTCCAGGGCATGCCTTAATATATGGAAACTCAGCAAACTCATCAAGCATTGCAATCCTAACTAATTCCCATCAAGAGGTACAATTGATCAATTTGTTCAAGACCAATAATCATTTGGCCAGATCTCATGATTTGATGGTCCACATTTTACAGACATAATGGCAATTATAGAAACGATGGAATTATCATAATATACATGATAAATATTCCTGCAGTTATATGATATTTTCCTTTGAAACAGTTCCATGACTTTAAATACTGCGTTACTTCTGCATCGTGAAAGTATCAAAAGGTGTGACAGAAGCCATATTCCAGCTAGCCTGTTTATAAAAATCTAACTGTCCAAAGGACATTGACATTTAGGCTGGAAACATCAAATTTGGGGAAGGCTGTGATAGAATATTGGTCTAATATATTTATTTGCTTATTTGCGACAAAACATCTCCATATTATTTTATTCATCCAGAACCCTGTAGAAATTCAAACATAGGAATCTCCCTTTTTCCTGATAACTGCTCTTCTGTTCTCAGGTAGAAGAAAACCTTTTGAAACCTTTTGGATCAATTTTTATTTGCTTCTTTTTAAACTGGGACTGAGCTTTGGGAACTTCTATGTGGAAAGCATACCATCTGAAGTTGAGGTGGTGGCCTCTTGACAATTTATTAAGAAGTAGATCATGCTCAAGTGTAGTGAGTTGTTGAAGACCATGCACTAAATTTAATCAATTACTTTGGATTTTGATTTTGATTTCACCAGGCCTTTGGCCAACATTCTAGGCATAAGGCCAACTTAGATCCTGAAGTATTAAAAGTGTTACTGTTGCAATCAGTGCAAATCCATTTAATTTCCACTTTACTATGCATTTCCTCATTTAATGGTATGCTTAAAATAAAAGAATCACATTCCTGACTCCTGTTAGAAAGTTAATCAGCTCCATTAAATATATTGCTGAGTTAAATTACTAAATGCATTTCTCAAATCCATGTTATTGATATTCATTGTTATTACTCTAAAATTTAAAGAAGAAGATTTTTGAATTGCTAAAATGTTATACAATGAATGGATCGCCTTAGTCACTTTGTAGTTATATCCTTACTCAGTCAACAGAATGTTGCACCTTGAACTAAACTAAGAGTAGCTAATCTCAACCTATTCCTGATTTTGAAAATTTTGTTAAAAAGTGGGGACTACCCTCCTGTTTTAATGTACTATATATCACATGGAAAAACTGTAAGGCACTTAAAACTCTTAATTTTGTTTCCATGGACATTCTGCAATAGTAATTGCAGAAAAAATAGATTTTTAGTAGGCAACAAAACTGAGAAAATACTGTAACATCACTGCAAGAGTTTTTGAGGAACCCTCATTTACACACAGGACTTACTGAAGTGACTTATTCAAGTGACTACAATAGAATTTGAATCAGATAGTGAATGAACTAGATATCCTTTATTCCACTCTGAGTGGATTTTATATCAACCAAAATTGCCATATTTCATGAATCTAAATATGAGCCATATGTGTTTCTAGGCCTTTCAGAACCAAGGAGAGGTGTTCTTAGGTTTATGAATCAATAAAATCAATCAAGAAGAAGGACTATTTGTGGGTTAATCATTGTAACTCTAAAAAACAATGTCAATAAAACTCATAGCCTCAAATTCATTTCTCAAATACAAATTGGTCTGAGCTTAAAATGTGCAAAAATAATGCCTTATAGAGGATGCTGCCTTCCAGATTAAAAGTGGCTTAAGATTCATCTCTTTCGTTTAATCAGTGAGATTCTTAATGATACATTAATCACATTTCTGAAATGTCATTATATATAATACATACATACATACACACACTTCTTTAAGGCTGTCCTCATTTCAGCTTCACTTCACATTATTGCATCACTTTTCCTTTTAATTCCATTCACAAGAGGATTTCTCATGTAGTCATCTTCGCCCATTTTAACTTTTGGTTTTCATAAAAATCGCTGTATTTTTATTTCTCTATTAATAGTTCCTTGTTCTCTTTGACTACATTATTTCTCTATAAGTGCATTATACAACACCATCCTCCTTTTTTTACAGCATTCCCCCTTTTCATCTGTAGTGTTTGCCACTTTTTCAAAAACTCTTTTAGATAACTTCAACATTTTCCGTGACACTTCGAACTATAATTATTGTCACTGTGTTCCAGAAAATTTCTCTTCCTCCTCTTCCCTTATGACCATTTCCCACTCATTCTATTGGGAGGTAGATTAATCATCTAGTATTTTTTTCCTAGAGGACTTATTTTTCTTCCCAAGTCATTCTGCTTCCATTCTGTTTTTAATTGTTTCCTACTTTTAATGTCTGTTTTTCACCAAGATTCATTCCTGATATTAGCCGGCATCCAGAACCTTTCATTACATTGGCATCCTCCACTAATTCTCTCAGGGGCTCATCCAGTGGTGGGATTCAAATACCTGATCATCCGGTTCTCTGCGTGGATGCAGGCCTGGGCCTCCGAGGCCTAGAATGGACTTCTGGAAGTGACATCCATGCACTTCCTGTGGGCTGTTCTAGGCTTGGGAGGCCTCCACCAGGCCTTGAACGGACGTCCAGAAGGGACATCCACGCACTTCCGGTGGGCCGTTCTAGGCCTGGGAGACCTCCTCCAGGCCTCTGAGGCCTAGAACGGACTTCCAGAAGCAGCATGGGTTCAGCCGGTTCTCTGAACTCAACAAAATTTAGGTACCGGTTCTACCAAACTGGTGCAAACTGGCTGAATCCCACCATTGGGCTCATCATAAACAATGGAATTGTGTTCCTAGATTTGTCTCCATTATTTTGCCTTATGAACATAGACATATATAAATAGATAGAAAAATCTTTTTAATGCAGATTCTCAATACCTTTGCTCATCCTAGGGCCAGGGAATGACCTGATCATTTTTTTCTATAATGTCTTATTTCATTCATTCACATAAATTCATGTTACTCCTGATCCCAGATAGCATTCAGCCAAATTTAATTTAGAACTAAATTGATAAATTCACTTCCTACATGAACTGATAAACTCCACTCCACAAGATCATTCATATCTATTATATCCTTCCCATTTCTCTTAGTTTGACAGATAAAGAACACTGTTATTGTTTTTTACTATTTTTATTCTTAATTCCTGGTTTTTACCACTTGCTTCTCTTATAGTCCAAATCATAGTTTTAAGGCTATGGTTATCATCATGTAGGCTTACTGATGCTCTTGGTCAATTGAGATTTGTACATTATGTTTTTTTAGTTATATGGAAAAGTTATAAGTTATTAGCTACAATATTGTCTGCTTCTCAGCAACTAGGAAGCACATGCAGTGTCTTGAGACACATTCATGATAGAAATAGTTCTCAAACTTGGCAATTAATGTGTGGACTTCCTGAATTCCCCAGCCAGAATGATCTCCATAGATCTCAAAGTTGCCAAGTTTGAGAAACACTGCTCTAAAGGAAAATGCTGCCAAAGGTGTGTTTTAATATTTTTTGTTTAATTTAATTAGGACAGTTACTATGTATCATAACATTCATTTTAAGGATTGAGATAGCTGCCCTTAGAGATATTTTATTCTACTTATTTGATTCTCACAAAAATTATTTTAATTAGAAGTGAATTTCGGCTAATAACAAATTCAAAAGCAACATTTAAGAACATTAATAAAATAATAAAGTGAGTATGGGTGGTGGAATCAGCCCATGTTTCATAGCTAAAACTCAAGTCCTTTTAGAAGAATAATTGGAATATGTGAAACTCATAGCTAAATAGGCTCTTGCTAAATTTATTTCCTGGACTTCTTGCAGCTTGAACAACAGATTATTTATTAATGCATAGCATATTTGTATTGCTTATTAATAATGCACTCTTCTAAGCAATATTCCAGTTTGAACTTTTCTGAAAAGTGTACATGTATGCATCTTTGGGCCTTTGTTAAAAAAATAATAATAATTCTAAGTATGAGCTGGACAAAGCACAATTATTTCCTTCAGGATTTAATTCACTTAAATACTAGATTAATATCCAGCATTTGCATTACCAGACGCTATTATCTGAGGTTGTAAAGGGGAAAAAAAACTTCAAATGACCAGAAAAATGAACACACACATGAACGCACACACCACACAGTATTACAATGAATGTCCATTGTAGAAGCCATGTCTACACTTTTTAAACCCAAATCTGTGCTGTGGTGGCGCAGTGGTTAGAATGCAGTACTGCAGGCTACTTCTGCTGACTGCCGGCTGCCAGCAGTTTGGCAGTTCGAGTCTCACCGGCTCAAGGTTGACTCAGCCTTCCATCCTTCCAAGGTCGGTAAAATGAGGACCCAGATTGTTGGGGGCAATATGCTGGCTCTGTAAACTGCTTAGAGGGAGCTGTAAAGCACTGTGAAGCGGCATATAAGTCTAAGTGCTATTGCTATTGCTATTTTTCAGTTTCTTCTATTTGGGCAACCACCTCAAACAACACAAGACTTTGGGCTGACCAAAGTGCAAAGCAAGCCCAAATCAAACTTTATAGCACCTTTGCTTGCCATTCTAAATAAAGATGTTCACATTTTCATAGTTTTTTTCCTCAAACTTTACCTGCATTTAAAGAACATTGCCACAAATCTTTCATATTCTGTCTCTTTGCAGTGAATAATTACAGGACACAAGAAACAATTCTGAAAATGTTGGATTTGGGTCCTATTTGTAATCGTCAACCACTTTTTGTTCAGATTCAGATTCTGACTCAGTTATTCATTAGGGCTGTTTACACTTAAAAACTATTAGGAACAAATATTTTAGAACTCTTGAAAACATAATGACAGCATCTGTCTACTATTCCTTAAAACTGCCCAACTTTTTCAAACTTTTGCAGAAGCCAAAAAAACATGATACTGATTAAAAGAGACCACTCATTGTGCCTCTTAAAGAAGTGACTTCCTTTTTTTCCCCAAGAAGCCTGAAAAAGCTTGAAAAAAGCCTGCTTTAATGAATAGTAGAGAGGAAGTAGGTTCAGAAAGCTCTGAACCATTTATACCAATAATTTGCCCAATCCTATCTGTTAATTAGTTAATTCCAGCTTTCCTCAGTTATAAAGACTGTCAAGATAATGGACTGAATGCAGAGTGCTATCTGCAGAAAGCATCTCCTTTTCTGCAAAATGTCCACGCTCCCCCCCCCAAAAAAAAAGCTTCTTTGGATGTCTGGAGACCTTGTTGACCAGGATGAGCTATAGCCTGAGGCATGCTAAGGAAGAGTGAGCTCATCCAACAGAATGTTCCCCTGTCCAATTATCTATAATCTTCTCCTTCCTGCAGTATCTCCTTCGGCATCACAGCCCATCATTTTCAACATGACTCCTTGACCATTGAGAGACTAGACAGGTGGAGGTGGCTTCAAGAAGCTGCCAGGGAAAAGAAACTATGAGCAGTGTCAATGGAGGTGCCCTGTTACATCTGAGAAAGATGCTGCATAAATACAAATTATTATTTTTTTCAGTACACCTACTAACACAGAGAAGACAGAAAACTATCATTATCCATACTGGGAATTCTAATTCAGAGAATTCTGGAAATAATGAGTCTGATATTTGTAGTGGATGTTCATGAGCTAGAATTAGAAACTTTCTCTGATGTGATAAAGGTTTAATGATATGCAGGGTTAGTCCTTTGTGGCCAGAACTTTGCCTTCACTGCCTGATTCACTGGTATCAATTGCACAAAGAATAGAGTAAATCCCTGATGTTCTTCTTTAAGGAATGGTAGTTTCCTGCTCTTACTTTGGTTTCTTTGATTTCTGTAACCCTGGGTTGTCATCGGCTCCAATAATTAATACTGCTTTAAACAACATTATTCAGTTCCTAATTACAAGTGGATTCCTAATTACTGTTTCCCAGGCTTTGGATTTAAAAGAGGGGAAAAAATGAGAGAAAGAATGATGGAGTTTATTTATGGAGAGAGAGAAAAAAATCAAGAATTATTTGATCAAGGATTAAATTCTTATTTAATCAAGAATTAAAATAAACTCTTAAGCGAACAAAAGAAAACAAGAAATGATATGTTCAGTGTAATTTTGGTTTTTTTTGGGGGGGAAAGGTATTTAGGGAAATATGACAGATGTGACATGACTAGTACTACTCCATAGTTGGACTTAGCAGTCAATCAAATATCTGATCCCTGGTGGAATGAGTGGGCTGAGGTTGCTTAGAGGAGTTCATGAAAATTGTTCCCATAGCAACGAAGCTGAGTTCTGTCAAGTAATTCATGCTGAGATTAAGTCCTATATGTGTGTGCTGGGAAGCAACAAGGGAAAATAAGTTGGCTCTAACAACCTTGGTTCCCTAATTGAATCAGTTTGATCCTTTTCACACATGGACATGCAGGCAAAAGGACAGGGACCTAACTCTATCACCATCACAGCAGCATGAGAGAAGCAAGACTAATTTCATTTCCATCCTAAATTACCGCAGCCATCATCATTGCTATACAAGACTCCCAATGTGATCGGCTGCAGGGAAGAGAGGATTTCCGCTCTTGCATATAAATGACATGTGGAGAGAAACAGAGTTGTAAATGCTACTCTTGCCTAAAATATTCCTATAACCTACCCGTTTACTCATCTTTCCTAGGGAGCTAAAAATGTGAAAGTATTTTTTTTTTGTCATGTTCAACTACATACTTTAAAACCCTACATTTGGTCAGAATCTTACATGAATTCCAAATTGTATAGGAAGATTCAAAAGGCATTCAACATTTGCGTGAAGAATCAGTTTCTAACCTTCAACCTATAAGCAAATGTTGGCGGTGGCAATGGTCAAAATGGGATTACTTAGATAATGAGCCCTATGATTACTGCAGGCGTTGATGACATGAACAAAAACTTTAGAGGAGGCTATATGGTATATAGCACAAATGTGGTATCTATAAATTATATTCAGATTCTTCAATAAGAGTTCATCTCAACAGTTGACCTTTTCATATAATGGTCCTTGTGGGTATTAGCAAATACCCATCATCTCAAAAGTTCATATGCACCAACTGTGCCTCCCAAATTGGAAAGTCCCTTCTATTCTGTGTATGTCAAACATATTGCCATTTTGTAGAAAAGAAAATCCCAGTTAAACTGAATCAGGGCTGGGCTGTTGTTTGCTGTTTTTCCTAATATTTAGTTTGGCTGGTTGCAGGTCTGTTTGTTTTGCATTCTGTTCTCTTCAGTTCATATGCAGAAACTATCAACACATAATGCAATGAGGAGTTATATTTTGGGAGGGCAGGGGTTTTTTTGGGTTGAGAGAAAGAAACTGGTCCACGGTTACCCAGATAACCTCTGTACCTAAGCGACTAGAACCTATTTATTCATTCATGCATCTTAACTACTACATCATGCTGGCACTTGGCTGTTATTGACCTTAATTAAGAACTCTGCACTTGATTCGTGAAGACTGGGGGACTATGTTGAGTTGAAGAGGTAATGCAGCTTGTATCAATGGGGTACTTCCTATTACTTCTCTAGAAGAAACATTTTCATACTTTGTTTTATTGGTATTATAGACTGCTCCTATCAAATGTCTTTCATTTCAGTAAATTGGGTTAAAACAATTCAATTAATCCCACCACCACCACCAATATGTCTTCCTTCCTTCCTTCCTTCCTTCCTTCCTTCCTTCCTTCCTTCCTTCCTTCCTTCCTTCCTTCCTTCCTTCCTTCCTTCCTTCCTTCCATCCATCCATCCATCCATTCATCCATCCACAAGTCATTACTCCAGTTGACTTACATGGACATGATGATGACATTTTTCTCAGCAACATTACTCACAATGGGTTTGCTATTGCTTCCTTCTTCAGCAATGACTTTAACAATTTCAAAAACATCAACAAGGAAGGAGATTTCCTGATCTCCATTATTGGTGATGCTACAGAAAAACAATACCTGGCCATCTCAGCCTGGGCTAGACTTCCTGAAAATCTGAGATCAATTACATTTTCTCTCTCTTTGATCTAATTGCTGAGGCTGGTGTTGGATGGAGTAGGCTGCCTTTCAGACTTTGTACATTAAAAGCGGCATCTTAAATTGTATTTGAAAATCAACTGGCAATCAATGCAAGCTCCACAAAACTGGTATTATAGCTTGAAAGTATGCAGACCACTTCATTTTAGACCAACCGTAGTTTATGAATAGTTTTTAAGGGCAATCCCAAGTGGATTATATTATACAATAGACAAACTGGAAGATAATAATAATATAGTATAATAGGTAGCTATTGTAGCTACCTAGTACAGCAGTACTAGTACAGTAGTTATGTCGCTAAGTAGCCAGGTAGCCAAGTAAAGTCACAGCCTACTTTGGTGCCCCAGCCAAAGTCAAGTATAGGGATCTTTGGCCACAGTTTTCACCTGCTGTTTCATCAGGATCCTTGAGTTCAGAAGGATCCTAAAGTTTGAATCTGCTCCATAACAAGTAGTGCTTGTCCATCAAGAAATAACTGGTGCTGGCAGAGGATTCTGAAGTATCCACAGCAACACAGACTGATTAGGGTTCAGCTCCACAGTATTCTCTCCTGTAAGGACAGATCCTTGCTGTCTTCAAATACTAGAAAAGGACATCAACAGCATTTTTCCTCCTCATAGCTTGGGGATCTCTCCATGCAAATTCATATAGATGTATGTGGCATCCCACACATAAGGAGTTATCGAGCCAAATACTGATGCACTGAAGAGACCTCAGTTATTTAAACTTTACTTACATTTCTCTGACAAATAATTTGAAGTGGCTTGTAATGCATTTTCAGAAAGAGAAGCATAACAATAAAAAGAAATTGAAAAAGCACAATCTACATTACAATCCAATTTAATTTTTAAATGATTTCATGAATAGAGCACTAAAGCTTTAGTTGATATTATGAGACAGTTTTAAAATGAATGAGTAAATACATTTTTTTTATTTTTAAAAATATTTTAATATCTATATTTATGAAGATTCTGAAAAGAAAGCATTACAACTTATTATGCTGCCATGAGTTTTAACTCTGGCACTAAGCATGCATTCACACATATTTGTGTGTATGTGTGTCATATCAGATTTTCTTTAAGATCTAGGCTGTGGTGGGATTCAAATATGTGAACAACCAGTTCTCTGTGTGGATGCCGCTTCCGGAGGTCCATCCTGGGCCTGGGCAACAAAAAATTAGCTACCGGTTCTGCTGAAGTGGTGAATCCCACCACTGAATATAGGCCCTATATTATTTAGAAGTTTAACGTGTCCTGCAAGATCTGCCTCAAGGGAAATCAATAGAGGAAAATGAATACAATTCCACCCTCAAACCTGTAATGCTCTGATGCCAGAACCTATCCAAACTGATTTTTATTACATGGTCCACCAACTTGAAGGAGACCTTAACTTAACCTTGAATTTGGGATGATGGAACAAGCAATTAATCATGCAGGGGAGGATAAAATAAGGAGGCTGTGAAAAACTAGAGAAGGATGAGCAACAAATGAACTTATAAAACAGCACAATTTCACTACTGTCTAGCTAACAAAATATATAGGTTCTGAACATACATATATTTAATAACATTTCACTCACCTCTTCCACAGTACACTGCACATGTAATAGCCACGTCAAGCTGGCAGGAAGGCTATGGAAAATTTTAATTGACAGGCAAACAGACAGCCTGAAGCCAAGAATCCTTAGGTTGAGAAGGATGCAACCTATTGATACAATGTGGTTTAGAATTATATTAAATGTTTTGTTAAATTTGCTAGGTGAAGTCCCCAGTATATTGCAAAATGCTGCATACTGCCAGGGAGAATCTAGCTTCTTTTAGCTTTTTATTTTCTTTTATGTTCCAACTAAGTAAAGACAAGAATCAGTTACAATAGGAACTGTTAACCTGTGCAATAAATATAGATATTGTCTTTTTCTCTAGCAAAGAAGTTTATTTAGCCATCTCAGTATGTTCCATCATCTTCCGCAACCATTTCTCCCTTGTGGGTAATGCTGAGTCTTTCCATCTTTATGCCTGCAATAATCTTGCTGCAGTTATCTTATTCAAAATCAAAGTACCATGAACTTTTTTCCAACTGTTTATCAATCCCAAAAGAAAAGCCCCTGGTCTCATGTATTAATCTTTAAAATCCTCTGCCTGTGTACCTGAATCCAAAATTTTCTCGCTTTTTTACACATACATCAAATATGATAAAATGTCCCTTCCTGTTGTTCACATTTCAAACATGTATTTGAAGTGCCTTTATATATTCTACACAATTTCTCTGGTGACATATAGCATTGATACAGGACATCATTTTTTTTAAAAAAAATCTCTTTAAGATTATAATAACCTTCAGTATTTTCAGCCACATGTTTTCCCATTGTTCCATCTGTATATTATAACCAAAATTTTAGCCCACTTAATCACACATTCTTTTACTTGTTCTTCTGTTTCAAATTTCAATAAAAGTTTATATATTTTAACGATTATATGTTCATCATTTCCACACAATTCTATTTCAGACTTAGTCTTACAATGTTCAAAACCATAAATTCTTTTGTCTACTTTAAATCTTTCTAATAGTTGTAACTAAGAGAACCATTGACAACTCTATCCATCTGCCCTGTTTTTCTCTCTATTTTTATTTTACATTTCCCTTGACAAAATTCTATTATCTTGTGACAAATTAATCATATGTGTTTGTTTATTATTCCTCATCTATAAAATGCTTCTTGTGATGAGACCCACAAAAGTGTTTTCAGGTGCAACTTTGTATCTATTCCATATTCTCAATAGGGCATGCCTAACATTATGATTTTTAAAAATCCACATTAATTTTGACTTTATTGTACCACAAATAACCATTCCACCCAAATATCAAGTCATGTCCTTCTAGCTCCAAAAACCTATTTTTCAGCAATACCCCCCTCTTTTACCCAAGCCAAACAGCGAGATGCAAAACGTAATTTCAAATCAGGTAAACCCAGTTCTCCTCTTTCCTTTGCACCTTGTCAGTTAAAACTATTTATTTTCCACCTGAATCATCAGAGGTGGGAAAAAATACTTCTATCTATTTTTTATAATAATTTTGCCATATGTGTCTAAATCTAGAAACAATCTAAACCCATGGCAAAATCCACAGACCCCAAGCTAATAACCAACATTTTCCTATACTACAAGAAGTATAATTTTATTCGCAGCTAAATTTGGGAGACTGCTGAGGCATTGCCTTCCTGCAGGAGGGGAACACTATTATCCCACGAAGATGACTGAAGGTATCTATTCTTCCTAGTTCTTCCTTTCACTGCTGCAAAACAGTCATAGGGGCACAGTTTGTTTTCTTTCACATTTTACACGTATCCATAGCCTTCTAGAAGAGTTTGTTCAAAATTCTCTTTTGATTATAGTGAAAATATTTCATGTAGTGCTACAGTATCTTCCTGTAAAGCCTGCACTGTGGTTGGGTCCCAGTGACTTTGTTGTTGTTTAAGCTAAATGCCTGCCATAAGGTAGGAGTGGGAAGGACAGATGGAAGATTCATTTTTCAAACTATGCTGGCATGAAATTGCATTCTTTAAATGTTATTCTCTAGTGGAAGCTTTCTAAATTATAAACAATAACTTTTTTCTAAGAGCGTGATCTAGTTGATATAAAATTAAGAAAATGATTGTGTAATACAGAAAACAGAAAAATAAGTCCATATGTCAGTGTTGAAAGAGGTTATTTACGGCTTTCACCTTTAAAATGAAAGGTGAATATATGTATATATTTAATCTATAATAGGTAGTTGCTCAGAAAAAAAAATCAGTGGTAACATTCATCAAGGCAATTAAATGTAAAGTGCAACTTATATATAAAAAGATTCACTGATAGTCCTGGTTGATAATAAATAGAAACTTGATAAAGAATAGTCCAGCTCATCTTACTTTCCTGTTATGGACATCATAATAAATATATTAAATAAATTTTAATGCCTCTGAAATAATCTGAATGAAGCTTTTAAATTTACATTATTCCTTATTTATATCATTTTTTATAAATGTATTTCATTTGTATTTTCACAAAGTATGCATACTGAAAAAATGATAACAATAACTGCACATGATGAAGTTTTGGATTTAGCAGTCATTTGGGAACAATGTACACACTTTTCCTCTAATTAATTTATTACACTGAAAAATTGTGGTAGTTTCTTTAAGAAAAACCCTGCATCTAAAGAAAGAATATAACTTTAACTAGGTTTAATAATGTCAAATTTGGAATTTCTGCGAGATGAAGAACCAGACCTTGAATCCATTAAAAACTAACAGAGGATTTTAAAGCTGTCACCAGTTGTTGTTGTTTTTTTACTTGTTAATAAATCAGGAGCTTAATTAAAGGTGTAATTAAAGGTGTATATACAATTGCATATAGTTCAAAAGCAAGAAACCTTTTTTTTTAGATTTATACACAGTGTGCCTTTCACTAATAGGAATTACCTAATTATTATTAAAGGCTCCAAAAAGTTACCCACTTATTAGCTAAATGAGTTGAGAGAAGAAAATAAGAGAACTAACAAACTAGCTTTTATGCTGATTAATTTGAAATAAAACTACAAAAGGAATAAAGGACCAGGAAGACAGCTGATTTAAGCTGAGTAAAGACGATCGATATGTGGAAAAGAAGCAAATGCTTCCTCTTACATGGGACTTACCTTATTGCCTTTTAAATACATACTTTTAAAAAAGAAAACCGTGTAATTAGGAACACAATTTTTAATCTGTTGAAAGTGGTGCATTTGTTTAATGTAGTATAAGCACTGCAACCGTCATTATTTTGTTATATTTTTACATAGTTTTAACATTCCCACTGAAGCATATGTCCTATTCACAAATAAGTAACTCTCTCAAGGTTAAATATATCCAGAATAAACAAATTTGTTATAAAAAAACATTAAAAGGGGCAGGGGATATGGATAGGAAACATGAGAGAAAGGAAAGACATGTAGGTAGAGAATGGCAGAGATAGTAAGATATTTGAGAGTCCCATAGGTTGTATGAGACGGCCTATAGACATCGTGCACCTCATTTCTGCACTGCACTAGGGAGACTACTTTTGGACTGTTGGGATACAGTTTTGGGCATCACACACTCAGAAGGATGGCCAGAAGGTGACAACAATGACAACACATGGACTATGAGGATAGGTTGAAGGAACTGTGAATGTTCAGCCTGGAGACAAAAGGATTGAAAAAAGACATGATAGCTGTGTTAGGGTAGATGGCTAGAAATTATTGTCCCTTGTCATGAAAACTGGGACCAGAAATATCACACAGTCACTGCATTATCATATAGTAGCTGGGGTTACCTAGATTTATTTACATATAAGAAAAGACTTTGGGTGAGAAGATCTGTACAACAGTAAACTCAAAAACTGCTAGGGAATTCCTGGAAGCTAGCCATTCTGACAACTCAGTTATCAATAGCAATAGCACTTAGACTTATATACTGCTTCATAGTGCCTTATAGCCTTCTCTAAGCAGTTTACAGAGTCAGCATATTGCCCCCAACAATCTGGGCTCTCATTATGATAGACTCTGCTCATTATCAATAAATCACATTTACACACCTTTCAAAGAGATGATGAATAAAATAGGAAGGAAATCAAATGACTAGAACACATCTCCAGTAACCTATACCCCGAGAAGCAGGGATTAACACCAGACAAACAATCAAGCAGAAAACAATATTCTAATCAAGGAACTATCAAGGAGAATATCACCCTCCCACCAACAATGCCAGGGCAAGCTATTGAAAATAAACAGGGAGTGAATGCCAAACTGACCAGCACTGACCATGCTACCTAGCTGGATAATGAAATATTTGCAAGCAAACAAGCTCAAAGAGTACCAAGGACTTCACAAAAGATAATAAAAATATGAAAAGGCATGAACTTTACAGGATTAGAATTCATAATCCCATAAAATGTAAATTGCAATGTACTGTACTTCTTTGGTGTTTCCAGAATTGGAATTGTACAGAAACTAAATTATCTATGGGGAATATTTTCTAGTATTTTGGCTGTACAGAAAAAAATACATTAAAATACAAATAAAAATGATTGCAGTCCAAGTAAAGTTGGTTCTCAGTGGAACATAATAATTATGATTTTCATGCACACACTGTTCAAAGAGGCAGTGTTGACTGTTCCTGCACTATTTTTCCTCAACTTTGTTAACAATATTTTTCTAGTTGTTGGGGAATTATGAGGAACTATTTTGCAACTCTGTGATCTAGTAATTTCCAATAACAACTTATGGAAACAATTTGCTAATGGGATGGCAGATGTAGACTATCGTTTCCAGTTTTAGTCTTGATTGGATGAGCAAGGAAAGTACTTGCCCTCCAACCTTTTAGAATGGCAAAACATTTTAGCAGCCTTATTTCAGATTTTAGGAGCTCACCCCATACTCACTGCAATGCCAGTAATTATAATCAGCCAATGTTTTCAAATGACCACCCTTGATCAAATCAATATATTAATTTCCTTTAGAGTCTTATCTTGAAAAAAAAACCCTCTCTGCCTCTTAAAATAAAAGGAGATAGTTTAATAATTCCATGCACATCTTTACTACAATCTTTTCCTTCATTTATTTATTTTTAATTCAAAGCTAATGCATTCTCCCAAATGAAGGTAACTTTTAAGTAAGTATGCCACAAATCAAATGCACATATTTTGTAGAGCATCTCTGCTGTGTTCTGTGTGTGTGAGTGTGTATGTGTGAACATGTATATCTGTATGAATACACATGCACAAACAATTACACACTTACAAATATATATATATACTACCACTTTGTCCCATGTCTTCCATACAACTTTATCAAAATATATCTGACCACTCAATCTACTACAGCACTACCAATACAAGCTATGAAAAAGATAACACTGCCATATATCAAAAGCAGAAACAACCAACAAACTATTACAACCATACCAGAGCATAGAACTAACTAAAGTCCTCCAAAACATCTTAAGTGAACTAAAACTCCCAGTAGCCCAAGAAGAAAAAGATAGAAGTCATATACAACAGATAGTATAATAGATTGTAACCACCACTGTGTGGGACAGACAGTCAAAGATTAGCAGAATGCATCCATGAATATCAACTAGCAGTCAGATTACATGCTAATCATAAACTTGGGTGTGGACTCTGATCAATTAACCTGGTCTGCCACCTCCATCCTGATTTTAATCAAGGATCAAATTGAATAATAATCTTGACTAAGACATGTGAATCTTTATGCCTCTAATTGTTATATATTAATACTTTGCTTCCACCCAAAGATACATGTCATCTACCTTAAAATGCAGTGGATAACTGAAAATGGGGAATGAACTTTTCTAAGATAAGCTAAACTAATACAGGGATTTTAAAAGCAGGATCAGGGAGGAAAAGAATAGATTACAATTGGATGAAAAAGGATATTATTTATTCAACTTGATTTCAAGGTTCTTTTGCAATGTAGTCTTCCATTTTT
The DNA here is from genome assembly GCA_023970755.1 of Azemiops feae. Classification (NCBI taxonomy): domain Eukaryota; kingdom Metazoa; phylum Chordata; class Lepidosauria; order Squamata; family Viperidae; genus Azemiops; species Azemiops feae. Next base: position 5,251,825 of record JALGBA010003980.1, read on the forward strand.
CAAAAACTTCCATTTTGTAGTTCAGATATGGTTGAATGTGAGAATTGGTTTCTAATAAGTCTTGTAGATATTTAAAAAACAATCACAAACCTGCCCCTTCCTTCACAAAAGAGACACATCTCCTTCCCTTGATATCAAAAGAACATGAAAAAAAACCATGAAAAATCTATAAATTTCTCATTTAAAAGTAGAGTACTTGTGTAATTCTTGCTTTTAATCATCTTCTTAGAAAATCTCACTAATACAAAGTCTAAGAGACGTGTTCTTGGTATTCTGGTCCAAGCTGCTACCAGGAGCGTGACATCCACGAGGAGTTCAAATAGGGCAGACCCAAATTCTGCCTGTCATTCAGTACTGTCATATCTGCTACTACTCATCTTCACTTCCTACTCATGACATCATCCTTCCACAGCAGCCTCTTGGTGTCATCTAACCATTCCCAGGAGCTGTCACATCTTCTCATCTTCCTTCTTGCTTGGCTAAGCAACAATCCCCTAAGCTGCCCCCACAATCACCTTCTTTCTTTTTCTTGTATTGCTTTGAACTTTGGAATTAACTAAGATGTGAGCCCATACAAGGATCAATAAATGTTTGCTGTCCATATTATGCTAAGACCAAACAGTCATTTTATTAATTACATACCAACATTGTTACTTTCAATTAATTGTTTTTTTAATTAATTTACCCAGGCTTCCAAAGTCACAAACAGATAGTCCTCAACTTATGGCCATTAAACAACCATTCAAAGTCATGATAGTCTTGGAAAGTGTAAAGCACTTCCAACCATTGTAAAACATTGTGGTGTCCCTCCCCTGTTGAAAGCACTTTACACATTTGAAACATTTCAGGCTCATATGATGTGTGATATCTACATATCTACATGTCTACATGTCTACATATACATATACATATGCCCACTTCATCTTACAATAGGGAGTTTGGGATGTGTACAAAGATTAAAGAGGACCCACCTACCCCAATCTAAATCAAATGGTAACATAAACTTTGGCCTGTCCTGACACCACCTGATTCTACCAATGCACTCTTAGATAACTATAACACCCTTACCCAGAAGCTCTACCAGCATCTAACTCATAGCAGCAGTGCACCCTTGAAGCAACAACAGCACCACTCCAAGCCTCCAAGTACCATTTTACCAAACGTATGTATCCAACAATACATCGGCAGTTGCACAGGATCTCCTCCAGCAGGAGACATACTACAAATAACTTCTGGCATGCAAGAAAAAAGAAACCATTAAAAAAAACAGATATCACTCATTCAAGCAGTCAAATCCAATAACTCAGCCTCATTCTAACATATCATATCAAGCTCCCAAAGCAATGGTCCGTCCCTTTGCTTCTCTTCCCTTCTCTTTCCAGCAGGCGGGTAAGTGACTGTTGCTGGTTGGAGAAGAAGGAAGAGATTGTGAGAGTTGCTGGGAAATTGCCACAGAACATTCAAAATGAGCATCACATGATTGCAGTGATGCCCTGTCAGACCTAAAGGAGTGACAGACTAGTTAAGAGTCATGTGTCCCCAGATTGGATGCACGCTGTAAATTAGCCTATTTGAGGTACCTCAGTTTGACAATTATTGTCCTATGATGCACCATTTTGCCGAGTTAATGGTTACAAGAACAAGAGTTTTAGTTGTATACAACTCAGCTTTTTAGCTTTTAGCTTTGCTGTATTTTCTATGTTTTTTAATTGACTGAACCCCTCCCTCCGTATGCTTGTCTTTGACTGTAATAAAGATTTGATTTGAAACAACAACTCATGAACCTTGAGGTAAGCAGTACATCCCAATCATATCTTCCATTATATTGGCTTATTTTTAAAGCAATGCAAGCTTTCAAGATGCATGGGTGTACTGGAAGCAAAAAGGAAACAGTAAAATGCATGTATTTGTTCTACAGACAGTAAAATAGCTTCCTCCAGTTAGAAGACCAATCTTCAGCAGCCTGGCCTCAGATTGTAGAAAGGATTACATTGCTAATATTTAATTCATGCTTCAACTTTCCCTGAAATAGCCTAACACAAAAGGTACCAAATGTTACTTTACCCTGCCAAGTATTTAGGATTTTCTTATGTTAAACAAAATGTCTGGTTAAAAGATAACTTAAATAGGAAAATGGGAAAATATCTTCAGCTGTCAGCAAAACTTTGCCGACCAATGCATTTTCTGAACTGGAGGACTAAATTATCTGTTGTTATTTTTTTCTTCTTCTCTTTTTCTGTAACCAAAAGGTGAAAAACTAAAAGATATATCACTGAGAACAAAAGTAATGGAAATAGGTTCATTTCAAGCCCGATTATACATTCACTTCTGCAACTGCCATTGTATCCCTCCAGATCTGTGAATATAAATATAAACTGGATTGGAATAAACTGATTTTGAAATATTTTCACCAGTCCAACCAACTGACAAGAGCAATGACAATTTTTAGGCGGTACCCAAATGCTCAGGGTTAAACGTGTTACCAGGTTTATATAATGATTTCTTTGGCAAAGGATTTATACAGATATGTGCCTGAGACCCACACGAAGCAGGCAATAAAAGCAGAAAGGTTTCTTGTAAATGATTTCAACTCATGCCGCTGTAGAAAAATAATTCTAAACAGCAGTATTATAATTGACTTTGAAAAATAAAATAAAAAAACTGTTGAAAGATGATCCTCAAAAAGATTGTTTCCCAATGTTCAAAGCCACAATTTCACTTGCTATTGCTGAGCTTCAACAAAATGACCCCATCTTTACTAGTTCTTATTTGCCTCTGGGTTCATCTTTGCCATACGGCAGGATGAAGTTTGAGCAGCACCAAAAAGAACAGATTATTTGGGGGCGGAAGAGGGTTTATTTTTTTTTTCCTTCCACTTGTCTCAGAACCACAAAAATGGTATCTCTGCAATGGGGGCAATGAGGGGAACCTTTTCGCGAATGGGTTTAAGAAATAATCGTGCCCAAAAACATGTATGGTAGCTGCCCCTGTTATGTACCTGTGCACGATGTATGCATAACCCATTTTTCCCAGTCCCTGCTAATAATCCTGCAGTTGCCCAAAAATAAAAGTCCTGCCACAAATAAGTACTCTAATTATCATTATTACTTAAGTTGTTATGGAAAAAAACCACCCCCTTTTCGGCACAAATTATATGGTTATGCAAAAAAATATGCATAGGTTTTGGTACTTGCATTTGCAATTATCCTATAGTCAGTTATGAGTAGATGGATAAGCAGTTTTGAGACAGGAGAAATATTGAAAAGAGGACAGACCAATGACAGGGTAGGGTAGGGTAGGGTAGGGCAGGGCAGGGTAGGAGAGATGCTTAAAAGTTTTTCCACTCATAAGACAACAGTTTCCAACTTGTGCAGCCAACAGTGAGCAGATCTGGAAACCTGAGAGCATGTTGTACTATTAGGACAGCTCAATTAATTAAAAAAAATGGCGCATGTGTGGAAATGGCCAATTAAGAACAAAAAGGGTCAGGGAGAACATGGAATCTAGAGCGGAGGTCTCCAACCTTTTTGGTTTGGCGGCCCGGAAAGAGAGGCAGGCACCATTACGTGCGCATGCGCAAATGGGCCATGTGCATGCACGCGCAAAAATGAGAGTCCCCACACGTGCACACAAATGGGCCGTGCACAAGCGCATATGCACACGCAAACAGCCATATGTGGGTGCATGCATACATGCAAATGGGGCTGTGCGGGTGCAAGTGCTGCAAATGGGGCGGCGCTAGCGCTGGCTGGATGCTATGGGTGGCACTAGTGCCAGTGGGAAGCTTTGGGGCAGGTGGCACTAGTGCCAGCCGGATGCTTGGGGTGGCGCTAGTGCCAGGATGCTTGGGGCGGTGCTCGGGGGTGGGGTGGCGCTAGTGCCAGAAGGATGTTCAGGGCAGCACTAGCGCTGGTGGGATGCTCAGGAGTGGGATGGCGCTAGCGCCAGCAGGATGCTCAGGGCGGGGTGGTGCTAGCACCGCTGGAATGCTTGGGACAGCACTAGCATGAGTGTGGGGGGACATCCCTTCACGTGGCCTGGTGGCCTGGTGGCCTGGTGGCCAAGTGGCCAAGTGGCCGTGGCCCAGTAGTGGGCCACGACCCACAGGTTGGGGACCCCTGATCTAGAGGGTGCCAAGGGGGAATCTCCAAACCCCAAACCCCATACTGACAGTCCTAACTCCAAAGCTCTAATAAGAGCCACCTCTAGCCAATCAGTTCCCAGATGATTTGAAAAGTTTCTTCTATGTTTTATTTCGTCAAGGTACTCAGTGACATGGATGGAGACAACACTGAAGTTCCAACAAACAGGGCAATCCCATCCCTTCAAACTATGCTGCAACTGTCCTTCAGAGTTGGAAAATGTGGGGTTGGACCAACATAAGCTTCTCTTATCCCTTGCAGAGTTGTCAATACTTTGCTTGAACTGAATGCCTTAACAGAGATCGGAATAGGAGCAAACATTATGTAACCTATCCATCAAAAGAACATTCCAGTAACCCTTACATCCTTTGATTTAGTGATTAAGGCACCAAGCTAGAAACCGGGAAACTGTGAATTCTAGTCCTGTTTTAGGCACAAAAACTGGTTGGGTAACTTTGGAACAATCACTCTCTGTAAACTCAACTCGCCTCACAGCATTTATTTTTTTTTTAAAAAAATGAGGAAAATATGAGAAGGAAGGAATATTAGATATGTTCACTGCTTTGAGACATTTATAAAATTAATAAAGGCGAAATAAAAGAAACTTTAAAAACCCACTAGTGACATTACTGCACGAAGTGACATTGGTACCTTAAATTTTCTCCACCCCAAACTTTGGCTGCTCCTGGGCAAGGTGGTGGTAAAGGAATTGATTGTAATAAAAGGCTTCATATGACATGTTATGAAGAAGGAACACAGAAGTAGGGATACTCCTTTTCATCTGTAGTTCCATGCTTTTCATGACCAGATCCATTCTAAATCAAGATAGTGGAGTTCCAGTGATTATCTCCCTTAGCTATACTTAATCCGTGGTAAGGAAATAGGTAACTGGCACTTGCATTGCTGGGATGGCTTTCTAACAAACTCCCCACCAGAACCCCTTGTCTTGCTGACTTCATGAGTAGCCAATGCTGAAGTAGCAAGAGCAAGAGCACTTAGACTTACATACCGCTTCACAGCACTTTACAGCCCTCTCTGAGCGGTTTACAGAGCCAGCATATCACCCCCAACAATCTGGGTCCTCATTTTACCGACGTCGGAAGGGTGGAAGGACTGAGACAACCTTGAGTCGGTGAGAATCAAACTCCTGGCAGTGAGCAATGAGTTAGCCTTCCAACCACTGTGCCACCACCGCTCCTATGTAGATCATCAGGAGATTTACGTACATGGTTCATGAACAGAACAAAGTCATGCCATTCAATTTATCCCCCAAATAGACCAGCCTTCACCACTTTTACTTCTCGCATACTTAGCACATAAGTTTCAGAAACATGGGATGCTATAATTTTCAGTATTAATTCAGCAAAATCCTAAATAAGCAGCAACTTGGGGGAACTTAAGAACCACATAAAATAGGTACATGTTTACTTAGAGATTTAAAAAAAAAAAGTTTGCTGCAGAGCTGAGCCCCGCCAAGAAGGGAAGATTTTTCATGATGTGCTGAAACTGTTAGTAAGATCTTTTTCTTTTTGCTTTTCCTCCCAAGTCTTACTTTTAACTGCCTTTGATACAAGGTGGCACAAAGTCAGGAGAGAACTTAAAACAAGCTTCGCATTAATATTTGACAAAGGGCATCCAATATGTTTGATGTGGCGTCCTTCATGCAAATCATGCCGTCTGAGAAAATCCCAGTAGGAAAAAAAGCTTCTTTCTTCTTAGTGCTTGCGCTTTTTTCTGACTGATCATAATGAACTTTTCACATTCCCTCTGCAACCCAGCACCCCTTGAGCTATACAGAAATAAAGTTATAACTCACAAGGTACTGCCTTTTTTGGCAGGATATTTTTTGTCGTTACATTATTTATTGATTTTTGGTTAAAAGTGAAGGAAATACAATTTTTTAGTTCAGCACAGATTTTGTACTTTTTTTTCCCATGGAGATCAGCAAGAAGAAGAAGAGAGAGAGAAAAAAAAAACCCTTACGGGGAAAAGGATGGGAAAGCACATGTTTTATGCTGCTTTTTCTTTTGAAAGTATAATGATATACATATACCCAAAGATTTTGTGTGTTTAATGAGGCAAGATGATTGAATGGTTATGAGTGACAGGCGATGTGTGAGAAAAAATATTATTTGTCTAATTGCCGCAGAGTAGAAATTGCATTCGGCTCAATTATGACTTTAAATTAGCTGCTTTAAAATATGAAATATGAATTGTAGTAAGTTTATCTATGCTTTCCAGTAATAATAATAAAAAAGGAGAGCAGTGGGGAAATCGAGTAGTAGTGAATAATGTCTTGCTGTATATAGAATTTTGTAAATTTTTCATTGATTGATGTGCCATCAAGTTGGTGTTGAGTCTTAATGACCACATCTACACCCATTGCGGCTGTAACTGTGTTCATCCACCTTGCTGGTGGTCCTCCTTTTCTTCTCTTTTTTCTATCTTTCCCAGGATTAGAGTCTTCTCTAAAGAGCTAGGTCCTCACATAATGTATCTGAAGTAGGATAATTTGCACCTGGTCATTATCTCTCTTGTATTTGCCCAATCAAATCTTTGAGCATGATCCTGCTAATCGTTTTGCAGAAATCTTCCAAGTAAATAAACATAAAACTGCAAAACTGTACACCTAAAGGAAATCTACTCCCAAAATTAATCTGTAAGACGCTGCCTATATAACACAAAATGATTTCTGGGTATGATATTGTAGGATTCCCCCCCCCTTTATAATTATTAAGCCTAGAATCACATAGAATCAGATAGAATGTTCATAATTAAACATACAACTTATTTCATTGTTAAGGTCAGATCCAAGGAAAGGATAAGGCATACCAATCTAACAAAAGGTATCATCTAAGAAAGCAACAATTTTCTTTGTTTGGAAAAAAAAAATATTTCAGTTGGAGATCTATTCCCATGCCCTTTTCGTATAACATTCTCATGTCATCTTGTCTTGATTTCCTACAGCAATACTTTCCAGAAGTTATTTTGTGCTATATACACTAAAATATAGCATTTATATAATTGTCTACTTTTTGAGACACATTGCCCAGCAACAGTTTGAATCAACAATAATTCTTGCTATTTTAAAACCTGGGTATCCATTGACAAGCAAAATATAACAAGAATTGAAGAAATATACCAAGAATTTCATATCACAATCCTAACTTCAACCTGTCATTGCTCTGAGCAGCAAGAGTCAGATGCCAATTAATGCCTGATGTTAATTAATTAAGATCTACATTTCTGTACCCAGTGGTTATCACTTATTTTAAGAAAAATTGGCATTGGCTTTTATTATAAACAAACGTTCTTGATGAATTTGAATATATATGAGTTGAAAATCTGAGAAAGGTCGAAGAAAGTGAGGGGAACAATCAGGCAGAGTTCTGGGTGACAGTATATATATATATATATATATATATATATATATATATATATATATATAAATATCCTTCTTGGAATCCTGATTTACCCAAGGAAACAATTTTACAAAGGCTTTTGTTTTTGTGAGATGATATATTTAGTTTTAAAGAATATCAACTTTGTGCCTCTGTGTCATGTACATGTGTGTGAGAGGGAGAGAGGGAGGGAGGAAGGAAGGAAGGAAGGAAGGAACTTAGAAGCACTATTTTTTTAATATAGTGATTTAAAGGAATTTAATGGAAGCTTGCCCCTCCACCCATACAGACTTCCAGATTATGCTCATATTTGCCATTCAAGATAACCCAATGCCTGTGCATCTGTCCTTCTCTGTGTATGTTTAATCTTTTTTCTTTTAAAATGGTTTAGCAATGCTGAAAGGGAATGCTCCTGTAACTAATGTGGTTCTGAACATGGCAGGGTAATGTAAAGGTGGTAATAAAGCAGCAATTATCTATGTAAGACATTTATTATAATAGCTCTGCTAACTGAACATTTGACACCAGGCCTTCCTGGCCCCTTCAGAGAGTTATCATTCCTTGAGCCAAAGGTATAGTCACTTCTGTTCTGTATGAGGAAATCACCGATAATTTTCCAAAAGTACAGCAGTCCTATGAGGAAGATAGTCAAACCATGGGTATCTTGCCAGGGGCTACATTTTTTGCAAGACCCAAAATTTTCTGATACTCCCAGCATAAATCCCTAGCAGAACTTGAACTATGCCAGTCACAGGCCATTAATTTCTTACCCATTGCTTTTCTCTGTGTCTCTTTCTTCTATCAACATAAGATTATTTTGCCCATTAGTAAACCTTTGGATATTTATCTGGGAATACATCCTATGAAATTCAGCGGGACCAATCTGTGATCAAATAAATTTTTATAACAACCATTCGCCCTCCCAAACATTGTCCAACCACAATTGTTAACATTAACAATTGGACAAAGAGAAAAGTTAAAATTACATAAACACGATAAAATCATGTTGGATAAAATGGTCTATTTACAGACAACGTAAGAATAACACTTACACAAGTACAAACTCCTACTGACATAATCTAATATTCCATCCATCTGACTGTATTAATAAGATTTCCAACAGAAAAGCCCTATTGCTTTATTTTCGAGTCTTTATCACTCTGAAAATCTATTCACAATTGCTTCTACCAAGTTGCTCAAATTGATACCCTTTGATGTTGCTTCCTGGGAAAACCCTGGGAAAAGTAGAATTGGGGAGGACAAGAATGAATAACCTTTGATCCTGGAATATGGTTATAACCATCTACAAATTAAGTCATAGAATTCTACTATATCATCAACTGAGGAATTATTTTCCTTAATCCACTATGTAGGGAGAGCTGGTGGGGAATTTTCAGCAAAAGCCTCTGTTGGAAATTACACACACACACACACACAAACATTGTGAAAAGTCCTAAACCATAACTCTTCTCTTCAGGTGGGGGAGGAGAGAATGATAGTGAAACAATATACAATAGTAGTGCTCAGATTAATCTCAGCAACCATTTATAGGATTGACCCATTATTTAGAAACTGGCCAAATGGTTCATATATATTCTGGTTAATTTTACAATCAAACCTTACCATATTCATTCAACAAGAGGAGCCACTAATCTCCAGCAATATAAGCCAGTTTCAGGGTTCTCTCATGAATATATCTATTCTATCATCATTTTTTAAGCAGATATTATGTGGAAAATTAAGACTAGGACAATGATTTAATTACATAAAGCTGGCTGTCATATTTAATTATATAGTTTTACTTAGTTATTCGTTATGTTTGAATATTGCTTTGTGATTCAATAGCTTTGTATTTTTGAACATGCCTAGATTTTTTTGTGTGTGAAAAAGCTAGGAATATTTGCCTTTTAATTTTTTGTAACTTTATCTCAAGGATTACCATTACAAAAAAAATCACAAAATAATATTAAAATAATTCCAAGTAAATAGCAATGAGGTACAAGTTTCTTTTAAAAGAACAAGGTGATGTTTTCAACCTTCACATGGAAAGTAAAATCAACTACAATGATTTGCCAGCCCCAAACTAAAAAAGAACACCTTTACACTTCATGCATTCCACCTTAAATCTACAATAATAATTACTTAAAGCATTTGCGCAATTTCAATTTTATGGAAAAGCGTGGTTAGATTGAATTATGTTTTTGCTGCATTCTGCAGTAAAGGAATAGCTTCACAGAGCTTTAACACAACTAGATGACTGGAAGAAGGAATTATATATTTTTTTTCTAAGTGGGATTGTAGCAGGATAGCAGCTAGCCCCTAGGAATAGCCTCCCATGAACTCCTCCTCTTTGTAATTTGTACTCCTACTTCCTTTGGGCAGAGCTCAAAAGTATGGGGTTGCAAGGATCTTGCTGCAAGCTGAAAAAACACACCTGCTGTGCCAATTTGTAAGTGTTCCTTTACCAAAATGTCTTTAAAATAAAGGCAACTCTGTGTTTTCTTTTTGAAACCCAGCGATTTTAGCTCCCTGCAGGAAGTCACTGCCCTCCACTTTAATGGTGTTATAGCAGGGGCAGAAAGGAGGCTGAAGCCTTAGAAACAGGAGTGTCACCACTATTTAAAGGACCTATTTGGGAGGATGGGATTTCAATTACCATTATGTTTAATTAAAATAGCAGAAACAATGTTAGAAAAGGCAAAGTGGTTCATCAATACAAAAGGGAAGGACAACTCCAGCCGTCTCCTTTCTCAGAGGGAATATCCTGTTCTACCATTTAAAACTGTTCTGTAATCAGTAGAAAAATCATTTCCATATTCCAGATGAACTAAGACAAGGCATAGTTTCAAAAAAAAAACCACGAATCTTATACATGAGTTGTTTTGATAGCTGGAAAAGAGAAATGAGCTAATCTTAGAAAATTAGTTATGCTTCTTATGTTCATCAGTTACTTTTATGGCATTTTTTAAAATAATCATTTTATTTAGCAAGTGTGAATGTGTGTTGGTGTACAGACAAATGTTTGATGTATAGACAAACATAGTTTGTATTTCCCTGCAGAATAAAATCTTGAACATTTGGATTTATTCAAAAACCTCCAACAGTACTAGATGAGATGAGATGGGGAATAAATCCTGATACTGTGTGAAGAAACAACTATCTTCGGTCTAATACCTTTTAAAGCCAGAAAGAAGGAAGGAAGGAAGGAAGGAAGGAAGGAAGGAAGGAAGGAAGGAAGGAAGGAAGGAAGGAAGGAAGGAAGGAAGGAAGGAAGGAGCAATGTTATTAAGTTAAAGGTAGCATAGCATATAGCAGCAACCTCCAAATATTTGGACACCGGGGATCGGTTCTGTGAAGAAAGGTTTTTCCGTGGACCGGAGGGGGCATAGTGCTGAGTGTTGCTTGCATCCTGCAGATGGGGCTTTGCTTGTTTGCATGGCATGCTGTGGACCGGTGCTGGTCCACAGACCAGAGGTTGGGGACCCCTAGCATATAGTAGTAATGTATGCAACAGAGGAATAATTGCAATTTATATTGTAGATGAGAGATGAGAGGACTCACATACATTATCTGAATGATATTTGTAACATGACTCAGAATTATATTTCCATATTTTAAACTGGGCAAGAGAATTGAGGGTAGAAAAATAATGTGAAGTTGCAGCACTGTTCAAATAGCTAGAATCTCACATAAGCAGCCTTCTGCTGGCAGATCTCCACTTTGCTTCACTTCTGCCCCTTCCTCCCGTATTCAAAAATCCACTAATATCATTCCTTTCTCTATTTAAAGACAGAAATAAGTGCGTTAATTTGGTTTGGCACACTATCCACAGAAGCTCAATTTATCAGTTCTCTGTGGAATCTTTCTTTTGAAGGATTTCCAGGCAAATTCCATCGTGAGAGAATATGTACGATCACCTTAACTCTACTTCATTTGGGGATTTTGATCTTTTTTTTTTTTTTACATTTTTTACATTTTACAGACGCTTTCTTCTTCGAAGAAAAACAAGAAAGTCCGGTTGCCTCTTGAATTAGCACCTTTGGGACAACCATGACCTGGATGACTGAGAATCTCCATAGACATCTACTGTGAGATTATTTTTAATTTCTTCTAGCCTTAAATATCCCTGATATTTTAGTATTCCTTCCCATTTTTTTTTATGTTCTTAGAAATCTTTTCATATGAGGTATTTCAGGTGTTTATCATTTTTCAAATAGCCTTTCCTGATTTTCAGATATGTAATCGCCGATCCTATGACTGAATTGGTACAGTTCTGTTCTACTCCACTGTGCTAAACTGTGTCAGAACCCAGTTATTGGGTGGGGTGTGCTTCTTTATTCTGTCTCCCTGCGGGTTCTGCCATACACCTGGGGGGAGAGGGGAAGTGTGGGTGCTACAATGTATCTTCTCCATTTTACTATAGCCGCTACAATGTATCCTCTCTGCTTTCCTCTATCTGCCTGCTCTTTGATCTATTTCCCTTACTGCCATGCTGGGGTGAGAATGGAATGTGTTTCCGGCCATCTGCCTTATCTCTAGCTGCGGAAGAACAGGTGCGAAGACCTAACAGCCTAAGAACCTTGGGAATGGCATCTTATCAACCTTGTCCCCATGGCAGATTCGCACCAGTTTGAACTGACCGGATGGGCTATTGGGGTGGGGTTTGCCAGTTGCTCCTTTAACCTATTGATTCGTGCGGGAAACCCTCAGATCCTACCTTCTATGCCTGCTGTCAACTTTTGGAATGAAGCTGTTCCAGGAGTTCTGCTTTCTTGGGAAGAGGGATTGAGGCAGGTCCTTACATACTGACTATGCAAGGGATGGGCAAAAGATTAGGACAAGATACATTCCACTGTGCAAAAAAATGAATCCTCATAGATTCCTATGAATAACTGCACCAGCAATTTTATAGGTATATATGTGTGCATATGCGAAGCTTTCGTCTGAAAATACAAGTATACATACATGCACCTATTTGGCAAGATATTTCAGAAATAGTTTGCCATTGCATGCTTCCTAGAACTGAGAGAGAGTGACAGGCTCAAGGTCTTCCAGTTGGTTTTGTGTGGAAGATGGGATTAAAACTCACAGTTTCTAGTCTGATACTTTACCTTCTACACCAAACTGACTCTCTTGAAATACTTCGTGGTAATTCATTTTCTTGTCGTCTTTTGTTCAATATGGACATGTTTACAACAGTATAATAAAAATGGCTCATCATAAAAACTGGAGAATTGCCACAAAAAAAGCGGGGGATACAATGGCATGTACAAATCAATAGAATGGTAAAATTCAGTCCCACTGAAATAAGATATGGTTTTCTAAAAATACTCATAAAAAAAATAAGCACCTATGCTGTGACTCTGCTCCTTTACTTTCCTAGCTTTAAACATGCATGGCCAAACCACAAAGTACAGTGCAGTGAATTTCAACAGATTAACTCTTCAACCATAAAGAGTCCAAGGGAAGCAGAGTAAGAAGACAGTTTCCAAAGGGGGGGGGGAGGCTAGATTATATCCATTATGGCTTTAGGCCTGGTTATGACACTCAGACTATCTTGCTGAGATGAGACCAGGATAGAGTTGCTTGATCTCTTTGCAGCTGAGATCAATGACCCTCCTGTGTTGTTTGATTTCTTAGTGCCTGAGATCAATGAGACCTTCCTGTGTTGCTTGATCTCTAAGTGACTTTCAAGATCATAAATGTGGTATCCTTTTGGATCGCCTCACAGAGTGAATAATGGGGGAGGGAGATTGTATTATTCCTGCTTCCTAGGTGATTGTAGTCACTGATAGTGAAGAGAAATTATACTTTAGACTCTGTTGCCATTCCTTTTTAATGTGTACATTAAAATTCTGGGGTTAACTATCATCAGCATGTTTGACTTCACTGACATGCTACAAACCCAGTACCTGAAGGCTCTTAGAATCCAAATGGGGAAGAATAGTCTAGACCAGGGGTAGGCAACCTTGGCTCTTTTATGACTCGTGGACTTCAACTCCCAGAATTCCTGAGTCAGCATGGCTGGTTCAGGAATTCTGGGAGTTGAAGTCCACGAGTCATAAAAGAGCCAAGGTTGCCTACCCCTGGGACTCTAGACCAACTCAATCTAGCAAGATAGAGTCGCTCTGAGTTATGAACTTATCCAATTCCAGAGATATTTCATTTTTAGTTTTAGGCTGAGCTGCAGCAAGGAGGGCATTTGTACAACTACATGTAGCATGGTAGTTATATTCTTTTCTAGAGTGGGAAACCCTGATTATGGCCATCCCATATGAACTTCTGCAATGGGCATTATAAGGGGCTGCCCTTGAAGACCACTATATCTCTATTTTGAGAGTTGTATTAGTTACCAGTTGCAGGGTGGATGATCTTCATTGCTTAGGAGACAGTAATTTCATGACCATCTGCTCCCAATTGTATCTGCCCATTCAAGAAGATTTTTTAAAAAAAGAGTTCCCTTCAATTGCGTCTCTCAGGAAATGCTACCAACAAGAGGCATAAAAGCAGTCTTCAGTTGCTGTCCTCTTCTCTGAAATTCTCTGAATTGTTCAGCCCTAATCCCACCAGGTTTTAGAAAGGCTATAAAAACCTGTTTTTTCCAACAAACTTTGAGGATGCTATTTTCCTTTTCTGAAGTGGATTATATTTTTACTAATGGAATGAAGTTGTTCTAATAAGACATGGACCATTTAATTCTTTTTTTTTAATGTGCCATTTTAATCTTGTTTAGAAATATGGGCCTGTATGATACTCAGAATTAAGAATGATTAGAATGGGACATAATCTCTATTAATAAATAAATAATAAAGATGCTCCTCTCAAAAAAGACACCCCCAAAATGAATGGCCTGGACCAATCATACATCAGGCAATATAAATATTCATAGAAATCCATCCTGGGAAGTACAGTAGAGTAAAAAAAATTAGTAGAGACATTCCTTAGACAGAAAATCTCTTCACCCCAAATAGTGTCAAGAAGGCAAATCCCATCCAATATTATTTTCATATCAAACTTATTAAGTAGGATAGACAAAGAGTGTGAATGATCACTGTGAGCTTTACAACTGAATGGAAATTTCAATATAAGTTTCCAACTTTGGATCTTCTTGGTCCTAGTTTACTGTAACTACTAATCCATAATAGCTCCAGTTTTCCACTGGGAATCCTGACTCATCACTTTTTGCTTTTCTCTGAGACATGCAACTATAAAGAAGTCCTTTTAAGACGTAAAACTATAATCTCCAACTATGGTTAAAAAAGAGCTGTGAAGTAATCCAGGCTTTAAGGATTGTATTTCTTTCCACCTCAAAGAATCTAGCTGCTATATTTTGAACTTACTTTTGTTTGTCAAAATACTTTCTTGAACATCTTATGTGAACATACAAGAACTTATGTGGTCATGTTTTTGAGGCTGTATTCCAGTAGGTGATAGCAGGGTCCCTGATCCCCAGGCCATGGACCGGTGCTGATCTGTGGCCTGTTAGGAACCAGGCTGTACAGCTGGAGGTGAGCGGCGGGTGAGTAAGCAAAACCCAAACCATCCCCTCCCCCTGGTCCATGGAAAGATTGTCTACCATGAAACCGGTCCTTGGTGCCAAAAAGGTTGGGGATTGCTGGGCTATAGGACTATCTGAAGGCTATATTTACAGAATGTGGCCAGCACAAATGAATAAGAATTCCAGTCAATAAATATATACCATTTTTTTAAACAGGATGAGATCATCCTAAAATTAAAAAAAAAATGTGAAAGAAAGCAAAATGGTCCACTCATTTCAACATTTCACTTTGTGCCCATAGAGCTTTTCTTATCTCTTTCCCCTTGTAGGGTGCCCTGCCAAAAAGCAGGATTCAGAAATCTATGTTTGGTTTCTTGAAGCATTGGTTTATTTAGCTCCCCTTGTTCTATTACAGACTATGTCAGTAAGACAGACTCAAATCAGCAATAACTGCTTTGATAGCAGTAATAAATTTCCTTTTGATTTCTGTTTTCTGTTTTAAATGTTTAGAAATGTTTAGGAGCTGTGAAAAAAAAATGCAATTGAATGGTAAGATGAGAAAAGAGGTCTATCTCTGCTTAAAGCTCTTTTTTTTAAAAAAAAAAAAAGATGCTTTGCAAATAATTAGCGTTAAAACTTGCTGTATTCTCAGATTTTTCTGCAAGTAGCAAAAGTAAGCACCTTGTCACTTATACTTAGTTTTCCCTCTTTCCCCCACTGACCTCTGTGAGCTAAAGAGAAGGACATCAATGTGTGTGTATCGGTAGGAGGTGTGCAGGTAAGTAGGCTTTCAGAGAAAGAGACAAATGAGATCAGTGGAAGACCTCAGGAGGAAACACTTTTTGGTATAAACAGTGTCATATGAAAGCAAAACTGGGCGGAAAGGAAAAGGGGATAAAAATTAAAGAGGCACCAAGGGCATAAGATGTTTTTTATACTTAAAAAGCAAAGGAAGGAAAGTACCACCAGAGTGTATAGCAATATTCCATTATTGGCAGTATGAAAATGAAGCTTTGAGCATGGAAATAAATATTGCTAATCTAATACTAAGGGAAACATTTGATCAGTCTGCTGCAATCATTTGCAAACTAACATAATATGCCAAATACTTCTACAGTACATTCTAAACATAACGGTTCAAGAATCAGTTTTATATACGATGAATCAGGCTTTTCTGTATTTGAATGAAGGTAATAATCGGTTATTGCATTTCTTTAAATGAGATGTAGCAGATGTTCTTATCAAATGTCTGGAAATAATAAGGGACTGGATAGAATGAATGAAGCTGAAATTGAATCCCAGCAAGATGAAGTGGTTTGTCCAGAAGCCACCAGTGTAGGTCATCCCCCTGTATTGGCTCTAGAAGGGGGTCATACTCCCCCTTCAGGATCAGGTTCAAGCCTTGGGGGAAGGGAGGAAGGAAGGAAGGAAGGAAGGAAGGAAGGAAGGAAGGAAGGAAGGAAGGAAGGAAGGAAGGAAGGAAGGAAGGAAGGAAGGCTTTTCTCTATTTTATAATAGTAGCTACTCTTGAAGATTCTCTTTTTAGAAGTTGGCCTACAACCAGTGTTGCTGAATTATGCTGCTAAACTGAAGTGTTTTTGAAGAACACAATATCTCTTCTTTGCCTCAGAAGTACCCACTGTGCCTTAAAGAGTACTTAGATTTAAGAGAAAAATAATCCATAACAATATAATTCTACCATTCAAGGGATCAACTGTGTCACTTTGATATTTTTTTTCTCAAATGAAAAGACTTATACTAGATTACAGAAAGTTGATAGTAATGAAAAGGAGGGGAGGAAACAATAACTCATAGGATAAAGCAACAGAGCATCCACACAAGAAAATACATACACTATTAAAATTGAGGCTCAAATATTGCCTGTATAGTGGGACCTTCCAGGGCCTATCCTTACATTTGTTGCATCTAGTTTTGTGACACACTAGTTTTCTTCTTCATCTACAGTTTCATAAAGAAACAGCCTCATCTGATCCTGAAAACATAAAATTATATTTCTGTCCTTAAATATGGATAACTACTTTTTTTAAAAAAAAACAGTTTTTCCCACATTCTCTCTAAGGAAAGGATATAACTACACCACAAATTTATCAGCTTTGCCATTCTTTTGCAACTTATTTCTGACTAGGAAAATATATGAAGCAAGATGTGAAAAAGAAAAAAACAGAGAAGTGAATATAATTATTGATTGTCCTGCTTATGCTTCCATTTTTTCTATGTGATTTTTCAATATAGAAATTTAAGGCATCTAATTTTCAGGTAGATGGCTACAAAATCCAATATGCCCAATAGATGGCAGCAAAGACAGATTCCTTCCTTTTTGCTGCCATATAGTAGTCATGAAATGGGCTGGTCGCATAGCAAGAAGAAGTAATGGCAGGTAGACTAAGGCAGTTATGGAATGGATCCCACTTGATAAAAAGCGTGCATGAAAGAGACCTAAAACAAGATGGATCACCAATATCACCAAGTATTGTGGGCCCACTTAGCAAAAGAAAGCTCAGGACCATATAGGTTGGAACCATGCAGAAGAGGCCTTCATTCTGCAGTGGATAGACAATAGCTAAAATGATGACGATCATGATGATGATCATGATGATGATATGATGCAGATGATAGTAGTAAAAAATCAGATTTTTTTTGCAGCTCAGGTATGGTAATTCTCACAGACATAAAGTTGCTCATTAATTACATAGAGATCCAGATATATTTCCTGTACATAGAAACATCTCATCCTTAAATAAATTATTTTATTTATTTAGGCATCTAAAGGATTCGTAGAGCCACTCATCTCACAGCAGTGAGTCTGGGCAATGTACCAAAATTAAAAACAGCATAGCAATATGCTATTCAGGGCCCATGACGCCCTGATTAAATCAATAACCCTCAAGTAAAAAGCCACATCACCAACAAAGCTCATCTAAGTTCCTGGTTCAATTGCATGGGAGAAGAGCCAAGATCACAATAGGTAAGGCTAACAGGGTCAGACCCATATGGATCTTGAAGGTGGAGGATGCTATTCCATAGGGCAGACAAAGCCACAGAGAAGGCACAACTCCAGAGTCCAACAAGATGGCATTGTTTGATGACAGGAACCCAGAACATGCCTTTTCTGCTAGACCTGATAGGGAAGGCAGAAACAGTGGGGGATAGGTGGTGCCACAAAGGCCTGAGCCTGTGCCACACAGGGTTTTACAGGTGGTAACTAGCATCTGGAAGCCAACTTGGAACCAGTGTAAATTGTGGAACAGCACTGTGATATGAGTGCATTGAGAAGCATCAACACTGTTGCATACTGACCAGTTGAACTTCCAAATGCTTTTCAAGGTCAGACCATGTACAGTGAGTTACAATAATCCAAATGGTAAGTGACTAAGGCATGAGTCACCAGGAGCAAGGTCTCCCAATCCAGGAACTAGAACACTGGTGCACAAGACAATCCTGTGAAAAGACCCTCTAGCCATGGCTGCCATCTGTTCTTCCAGCAGTCCAGTCTTGTGAGTCCAAGAAGACCCCTACTTCACCCACCAGCTCTGACTGGAATAATCTGACCATGGAAGAAGTTCTCTCATGGATATAATGAGCCAAGCTCCCGATGGAGCCACCACCAGTTATTTAGGCAGTGGAATGGGAAATTTTAGACCAAAATAATTCCATCTCTGCTTTGAAGTGACAGATAATCAAACAATTTATCTACTAAAACACAACACAATCCCTATCTATCCATAGTTACTGAAAGACAGACAGGGACTCAAGGTTTCCACCTTAAACTTATCTCTTGACTTTTATGTTTCTTTAATGCTTGGTTTCAGAATCTGAGAGAGGGGCAGGAAGTCAAGGAGGAAACCTAATAGTTAAAATACCAGCATTCTTCCAAATTCTTTCAGGTATCTGCAGCAAATGATATATTGATCTTGCTGTTAAACTGCACAGCTGTAACCAACACATTAGATATGGAAGATAAAAGCAATGACTAAAAGAACCTTATTTCATCTGTCACACCTGAGGCTCTGCCTTCTCCAGACCTTTAGTGTATTAGCACAGAAAATCAATTAGATAACAAACTATACAAATGAAGGGGGAGAGGTTTTTTCTTAAGAGTCCATTCAAAAATGTGCAATGTGCCAAAAAGCGTGCAAGTAAGCAACTTTGGAGGCGGGGAGATGGTAGTCCAAACTCTGATTACATATTATTTGTATTAGATTTTGGCTGAGCTAAAGATCAATTTACAGCTGTAGCAGAACTTGTTATCAGGCAGAAAATATAGCAACAGTATTTTCTTATCACATTCACATTCAAAGTTTGTCAGCTGTTGGTTTTAGGAGAAGGCACATTCTCATCTAAGACAGAGAGATATATTTTTCATCATTGGATTAAAACTGCATTAATTTACATTTTGATTATATAGCAAAATAATACAAAAACAACAACAAATCTATCCTTCAAATATTAAAGTTTAAACCAGGGGTCTTCAAACTTGGCCCTTTTATGACTTGTGGAGTTCAACTCCCAGAATTCCTCAGCCAGCGTGCCTGGCTGAGGAATTCTGGGAGTTGAAGTCCACAAGTCATAAAAGGGCCAAGTTTGAAGACCCCTGGTTTAAACAAAATACTTCCATGAGAAAACCACCAATCATGGTTCTGCTAACAGGGGTTCTGTATGGCTTCTTTTTGCTAAGATATTTGAAGAGCAAATAACCTCAATTCAGCTCTGTCCTTGTGAATCATGCTCCAGAAATGACTTGCTGCAGGTAGCTGCCATTCATCTTCACCCATTTTTCTCAGCTATCCTGCAAATTTTGGAAAAGTGATGCAATGGAGACAAGGATTTTGGTACTCATCGTGCTTTCTGGAACCAATTAATAATGAGTACCGAGGTATCACTGTAGTTCCTTTTAAAAAAATTTTTGAATCATACAACCATATAAGTCTTGTTCCTCTTCTGAAACAAGACTTGTATGGTTGTATGATTCAAAATAATGAAAAAAAACCAACTACAGTGGTACCTCAGTTTTTCCCTGTGAACCTTTCTAACAGTAGAACTCCATTCATCCCCAAGCATAATTTTGAAACAAGTGTTCTAAATAATTCCTACCCTTTTAATGGTTCTTCCAATTTATCTCTTCTATGAACTCTCCACACTTCCCCAAATTTAGCCTCTCAAATAGACAAAATCCACTCTTATGACATAGGGATAAAATGAAATAATAAAATTAAAAACCCTCTTCAGGATACTGTGCTGGGATTTCCAACTCTATCCTAATTGGAAGGATCACTCTTATTTGTAAGCAAACATGTCAGTGACTGAAATCCAGTATGTTCTCCTCCTTATTATAAATGATGAAATGGTTTTGTTTTGTATATGTGTTTTGTCGCAGTGCTGCCATCGCAATACTTTGGAAGCACAGACTGATATAGGAACTTTACTGAGGTCCAGAATCAAAAAGAAAGGATTCAGATTCATCTATTTCTTTGGGGGGGGGGGGATGAAAATCCATCTTAAGCTATTCCACTACATTCCACTTGAGATGCAATGTGTAACATGTAGGAAAGGTTTTGGGTCTCATTATGACCTTTTCCTCTTTTTTAATGGAGATTTCTCAATCATCCACAGTATTGCCCCAAAGGTGCTTTTTCAAGAGGCAACTGGACTTTCTTTGCTTTTCCTTAACAACCAGATGACTGCAAAGAATTATAAAGCCTTCCATTCTCTACTATTCAATCAGAACTGAAGAAGTTTCTTGGGTGAGAAGCGAAATGTCTTCAAGGAAAAACATAGAAAGTCCAGTTGTTTCTTGAAAAAGCATCTTTGGGACTTTTCCTTTTTTTCTTTCCTTTAAAAAAAAATGTGGAAGGTGATTCCCAGGCGTATACAATTAACACCTGTCACTTCTTTTACAGTATGCTACTTTTGTTCCAGAATCACATTTCCTTGAACAATCTTTGAGCCAACATCTTACTGTATATTTGAAAATCATTAGATTTAGAAACTGAATGCAGGTTTATTGCATGTTTTAACTGCAGTAATATTTCGCACATGTTACCAAAATGTTTTCTAAGTTAACTGTAGAATCAGGAGGGCTACAACGTTATTTCATTAAAACAGATTGCATTCTAACAATAGCTGGCAAGTTACAAAAATATTTCCCAAGGACAGCATGCAGTCTACGGGCCATATGTGGTCCACCCCTGCTCTGCTGAAAATAACTGAATCCTGCATACTTTTCCTACTTCAGCCTAACAGAACATAAGCTGTCTCTGGAGGAGCAGGCAACACTGAATACTTTGCCTGCTGTTAATCTGCATGCTGGTGGCAGAAGTGAAAGATAATTTGGCACTATACATGAGTACAGTCTGGCAGCACAGAGCAAAATAGAAAAGTAGATCTTTCTTGCTAGCATAGCATCCAATGGAAGACAGGACTCAGGAATTAAATGGTTGAGTCATTGTTGAAAAGCTGCTTAAGCACACTTCAACGCTTACTCTTTACGGCACGGCCAACTTCATCTCAGCCAGCCATATTGGCCTCTCTTTTAATTCTTTGAAAGTTGGCTAGAAATGCTTCTCTTCGAGCTTTGAGGAAGAACACACTTGCAAACCAAAACAGCAGAAGTTTCTTATAGTTAGGGAAATAAAGGCTTGCCGGATGTTTCCGAAGATGGTTCCCAGCAGTCCTATCCAATACAGAGGAAGGCTAGGCTTATTTTTCTTTAATCAAAAATAAATAGTCTCTCCACGAAATTGCAGACAGGATCCCAAAGATTCTTTTGTTTAGTGAAGCTTTCTGGACTTTTGTACAAAAAAGGGAATATCAGAACTGATAAAGGAAAATGCATTTGGACAGCTCTTTGTCCAGCATGGTATAGAGCAGAGGTCCCCAATCTTTTGGGCACCAGGGACCGGTTACATGGAGAGAGGTTTTTCCATGGACTGGAGGAGGCGTGGTTTTGTGTGCTGTCTGCATCCTGTGGATGAGGCTTTCCTTGCTTGTGTGGACCAGTTGTTGGCATGCCGCGGCCTGGTACTGGTCCACGGACTGGGAGTTGGCGACCCCTGGTATAGTCTCCTGCTAGAGCAGGGGGTTGGACTAGAAGACCTCCAAGGTCCCTTCCAATTCTGTTATTCTGTTATAATATTTCAAATACTATAATACTTTCCCCCCCCCCCAGCCATTCAATTCCTTCAGAAAAAGCTTCCATGTTATCTGGAAACAGTTTTGCTGTACTACTTTTTTTCTTAATGGATTGGTTGTGTCCATCTTTTTATGATTTTATTAAGTGTTCTTAATGATGTTATGGCAATAAATGTAAACTATTTATAGGCAAAGTAGAATGATTCTTTCATTTCTAATGGAACCTCAAATTATTAGAATAATAACCCTAAGAGTCAGATTTTATTACTTGCTAATTACAATAGTAGTAACTGTACTTATTCTATATCTCTGTTTATTTGATTTGGATTTTTACAAAACATACAAATAATACAGAGAAAAGTATAAGATTCATAATAAAAGGGAACTCCAACCTAGACTTTGTCTCTATTGGGCAGGACTGCAAGGAGTTGTGTTTCAGAAACTTCTGGAAGGCCACTATATTCCTAGTTATAAGAAAAAACAACAACATAATTTATTTTCATATCTGGAAGAAGTTGATGATACATTTTAGCGATTGGTGAAATTCTATAAAGAAAAGAGATTATTGCTAAGCAGTTAACAAGCAGCTTGGCTATCTGAAAGTGGACAGTTTGGGGCTATCAAAAACACTTGATCACATTGTCAATGCTGGAATGCTATGTAGTATCCAAGAATTTAAAATGAGAGGAATAAGGTGCCTTAGAAATAAAAATCTCCATTTTATTTTCTGTCTAAAATATTTAGGGCTTTTTAATCTATCCACATTTACTTGAGATTATAGAACAGAGTAAGTTTCAATTATAATATTCCTATGGTTACAGGTAGTCCATGACTTACAACAGTTCATTTAGTGACTGTTTGAAGTTACAGCGGCACTGAAAAAAGTTACTTATGATCGTTTTTCACACTTATGACCGTTTCAGCATCCCGATGGCCACATTATAAAAATCCAGACACTTGACTCATATTTATGACGGTTGCAGTGTCCCTGGATCATCTGATCACCTTTTGCGACTTTCTGACAAAATCAATGGGAAAGCCAGATATTTAATAACTGTGTTATTAACTTAACAACTGCAGTGATTCACTTAATAACTGTGGCAAGAAAGATTGTAAAATGGGGCATTTAATAAATGTCTCCCTTAGCAACAGAAATTTTGAGCTCAGTTATGGTTGTAAGTCAAGGACTACCTGAACGTGATTTCTTCAGATGGGACTGGCTCTCTGTTTTTAGATTCATATAGAATTACAAATGGGAACTTTGGTGTACAGTGACAAATGAATCCTGGGAAATAAATGGCTTTGGGTAAGGAACTACTGAAATGCAAAATATTGTCTATCAAAACAATTAGCATCTACAAAAAAATAACTATGGGTCTGTGCAGAACTTAAAAACACTAAGTCACATGAAAGATTAAAGTATTTCACTCTTTCCTGATTTGCTATTGCCGCAAAATATTGTTTTGTCCTTTCTTTCCTGAAAAACTTGCCCAAGTTTTTTTTCCTATTATTATTATTATTATTATTATTATTATTATTATTATTATTATTATTATTATTATTATTATTATTATTATTATTATTATTATTATTATTATTATTATTATTATTATTATTATTATTATTATTATTATTGCAAATAGATCAAGGCAACATTGCAGTGTTTTATTATTTGCAGATCAAGTCAACATTGCAGCAATATAGGGATTAGGTTTGTGCATTTCATGCATTTCAGCGTTGCCATCTAGTGGAACAGCAGCCTCCTTATCAAAAGGACTGAGATTCCACACTATCTCATTAACAGTCTCAAGGATTATAGGCAATACTTTCTAATTCTTCATGCTGGTTCTTCCTAATACGGTGCACTGAAAGGCACTGTTCCAATAACTCAAGAGTCTTCAAGCTCCAGCTTCTGAAAAGTGCTGAAAAGTGATCAAAGGGTCATGCTTCTTTAAGGACTGGAAACAGACAGGAAATGCTCCCTCCCCCCTGCTATTCACAAGTCTAATGATGGTATATGAAAGAGATTGACAAGCACTACAATCCAAAATCCTATGAAGGCCTCCAGATGTGCTGCCTCTGAAAGCTTGTCTTTACATTAGCATGATGAAGAGAAGAAAGAAATGGAAGCTTATATACACTTTCTAGTCTAAAAGCCTGAACTTGGGGCCTCAGGCTGTGCAAAAGAAAGAAAAAGAGATCTATCCAACCAGGGGAAAAAAAAAGTTTTAAAAGCAACTGTCCATTTGTAATAGATATTTACAAAACCTATAATACAGTGGTCCCCAACCTTTCTGGCTCTGCAAATTTCTCTGCAGCAGTGAGGGGGGGGAGGGAGAGGGAATGGCCTTGTGTGTGTGTGTCCACTGTTTGTACAAATGGAGCTTCACGTGTGCGCCTGCCTGCTATTTGCATGGCCAGTTCTCAATGGACTGGGCCACGGACCAGGGGTTGTGGACCCTTGCTATAATATATTGTTATGTGCCTTTGGGGTGTGTTTTGACCCCATAGAATCAAAGTTGGAAGGGGCTACTGATATCATCCAGGCTATCCTTGTTTAGTGCAGGACCTCAGTACAGGAACAGCATCTCTGATAGATGACATCCAATCTCTGTTTGAACACCTCTACCAAAGAAAAAATAACCATATTATGTGGCAGCTGTTCTACTGGCTGACAGCTCATGCATCTTCTGATGTCTAGTCTGAACCTTGTTTTTAGTTTTAACCCATTGGTATTGGCCCTGCCCTCTGGGGCAACAGAGAATAAATCCACTTTTTTCCTTTGATGTGATAACCCTTCACATATTTGAAAACTGCTATCATATCTTCTTTTTGCTGTCTTTTCAGTAAGCTAAACATTGCCATATTCTTTCATCATGCTTTTATAGGGATATTTCTTATATACAGTGACCTTAGCTTACATTGTACATGTACCCTTTTATATAGTCCATTTTAAAAATGGAACATTTTTTTAATGGAATCTTATCTGCTTCATCCCGCGTTCCTGTGCCCAGTTTCTTTCTGTGCTTTCACTTCTGGAATCCCTTCCATCCTGAGGAGTAGAATAGGAGGAGGGAAAGAAAGCTTCCTTGTCCAAGTGTCCTCACAGAAGTCCAGTCTATTCTCTAAAAACTGCACTTCTTTCCACCAGCCAGTTTCCCCAGCAGATCTCTCTCAGTTCCCCCTTTGCCTCTTATTCCAGGAATACAGAACAAACTCTTCTTTCATGACTTAATGCAGGGGTATCAAACTGCCGGCCCATGGGCCGGTTTCATCATACGGAAGCCGCACCCACCCCATTGCCGGCAATGCAAAAAGAGTCGTGATACGTCGTGACACGTCACGTGACGTGGCGAGTTTGACACTCGTGACTTAATGCTTCTGCCCCTTAAAGGTAGTCCAGGCAAGAAGTACAACCATAAACAACAGCACTATCTTTATTGTATGTAGGGCCACACTAAACAGAATTTTGCAGAAATGAAAGTATTTGTCCCCTCCTCTCTTTTTTAGTCTCTGGAAAATTAGGGAAGGTTCCCTTCTGAAATGCTTCTCATGCTTTTCCCTTACCTGCCAGATGGACCTTTCTCTTATCAGACCATTGTCTAGGCCAGGGGTAGGCAATCTTGGCTCTTTTATGACTTGTGGACTTCAACACCCAGAATTCCTGAACCAGCCATGCTGACTCAGGAATTCTGGGAGTTGAAGTCCACAAGTCATAAAAGAGTCAAGGTTGCCTACCCCTGGTCTAGGCGGTGGGTGTTTCTCCTTCTTCCAAGGCTGTTCCTGCATAGCACCACATCCTCTTTATATATGTACTTTGAGGTAAGATGGGTGGCCTATAAATTTAACAAATAAACAAACAAACAAATGCAATGCAATGCAATGCAATGCAATGCAATGCAATGCAATGCAATGCAATGCAATGCAATGCAATGCAATGCAATGCAATGCAATGCAATGCAATAATAAGCTGGTAGACCTATACCCAGGACAGGGACAATATTTTTCCGTGACTACATAACACTGAACTTGGAAACAAAAGAAAACCCTTTAACTCTGAGATTATTGCATCATCCCAAGTCTCTAAGGACAATTCACCCTGCCATAAAGAGAAAGCAAAAATCAGCCCCCAAATCCAGTACCATTTTAAACTTACACTTCCTGACACTTATATATACTCAAATTGCCCCCAAATGACCTGTGGAAAATGTCCCACACATGGCAAGGCTTAACATTCTTTTTATTGTGTTTTTGCTCAAGGTTGTTGTTGATATTGCTGGTGAAGCATTTAGATAATATTCGTATCCTGATAAGTGAATATAACGTTTCATTTCTACACAATTCTTGAAAGAGAACTGTACTGCAAAATGCAAAGAAAGGTGCAATATGAAATTCTGACCTTCACGGTAGCCTTGAAAGGTTGGGTGTTCATCTGAAAAAAAAATGAGACAAAGCTATTGTTATTGTTATATATGAGAAAAGATGGATCTGGTTCCTCAAACAAGCTGCTCTAGGCTCTAAGATGAGTGAGCAAGAGTTACACTGCCTGTAGAGATTCATGCTCATGTTCTCAAGATAAAAATCAGCATTATATAAAATATGCTATTTGGCCTTATATACAGCCCCATGAGATTGAAGTCCTGGGGCTTCAGCATCCCAGAGACCAGTGTCCGTGATGTTGAGGTTGAAGTGAAGGGTACTGACCCTCAAGGTTGAACCCTCCCCCCTTCCACCAGGGTTTATAGATAGGTTGAAAGTATCCCAGAAGCTGAACAGATTGAGGGGTGTGGACTGATGATTTGAAGAATCTGAACTCTCCCCCGTATTACCCGAGCATAAAATTAGATCTGGAACATTTATACAACTGATGTAAATATTTTCCCTGCTCTTGCTTATAATACTAATTACTGCTGATTGCCTATTGTGTGTGACTGGAGCGTTGCTTGCTGCTGACCTAGATGAGGCAGTTTCAGGGGACATATAAGGAAGTCAAAGAAAAGCTCCCTGGGCAGGTGAACAGCGGGAATGAATAGGAATTTGGCAGGGGAAGCCAATGGAGAGAATTTTTGTTTTTGTTTTTCCTGCAGCAGAAATAGAAACAGAAAGAACTTGCAAGGAATTTAGCATGTGTGTCTTCCTCTGTGAAAAAAACAAGAACTATACATGCTGCAAGGGCAAGCTGATTTTTCTCTTGGAAGAAATCATACCTGGAAAGAAGAGAAGTTTCTGGATGGACAGGTGAATCTCCTCAAAAGGGTCACAGAAGGAAAATAAATGATAAAGAATATAAGAAAGAAGACTACTAGAAACATCTCTAAAAAGGAAATCAGAAGGTACTCAATGCCACTGGAGCTCAACAGTGGGTATGCCTTGTTAACCCTGATTTCACCGAACAGGGCAGGACAACATGGCCAGAAGTAACACATGAAGCATCATGAGGAAAAGGAATGCTTTGTCACAGATATATTTCCCTACTGGAAGGAACAGAGGCTATCATATAAACCTGATATGAGGAACTTTTCCCTCTATAATCCTATCCTCCCTTCTCCCCCCAAATCATATGGCTGCTACTCTGATGATGTTCAAAAGACCTTGAAAACCTGACTGTTCTCCAGGCCATGGGGTAGGATGGTTGTTGAACACCTGCTGGTTGCTTTTGTTGCTTTATGTATTTGTTTGTTTGTTTTCTCTTTTGGATGGTGTGATCTGTTCTCAGGGTCATTTTTTTTTAAGCATAAATCAAGCAGAGTTGTCTAGAGTTGAACAGTCTACAATAAAATAAAATAAAATTGCAGGAGGTGTCTTGTCCTCCAGGTGCCCATATCCAGGAAATGACAGATAAACTGTCAACACTCTTCAGACCCACCAATAATTGTCCCTTAATACTGATTCAGGTGGGGATGAATGACACTGGAGAGATGTTGAACGGATCTCCAAAGACTATGAGGCTCATAAAGGTAAAGAAACTAGAAATAGAAATAGAGTTTTATTTAATCCTTCCATTTGAGGATGACAGCACAGCACAGACAAAAAGAAGAAGAAAAATACTGGGAAGTGAAGTCTTTGTAGGTGGTGCTGCCAAGAATAAGTGCTACTTACATAAAGGACTCCCCAAAAGAGAATATTTTGTACAGCTTACAAAGACTTACAAGAAAGACATGTGAGAAAAGTGGAGGCATGGCAAAAGCCCTGAACTGAATATAACCTATCAAAGACTGGGTAGCCTACATCCCAGGAGACAAAGGGGAAGTCCAAAGGTAGAGGTGGGACTGAAAGACTGTCAAGAAACTACCAAAGTAAAGTCAATAAATGGTATTATTCATGGTCTCAGATATTTCTTTTTTTTTTGTATATATATTTTATTAGGTTTTATATGGGTAAGGGGCGGATAGGGTTGGTATGGGTAATGGGTGGGGTTGGGGAGTAAGATTGAGGTAAGGATAGGGATAGGTACAATAGTGGGGTTACCCCCACAGAAAATTCAACGCTTGAACAAGCAGACTATCGTCCAGGTACAAATATTAAATAACAATAGTTAATATAATACTAAACAATTATAATCATTAATACTAACAATAGTCATAAAATTAAAGCTTAATAAATAGATATCATTCATCCTTTACACTCCACCATCGTTTTGCTCTAACGTAATGCTAGCCATTGATAAAAAATTTCCCATGTTCTGAAATACAGTGAATCTTCTTTCTCTTTCATCTCTAAAGTTAATCTATCCATTTCTGCACACTCTAAAATTTTCATAATTATAATCTGGTCAAGTGGTAGATTTTCATTTTTCCAAAATTGGGCAAATGCAATTCTCGCAGCTGTCAATACATGTAATATTAAGTATTCATTCTCTTTGCCATAATTAAGTCCTAATATTCCTAACAAAAACAGTTCTGGCTTAAATTCTATCTGTATTTTAGTCATCTTTTCTAGCCATATATGAATTTTAAACCAAAATTTCTTAGCTTTAGGACATATCCACCAGATATGATAGTAAGTACCTGGTTTTTGCTTACATTTCCCACAGGTATTCGGTACATTTTTAAACATTTTCGCTAATCTAACTGGTGTCATATGCCATCTATAAAACATTTTGTATAGATTCTCTTTATATGAAGCTGCTTTAGTAAGTTTAATATTTCTCTCCCAAAGCTTTTCCCAATCTTCTAAATCTATGGAATATCCAAAACCTTTTGCCCATACTATCATTGTTTCTTTTACTTGTTCTTCTTCCATCTTCCAGCTTAGTAGAAATTTATAGAGCTTCTTAATCAGGTTTTCATCTGTTTTCAAAAGTATTTTATCAAATAATGTCTGTTCTTTATAAAAGTCCATTGATTTTACATCTTTTTCATACCTTGTTTGAATTTGCAGATAGGACCACCATGTTAAGTCAATGCCTTGTTGATGAAGAATTTGTCTGTCTTTAAGTTTTCCATCCTTATCCAAAATGTCTTTATAAGTGACAAGTTTATCATAGTTAATTAAATTTGAATAAGCAAATGCTTCCATTGTTGAAAGCCACTCAGGTATTTTCATATAAATTTTATGTTTAATTTTCTCCCACTCTGAAAACAAAACATTCCTTATGGCATGGCTTTGGAAATATTTATGTACTTTGTTTTTCTCATACCATAAGAACGCGTGCCAACCCAATTGCAAGTCATGCCCCTCTAAATAAAGAAGTCGTTTATTTCTCAATGTAATCCATTCTTTAAGCCAAAGCAAAATGGATGCTTGGTAATAAAGTCTCCAATCTGGAAGTCCAAAACCCCTCTGTCTTTCTTGTAGCAGTTTGGTTTTAATTCGTGCTTTTTTCCCTTGCCATATAAATCTCAATATTGTTGTATTTAAATTATCAAAGAATTTCTTGCCCAGTTTAACAGGGGCTGTTTGGAATAGGAAGAGTAGCTTTATGATATCAAGGGGAAAAAAGCATAGAGAAAAGTCTGATTTATACAACAGTTTTCAGAAGAGCTGAACTGATGAACTGAAATGGATGTCAGATTCAAAGGCTTCAAATCCTAAGGAGAAAAGTCCCTAAGATGGATAAGAAATCCTACTGAATCCTATTCAGTGAAATGTTGAAAGTACAATCACCAACAATTCTCTCTAGAAGGAAAATGAGAGGCATCAAAAGTGACAAATATTGATACATGTGGAGCTTTCTAGGGTGTTGAAAAGAAAAAGGGAATAGGAAATGACAGGATGGGCATATAACCAAAGGAAGATACAGTTCAGTCTCCCAAAACCATATGGTCGTACCAGAATGATTAAAGTTCAGAATTAATTCAGGCTTGTCGGAAGTATTCCAAATAGCAGAAAATACTTTTTAGCTATGTCAGAAACTAAAGGCAAAGAGGTGATAGGTCTGTTGTGGGGAGAAAGAGTTAAATTAATTATACATGATGGCAAGGAGCAGAATGTCTTGACTTCTATTTTACATCTGCCTTCTCTCGGAAGAAAAACTAGCTGTCCATCCTTGTTTCTCTTCTAGTGGAGAATTGAAGCTCAAGACAGACTAAGAGGGTAAAAGAATGTTTAGCTAATTTAAAAGTCTCTTGGGTCAGGAGGATGACAGTCTACGATACTCATGAAACTAGTGGAATTGATCACAAAACTGCTACTTTGTAATACCTGAGTTCTCCTGGAGAACTGATGAGATCCCAAGAGAGCAACTCTTGTCCATCCCTTCAAAACGGGAAAGGAGGAAGATCTGGAAAATTGTAAACTTGTCAGCTTGATATCTATATTGAGTGAGGGCTTAAGCAATTTATTAAACTGCATATTTATAAGCACTGGATAGGAATGCAACAATTAAGAGCCAGTGTGGGTTTGTCACAAACAGGTCCTGCTAGATTAACTTTAATTTCTTTTTCAGTGGTATTACTGGATTAATTGTTTGGAAAATAACATAGGCATACTTTTTTTTTCCCCTTCCATTTTCAATCATGTCCAATTCTCGGAGTCTGCCTGGACAAGTCTCTTCAGTTTTCTTGGCAAGCTAGTAGTTTGCCATTGCCACCTTCCTAGGGCTAAGAGGAAGTGGGTACCACAAAGGTCACCTAGCCAGCTTTGTGCCTAAGGTGGGTTTAGAACTCCCAGTCTCCTGGTTTCTAACTTGACCATTACACCAAACAGGCTTTCACAAAGTATAACTCTCATCAAAGCATTCCATGAAGCCTCCTGATTATATCAACAGAAATAGAAAAATAAAATATAGGTTAATAAATGGATTAATAACACTAGCTGAAAGAGTATTCCTCAATATATCCACATCAGCTTGGATGAAAGTATTGAGTGGAATGACACAATCTCTGTCCTGGACCCTATGTAGTTTAACGTTACATTTGTATCAATATCTGGGTGAAAGAGTTGAGAGGATGATTATCACATCTCCAGATGAGACAAAACTAGGAGGAGCTTATCTTCTAACTTTTAGAAGATAGGAAGAAGTTCAAAGCATGGGTGAACAATATGGCATTCAATATGAAAACATGTAACGTTTTTCTTCTGGAGAAAAGCAAAGAGAAAGACTTAGATTTTCTGATGATGTCTCATCCAAACTCTTACTAGATCTGATCCTGATTCGGGGGGGGGGAATCAAATAAAATAAAAATGATAATAAAAAATACAAGTAAAATAAAGACTTTGTTTTCTCAAATTCTGCATATGAATGATAATTCATTTCTGAGGATTTATCAGAAAGTAGACTCTGCAACTGTAAATGCTGTAAATAATGACTCTGTATAAACAAATACTGTTAACAAACTTAAATTAAAAATAGGCAAAATGTTTTCCATTCTCAGTCTAGGTGTGGCCTTGGGGTTTGGGGATAAGGACAATAACTGCATGTTTTGCCCAGAATGCCAGCTGAGGGGACATTCCTGAGGACCACCACTATACGCCAATTTTAGATCAGACATCTAGTTGTGTCAATACCCATGAAAAGATTTGCATCTGTTTAACTGTTTTATGTTAGGAAAATGTAAGTTGAACTTTTCTTGGTTGCAGTGGGTCACAGCTTCATTTCAACAAAAAAAGATACCTGCAGGTATAGACTCCATGGGGCATGAAGTCACTTCAATAAATGGGAGTCCTGGAAGAATGAAAGAGCCCGCCACTTCAGCATCATTAATGAAGAGCTGCTTAATAACAGAACTAGCTTTGCACCGAAAAGGAGGATGGGTAACCATAAATTGCATGCCTACACAGGGGCTTCACAAATAAAGATAAAATTTTACCTTGCATTTTCTCCATAAAACTTGTTCTCTGGCTTAGTCTAACAGCTAGTAAAAATGTTTGATATCAATACACATTAAAAAAAAAAAACATTACAGAAATTCTGTGGAGCTCTTCCAGTGCAAGGAATAGAGTGTTCGTGTTTTACAGTTAGAGACAATTGTTCCCCCTCCTCAAGCCAGACATTCAATCCTCTTTTAGAGATATGAGCTATTTAGGCTGAGCATTGAATTTTAATTTTTCTTCATTGCTGTAATTTCTAAAGAAGGGGAGGAGGAATAAATAAAGGATCTGGATGTATCACATAATGTTCTAACATGGAGCAGCAGGGAGCAGACATCTGTCACTTCCCAGCCTTATTATCCTTATCATAGAAAGACCTTTTCTATCATCATTTTGCTCTAGGCAGAATACAAATCAAATTATGTAAGTTTTCCCTATCTGTATGGTTTAAGCGATGCCTGGGGAGATTCTTGTAGGCCTCAGATTAAGCTGTACATTAGCAAAAGGCTTGCATCATCGCAGAACCCAGATTTTTCAGCAAAAAAAGGGCCAGACCAGTTGAAAGGAAAATATCTCTCTGGATTCAAACCGAAGTGAGGTTATGACTTTAGATGGGAAATTGCCAAGAAATTCTAGAACTGTAGAATAGGTTTAAAGGTCTGTTAGGTGTAGTGGCTAAGGTGCCTAGGGACGGTGAGTTCTAGTTCTGCCTTATACATGAAAGTCAGCTGGGTGACTTTGAGCCAGTCACTCTTTCTCAGCCCACCCACCTCACAGGGTTGTTGTGGGGAAAACAGGAGGAGGAAGGAGTATTAGGCATGTTCACTGCTTTAAGTTACTTATAAAGTAATCAAGGCAGGATAAAAATCTACTAAATAAATAAATAGAATAGGTTGAGAAGTGGAAAGCCTTTCCCAAAGCAATCATCCTAGGCCACTTCCATACTGCCATCAGGAAAAATTATGGCTGTATCCCTTTAAATCACTGGGAGCTGAGCCTAACTGAACAAAAAATTTTACCTTAAATTTTTTACAAAGGCTTAGGCTCACCAGCGTCAGATTTTGTAATTGCTGCCAAGGAAATCTGGTCTGCTGCACTGTAATCAGTTTATTACAGACTATAATGGTAGGTTCAGCGGAAGACTTTGAATTTAACACACATAGGTACAAAACAAAAGCGTCCATCTCCAATAATGGCATGTCCCTTTTACGGCAACCTGGGATAGCTAATGTCATATACTGTACGGTTAATCCTCAATTTACAACAGTTCATTTAGTGACCGTTCGAAGTTACAACAGCACTGAGAAAAGTGACTTATGACCTTTTCTCACACTTACAACCATTACAGCATCTCCTTGGCCACATGATCAAAATTCAGACGCTTGGCAGCTGACTCACATTTATGATGGTTGCACTGCCCCAGGGTCATGTAAATGAAATTCAATGGTGAAAAAAGCAAGATTCTACATTTAGGTAAGAAAAACCAAATGTACAGGTATAGTATAGGGGGTACCTTGCTCAATAGCAGTAACTGTGAGAGGGACCTCGGAGTCCTAGTGGACAATCACTTAAATATGAGCCAGCAGTGTGCTGCAGCTGCCAAAAAGGCCAACACAGTGCTAGGCTGCATTAACAGAGGGATAGAATCAAGATCACATGAAGTATTAATATCACTTTACAATGTATTAGTAAGGCCACACTTGGAATACTGCATCCAGTTTTGGTCACCACGATGTAAAAAAGACGTTGAGACTCTAGAAAGAGTACAGAGAAGAGCAACAAAGATGATTAGGGGACTGGAGGCTAAAGCATATAAGGAACGGTTGCTGGAATTGGGTATGTCTAGTTTAATGAAGAGAAGGACGAGGGGGGACATGATAGCAGTCTTCCAATATCTCAGGGGCTGCCACAAAGAAGAGGGAGTGAAGCTATTTTCCAAGGCGCCTGAAAGCAGGACAAGAAGCTTATAAGTCGAGGACTACCTGTATTTTGATATTGTAGCTTTCACCATTTTTCCTCCGAGGTTCTTATCAATAGCTCTAGGTATTTTCTTTCTCAGAATGGAAAACCCCTACCCTTTTCCACACCCAAAAGTCAGACGCCCGATGGTTCGATCCTGCATTTTTACTTTCCTCTCCCACTAGCTCTAAAAAAACAACAAGCCATCACAGTGGGCGGAAGGCAGTTCACAGGGTGCAAGCTGCCATTCGGATTATGCATTAATCCAAATTTGAAGGAGAAACTGTGGTTTAGTGCACAAATGAGCACCTACTGGTCATCACTCTCCCACCTCAAAGACTTTTTTCCTGGGATCATTCTACAAAGCTTTGTCCGAAGAGTTGCTGCCAAATGCCTCTATCCTTCTCCAGATGGCCCTCTCTTCTGAAATGGTAAAACCAGCCTCATTCGGCATTTAAATATGCAGAGTTCATGCTGCAAGTTGGTGGATGCCAAGCTCATGCAAATACAAGTGGGTGGATTTCCCAAAAGGGTTTGTAGCACTGTCTTTGTCAGAACATCTAAATGACTTTATAAAGATAGGTAGTCAAGTCTGAAATGAGTACTTCAAGAGGGACGTCTATTCATTGGATAAATAGATAAGAAATTGAAACCAGCCATAGTGCACATTCTTGAATTCCAACCTAGAGTCATTACTAAAAAAAAACAATTTGTTAGGAAGGACACTTTTTTTTTCTACTGTTCAAGTATATCCTCCTATTCTATTTCCTTAGGGTGGCAGAACAAAGTTATACCTAAAGCTATGAAATTGCAGGTTCACTTATCTGTTTTTCATTTAGCTTGTAGAATACAAGTATGTGTGTGTTTTTGTCTAGTTTTAGATATGAAACGTGAGCTTGAGATTTGAACTCAGATGTTACTGAATAGAGCTTAACAATTATACTTTGGAGCTGGGAAAGATTGAGAGATACATATTAACCACAGTATTGATTAGTCCTCTAATTCAGTGCATTTTACATATCTATACAGTTTGCAGTTATAGAAGGAAAGATGGCAACCCATTCCCTCTCCAAGAGATATTGTGAGGGAAAAAAGAAAAAGGTAAGGAAGATCAGCAAGATTTGGAACAATGATTTTGCAGAGGACCTGTGTTGAAATAACATCTCCTACGTGGGATGTAAAATACAAACATGTCTTGTCTACAAGTTTCTTTAAAAGTGCTTTTAAAAGCTTTGGGGGATGTTAACAGTTTAAGAATTAACTATGGCATAAATATTCATTCACTAAGCTAATAAGAATAGAATAGAATAGAATAGAATAGAATAGAATAGAATAGAATAGAATAGAATAGAATAGAATAGAATAGAATAGAATAGAATAGAAGGGACCATGGAGATCTTCTAGTCCAGCCCCCTGCTCAAGCATGAGAACTTATACCATTTCAGACAAGTGACTGCTGAGTCTCTTCTTAAAAACCTCCAGTGATGAAGCAACTTCTGAAGGCAAGCTGTTCCACTGATTGATTGTCCTCACTGTTAGGAAGCTTCTCCTTAATTCCAGGTTGCTTCTCTCTTTGATCAGTTTCCAGCCATTGTTTCTTGTCCTGTCCTCTGGTGCTTTGGAGAATAGTTTGATGCCTTGATGCAGCCCCTCAAATACTGGAATAATGCTATCATGTCACCCCTGTTTCTTCTTTTAGGGTCTTCCTGACTCACAGAACAGCCTACAGATCTTGGCTGCAGAAAAAGTTTTAAAGAAGAGATTGGACAACCATCTGTCTGAAATGGTATAGGTTTTCCTGCTTGAGCAGAGGGTCGGACTAGAAGACCTCCACGGTCCCTTTCAACTCTATTATTCTGTTATTCACCCTTCAAAAATGCAGGGAGTCCTGCTGAATTTACTGACTGGTCACTGCTGGGCAATTGCAGTGTAAGACTGGAGGTCCGGTTTCTGCTAATTGGTGTTTAGTGAGGATAAAACTGCTGGCTTCCAACTGATTTCACTACAAGGCTTCTTGTGGAAAGCGACCTAAAAAAAAAAAAAAAAAAAAACACACCTGAGCAAAGTTTGAAGAATTCCACTCAAGAAAGAAAATTCTTGTAGGAGTTGTATGGCAGGGGGAAAAGAATGCTGATAAAAATGCAGGATGGGAGGGGAGTGGTGAAGGAAAGAGGAGAGGAGAGGAAGAAGAGGGAAGTAGGGAAGAAAGAGAAGAAAGGGAGAAAGAAGGTAGAGAAGAAAGAGTTGGAGGTGGATACCGTGAAAGGGGAAATGGACGAGCAACACCAAAATGTATGTGTATGTATTTACTTTATTTTATTAAGAGTATCTGATAGATAAGAATGTAAAAAGAATGTATGTTAACACGTGATAAATATCGCGGTATATTTGCTGATATGTATGGGGGAGAGTTGGGAAAAAATAAAAAGTTCTTCGGGGGGAAAAATGCAGGATGTTTTGCCCCATTTTACAACCTTTCTTGCCACAGTTGTTCAGTGAATCACTGCCGTTGTTAAGAAGCAAGTTTTATTAAGTGAATCCATCTTCCCCACTGACTTTGCTTGTCAAAAGGTTGCAAAAGTTGTTCACATGACCCTGGGACACTGCCAGTCTTCATAAATACGAGTCGGTTGCCAAGTATTTGAATTTTGATCACGTGATGGGGCTGCTGCAACACTCGTTTAAGCGTGAAAGCGGTCGTAAGTCACTTTTTTTCAGAGCTGTTGTAAGTTTGAACATTCACTTAATGAACTTAGTGGACAATCACTTAAATATGAGCCAGCAGTGTGCTGCAGCTGCCAAAAAAGCCAACACAGTGCTGGGCTGCATTAACAGAGGGATAGAATCAAGATCACATGAAGTATTAATACCACTTTACAATGCCTTGGTAAGGCCACACTTGGAATACTGCATCCAGTTTTGGTCACCACAATGTAAAAAAGACGTTGAGACTCTAGAAAGAGAGAAGAGCAACAAAGATGATTAGGGGACTGGAGGCTAAAGCATATAAGGAACGGCTGCTGGAATTGGGTATATCTAGTTTAATTAAAAGAAAGACTAGAGCTGACATGATATCAGTGTTCCAATATCTAAGAGGTTGCCACAAAGAAGAGGCAGTCAATCTATTCTACAGAGGATCTGAAGGCAGGAGAAGAAGCAACGGATGGAAACTAATCAAGGAGAGAAGCAACCTAGAACTAAGGAGAAACTTCCTGACAGTTAGAACAATTAACCAGTGGAACAACCTGCCTCCAGAAGCGATGAATGCTCCAACACTGGAAGTTTTTAAGAAGAGACTGGACAGCCATTTGTCTGAAATGGTATAGGGTTTCCTGCCTGAGCAGGGGGTTGGACTAGATGACCTCCAAGGTCCCTTCCAACTTTTATTATTATTATTATTATTATTATTATTATTATTATTATTATTATTATTATTATTATTATTATTATTATTATTATTATTATTATTATTATTATTATTATTATTATTATTATTATTATTGTTGTTGTTGTTGTTGTTGTTGTTGTTGTTGTTGTTATTCTTATTATTCTTATTGTTCTTATTGTTCTTATTGTTCTTATTGTTGTTGTTGTTATATTATTATTATTATTATTATTATTATTATTATTATTATTATTATTATTATTATTATTATTATTATTATTAATTATTATTATTATTATTATTATTATTATTATTATTATTATTATTATTATTATTATTATTATTATTATTATTATTATTATTACTGTTGTAAGTCAAGGACTACCTGTACATTTGCAGTGAAGGGAACAGGACATGCAGTGCCTAGGCTGGGATGTCTCTCATTTTCTTGAGTTGTGTGCAAAAAACCCATAGTGATTTTAACTACATTAGATTGAAAAGCTATGGTTTTTCTCCCAAACTGGCCAAATCAAAGCGGTTTAGGAATGCATGCACAGCAAGGGGAGGGGGAGGGGAAAACAATGTTAGCCTACGCCTGACCTGAAAAAGGTTTCCCAAAGTTGTTACTACTCAGGTACCTCAGGTGCTTCTGGGAAATGTCTGTTTGGAAATGGAGAGACTTATACCCATTAAAAGAAATTTGACTGCATTAAATGGATCACATCTTTGAGCACAGAATCATTTCTAGCCACTACATTTAGCTAGAGAGCCACTTTCAGAGGAGTTCTCCATATATAATGTCATTTAGCTCTATTTAGTCCCTGGAGTGCTTATGTTATTGATTGCTTTTAAAAGTTGATTGAGCCCAGCTTTATCTAAAAAAAAAAAAAAAGTCTGTAAGGCAAAATTGCAAAATGCAGGTAACCCACAGAATAAAATGGCTTAAAACTTATCTACTAAGCTGGTGGGGATCAATTGCACTATAAATCTCCATATCAGAGCACTATGGGTTGGTTCTCTTCCTCCCCTCCTTTTCACAAGATTTCTTTGTTTGTTTGTTTTACACTGGAAGTGAGGGAAGAGATGTCTGCACCTGCATTGAACACAACAGAAGCCTCTCCCAGCTGTGAGAAGTGGTGATGGAGGCTCTTAGAATGAGACCTTGGCCTAGCTGGAGAGCAGCTCTATGACCTTCTATAGGAGATAAAAGTATCTTCTCTTTGCAAGAGAGATTTGAGAGTGGTTTGCTTGAAGAGTGGTTGAAACCAAGACTTGGCATCAAAGATTTGCACAGCCCTCACAAAAACAGCAAAAAAGAGACTCAACAGTGCCATTGGTTGGCGAGAATGCAAAGATACATCAAGATTAAAAAAAAAAAAAAAACCAGAGTGCCAATTGTGCATAGATGCTTATCTGCCGTATTTTACACAGTTGGGATGACATCTCAGAAAAAGCCTGGGCTTCTGCCACTGACAAATTTATTTTCTTTCAAGTGTGTCAGCAGGATGTAGTCAAAAGAGTTGACACAATGGCCACAATGGCACACACTGGTGTACTTGAAGCTCTGTACCATCGTGACACTATTTGGATTTTTTTTTTACAGACACTCTCACTTTTTTTTTTTTTTGGATGAAACAGAAGAATAATATGATCAGATAGTCTTAGTACATAATGAACAAGAACACTAGAAACACAATGACCTGAAGGCAGGACAAGAAGCAATGGATGGAAATTAATCAAGGAGAGAAGCAACCTAGAACTAAGGAGAAACTTCCTGACAGTTAGAACAATTGACCAGTGGAACAACCTGCCTCCAGAAGCGGTGAATGCTCCAACACTGGAAGTTTTTAAGAAGAGACTGGACAGCCATTTGTCTGAAATGGTATAGGGTTTCCTGCCTGAGCAGGGGGTTGTACTAGAAGACTTCCAAGGTCCCTTCCAACTCTATTATTATTATTATTATTATTATTATTATTATTATTATTATTATTATTATTATTATTATTATTATTATTATTATTATTATTATTATTATTATTATTATTATTATTATTATTATTATTGTTGTTGTTGTTGTTGTTGCTGTTGCTGTTGCTGTTGCTGTTAATACTGTTGCTTCAATAGGCTCCTTTCTTAAATTCAGAAATCTAAGCCAATATTGATACCTAAAAAAAAATGTGGGCTCCTGTTAGGTGTTTTTGAGGGGAAAGCTCTTCTCTTGAGG
Source organism: Azemiops feae (assembly GCA_023970755.1). NCBI lineage: Eukaryota > Metazoa > Chordata > Lepidosauria > Squamata > Viperidae > Azemiops > Azemiops feae. Next base: position 5,291,834 of record JALGBA010003980.1, read on the forward strand.
CTAATTCATATCAGTAAGCAAGTAAAATATTGATGTTTTCCTTGCTACCTTCTGCGAAGGAAGTATGCTGCACATCCTTTCATTCTACCACTTTTTATCCTTCATTCTGAACATCTGCATGTACATGTATGCCCACCCAAGGCACACACACACATTAAGATATGTTCAAGTATGCATCTGAACTAGTGTGGTGTAATTATTAAAGCAACAGTCTAAAAACTGGGAGATTGTGAGCGCTAGTTCCACCTTAGCCACAAGGCCAATTGGGTGGCCTTGAACTAATCACTCTCTTAGTGTTAGAAAGGAGGATAGAACAGAGCAGAAGAGAACAGAGCTGGAAGAGACCTTGGAGGTCTTCTAGTCTAGCCCCCTGCTCGAGCAGGAGAACCTATACCATCTCAGACAAGTGACTGTCTAGTTTCTTCTTAAAAATCTCCAGTGATGGAGCACCCACGATTTCTGAAAGTAAGCTGTTCCACTGGTTAATTGTCCTCACTGTTAGGAAGTTTCTCCTTAATTCCAGGTTGCTTCTCTCTTTGGTGAGTTTCCAACCATTGTTTCTTGATCTGCCCTCTTGTGCTTTGGAGAATAGTTTGACCCCCTCTTCTTTGTGGCAGCCCCTCAAATACTGGAATACTGCTATCATGTTGCCCCTGTTTCTTCTTTTCTTTAGACTAGCCAAACCCAAGTCCTGTAGCCATTCTTTGTATGTTTTAGTCTCCAGGCCTTGGATCATCTTAGTTGCTTTTCTCTGAACTTTTTCCAGGATATGACAAATCATTTCTGAAATATTGCCAAGTAAACTGCAGGGACTTGTCCAAGCTAAGGCTAGGAGTTACACTGATTCAAACCACACACACACACACACACACACACACACACACACACACAGGTATGCATTCAATGTGTTATAATAAAGAAAAAACAGAAGTAACATGATGCTGAACATTCTCAATCATTCTATGTCAAAAAAGGTTTTCCTGAGAAGGTGTGATATGGTTCCTTAAACAGAAACATAAATTTTCCTTTGGTGAGCTAGGTGGTATATAAGTTTGATAAACAGATAAATAAAAATTGTATGTTATATTAGGAATAGAAAACAAATGGTGATAGCTCAGAAACCTATGTGGATAATCTTATTGTTCAGATAAGAGAAATGGAACAAATGCAAACATATCTGAAACCACATCCCAAAAAATGATTACTGCTCCTATAAAGAGTTTCTTACAATATTTACACACACACACACACACACACACACACACACATACAAACACACATAAAAATACTCAGACAAACACATACACAAACAAACACATACACAAGCAAACACACTCACGGGGAAGCATCTTGACCTATCTAGGGTAATTCAATGTCATATTCAATGGATGACAATATCAAATATTCAAATTAATTACATCTCAATAATACATAGGGACCTTGGGGTCAGCATGACAAACAACAACCACAACTTTCTAAAATGAGGGCAGGGCTCATCCCTTGTTCTAAAAGTCAGACCTCCCGAAGAAAATAAAACAAATCCACTATAGACTTCATCAAGAGTATCAAAAAGTTGGACAAAGAGAAAACATTGCAGGACAAAGATTTCCGAGACTCTACTTTCAGGGCACAGAAAAGGTGCAGAGTTATTTAAATCTGCTTACGTATTATGAGGTCTTCTGTATCAGTCAGTTTGGTTCGGTTGTCTAATCTGGGTGCTAATACGTTTGAAGTAAAGCTTAGTTCTGAGTGACCTTGGACCACTGGACCAGTCACTCTCTCTCAATCCTAGGGAGGAAGCAGCAATGACAAGCCACTTCTGAAATCTTGCCATGAAAACTGCAGGGACTTCTCCAGGCAGTGGCCAGGAGTCGACATTGAAGGCACACAGAAACACACAGATATGCACAAATAACATGGAATTAAATATCTGCAATTCTCTTATGGATTGATAGAATTAGAGAATTAGGGGAATGCATTCTCTAGATTAATGATCAAGTTATTATGCATAGTTCAAGCAAAACAAGGGGTGGGGTCAGGAAGGTCTGCATTAGTACTGCTGAAATTCCCTCAAAGCCTGGTAGGATCTGGCATCAGAAACTATGTCACAAACGATACCAGATCTTGGAGCCTAAGTCTTCCCTTGAATAAAATTGCTGCAGAATTTCTCTTTCCTTTTTGCAGAGTGAGAGAAAACGGCCGCCAGTGTTATGCAGAGTGTCGTTCACTCAGCATGGAAATTAGACAAAAGGTCAGAAATTCAAGCAGGTTGGAATCCTAGCAGATTTCATTTACAGATTAAACAATGAGGCACACTAGAGCTGAGCTGGTGTAGCAGGCAAATATAGCAGCAGGAATGTTAAATGAAAAGGTTTTGGGAACATAAAATATCCACCATTCACATGGTAATGTACTAACTGGCTGGACAGTATGCAGCAGTGTCTTTTCTGTGTGAGTTGTTCACTTCAATTGCCACAAGACGTTTCTTGACACAGAAGGCTTAGCATGTAATTTTCACAATTTTGAATGTCTGTCTGTCTGTCTGTCTGTCTGTCTGTCTGTCTGTCTGTCTGTCTGTCTGTCTGTCTATCTGTCTATCTATCTATCTATCTATCTATCTCATCAACATCACCTAACTCCACAATTGTGTAGTTATGGACAGCACACATACATACACACACACAAACACACATACATGTATATATGTATATGTATGTGTGTGTGTGTGTGTGCTGTCCATAACTACACAATTGTGGAGTTAGGTGATGTTGATGAGATAGATAGATAGATAGATAGATAGATAGATAGATAGATAGATAGATAGATAGATAGATAGATAGATAGATAGATAGATAGATAGATAGATAGATAGATAGAGAGAGAGAGAGAGAGAGAGAGAGAGAGAGAGAGAGAGAGAGAGAGAGATCTGCAATGGTATAGGTATGCACAGTTTCACTTCTTCATCCATAGGAAAAGTTCTGGTATTTCAGTAGGATGGATTATTTTTTTTTTGCTTTACCTGGGTTATATCTCTTATCACTACAGCAACATGTGAGAAAAGGAGTGAGACCAATGAAAGAGAAATCCTAACTGGTCACTGTTTAGCTAGAAAAGAAATATGATGGAAGACCTAAATGCAATTAGTCCTTTTCCAACACAACCTATTTCTGACTTCCAAATTGCAGTGACAGGAGCTGTTATCCCAGAGAAATAACTGTAATCATTGGCAGCCAAACAATGCATTGAACGATGCATGACATACAGTATTACTGGCACCTGCAACACAGAAGTGTCCCTGTTGCCATTTGCAATGTCTAAGTAGCCCTTGGTGACTTGAACTCTGCCTTGGGACAAAGTCAAGGTAATGGCAGCCTCTTGTCTCTTCATTTCACAGCAATGTTCCTTTCCCCTCTTCCTGTCAAGCTCTCCAACTGCAAACATTCACAATCATTGGGTATCTTGGCTTGTTTCTGCATGCAATTATTAATTACATGTATATAGGCTTCCTTGGCTTGGTTATTACTCCCCAAAGAGATTACCTGTTTGTGGTTTGGGCTATAAGCACCATAACCACAATATCAATTAATATGTCGTGATGCTGATATATCGAATAAGGAATTATATTTAACAGGAAATAAAGCAGGATATTCTTGTGAAATGAAATAAAGTTTGCACCTACTGAAAACTTGATGTTCCGAAATGCATATCTGAATTTTTTTAACTATGAAATCTGACAAATGATTTCTTTCGATTAGCTACATTGGTGGATGGATAGGCAAAAGTGTTTGAAGTTTAGGATTGAAACAACCATAGACTCATTTAAAGCATTCTGATTTTAAATATAATGTCGATAACTTCACATTGTCATCTTCATATACATTTGAATTATATTTAATGATAGAACCATTTCAATTCAAACACAGTATTTTTGTTCGAATCTTTGAATATTCAGGTTGCAAATTGCTTAGATTTGGAATTGTATAGCTAAATAAAAAAGACAGCATGAGAAAGAGAGAGCCAAGAACTACAGGCATCCAGTACCAAAATAAATTAATGCTTTCTAAAAAAAATGCAACCCTCCTACGCCCCTACATTTGAGTTAAAATCTTACTACAATCACATTAATTAAGCATGGTTGATAGAATCATCACCTTTATTTAATCATGTTCCTCAACTAACATATTAAAAATTACCTTGCTGAATTATTTTGGATGAATTCTGGGAGCTGCATCCAACACTTTCAAGAGTGCATGTGGCCTAGGGGCATCAAACTAAGCATGCATATTCATGGCACAGCACTCTAAATAAAGAATGAATTGAATCTTGAACATTTCATGCCATAATGGATATAGCAAATATTTCTGAGTATTTTGTAACTTCTGTGTACAATGAAATTGTTTGGGGCAAGTGTGAAAGCACTGACTTTCTCCATTGCTTTCTCCATTTATAAGTGGCAAATGACTCCAGGATATAGCCTTCTCCATCATAAACATCTTGGAATGCAATCTTCTCCAGCCACCTGAAGAAGGCTAGGTGAAATGTGTTTGAGTCAAGGTATTCAGGGGAAAACAGGAAGGGGAGCTAGAACAACTCTATGGATAACCTTTAGGACAGGACATCTTCCCTCTATATTAATTTATTTAATTATTATTTATATGCCCCTACATCCAAAAAGACTATAAGAGTCTCACATATAATAAAGTATATCAGAAAGACAAACAAACCAAATATAATAAAATTCCTAAACAAATAGCAATAGTAAATGTTTCTGTCCATTAACATGTCAATGAAATGCAATCAGGACAACAATTACCTAATGCACAGAAGGAACCTACTATGCTATCAATTCTCTAAAGCTTTCCAGCAGAGTCAGGTCTTTTGTTATCTTTTCTCAGTGCCAATAGGGTGGTCCTGATTTGGCCCTAAGTGGATCCCTCTTCCAAAGCAGAAGAGTGATGACCGAAATAGCTTGTTCACAGAGTTCGTTTACTGATTGCAAAGTATCAATAAAGCTATTGCCAAAAGCACCTCTGCCTTTTTGGCAGCATAGCAACTTCACATAATGGACACTGTATGATATTCTTGGTCATATTTTTAAATCGTTGGCAGGATTAATGGGGAATCAGTGCTATGTTGATGTTCATTTTGTTGAACATCTCTTTGTTCATACTGACTGTTCATGATGTAGAGTTACAGAGACCGTTCAGGTATATGTCTTCATGCTGGAGAATTAAAGGGACAGATGGAATGATTGAGACTAAGCCAATCTCATTATTTCTGCACACACTGACCAAGTTCACCAACAGCTAATTGTTTAGAATTGTTTATTTCAAAAGATGGGGAATGTAGTGGTGCAGTGGCTTAATGATGTTGGAACTGCTGACCAGAAATGGTCTGTACTCTGGCAGTTCTAGCTTGGCTCTGCAAGATGGAGTGAGCTCCTGTCCCTCATTCCCTGGCTCCTGCCTATCCAGCAGTTCAAAAGCATGCAATATTGTGAGTAGACAAATTTTTCAGTGGGAAAAACCTAGCTCTGTTCGTGTGTGCAGAAGCTGGAGCCCAACAGAGCCAGCAACCCAAGCACCACTAGTTAGCCGATATAAAGCTAGTTTGCCCCCTGTGGTGCACCAAGGATAGATGTGCTGGTGCCAAACAAAATGAGCTAGTAATTTAGGCTGTCAGGACTGCATTGTGTCTAGCATTTGTAGATTTCCCTGACATTGTATGCCATATGCTAAATAAATACATTTCAAAGGATTGACAAAAGTTTCTGATGAAAGTACCTAGAAGTTTCCTTCAGGCCTTCATGTTAAATATGCAAACATAAGTATACAATATGTGTACAAATATAAAATAGCTCTGTTGAATCAAGACAAAGCTGTTAATCTTAGTCCAGAATTCTGTTTCTCCAAGTAACCAGCTAAATGCCTCGGGGTTACTTGCAAGCAACAAATGGGAACACATGTGTTTCCTTGTGGTTGGAATCTGTAAACATGTTGCCCTCAACCCTGTAATAATATTAATTCTTTAAGACTAATAATCTGCAATGATCTTGGGAATGACTATGGGAAACAGGGAGAAGACCTGCAGCTGGGGCAACAGTCAGATAATAGCAATAGCAATAGCACTTAGATTTATATACTGCTTCACACTGCTTTACACCCCTCCCTAAGCGGTTTACAGAGTCAGCATATTGCCCCCAACAATCTAGGTTCTAGGTCCTCATTTTACTGATCTCAGAAGGATGGAAAGCTGAGTCAACTTTGAGCTGGTTGGGATTGAACTCCTGGCAGTGGTCAGAGTCAGCCTGCAATACTGCATTCTAACTGTTGCACCACCATGGCTCATAAGATAAGAGGGAGCTTAGCCTGCAAAACAATTGTGGGTGCAACATATTCCTCAGAAGGGACCCTCTCTAGTTTCTTCGGCTATAATGGCAATGGGAGAAGTATAATTTCTGACTTCAAGATTCTGTTAATGTAACCTTACACTACAATAGTATTTATGGTATGCTTCTTATCTGGGTGAACTCGCAAGGCTGACGTAACACTTCATAGATTTGTCCTTCATGAATGTATACAGTGGTGCTTCTCAGTAACAGGTGCTTCTCAGCATATCCATGTGTCACCACTTCTACATGAGCTGCATTGGTTGTCATTTGGCCTCTGAGTGCCATTCAAGGTGATGGTTATTGCCTATAAACCCTTGTATGGCATAGGGCCCAGATATTTGAGGGACTGCTTATCTCCAATTATTTCTACTTGTCTGGTATATTCTGGCAGAGAGAGTATACTGCAGGTCCCCTCAATTAAACACTGCCATTTTGTGGAGCCAAGGAAGCATGCCTTCTGTGCCATAGATGTCACTCTCTGGATCACCTGCATCCTCTTGCCTAGGGTTCCAGAAAGCTCTTAAAACATGGTTTTCATCCCAGGCCTGGGGATGGCTTAATGTACTATTATGTTTCTGAGATACTTCTTTGATTTGTGTCGTTTAAAAGATCGTTTCAGTCTGGGCTGCCTAAGTGGTTTAATGTTGTACCTGTTCATATGTATTTTTTGGTTTTGGTTTTGTACTCCACCCAGAGTCCATTGGATTACATTACATTACATTAATAAATGTAAATAAGTACAAATAAGTAAAGTCAACACATTGTTAAGGCCTAGTTGGTGGCCATCACAATGTCACTACATGAATTCTCAGCTACACTCAGAACTCAGGTGTGTATACTTAGTTCCCTGTCCTTTTTTAATCCTCATGTTTTCTGGTACACATATTTGAAGAGCTCATATGTCCAGCTTATTCACACCAAAAAGTGTGTCAAAGGTAACATAATTGTATTGTAACATTTAGATAATAGACTACCAAGTGATTTCAAGAAAACAAACTCTTAGGGTCACTGTTCAGCTGTCCCATTAATTCAGTTAACTAATGTACTACATTTATTCCACATACTGTATTCACCAGACTTTGTGTAATGAAATTCCTAATCAAATCCCTTAGGATTTTTCCTTCTCAACCTTTTATCAATAACCCTCAGTCTAATAATTGAAACTAGTTTAAATAACTTCCTAACATTTATTCATCATAATTCCTTTAGATTTGAATACCCAAAGGAAATGCATTTTTCCCTAGCTGCACAAAAACCTACCAATGTTTACTCTTTTAAGATAGTTGTGATCTTTATATTTGTATCTTTTGCCTGCTTTTTTGCTATGGCTATGAGGTTCTTACTATATGATTATTTGCAAAATGAAGCCTAGAACTGGTCAGATTATTCTGCAAGTGACCTAATATGGGGAGGAGCAAGAGAGAATTTCATTATTTTATTTTTATTTTATTTTTTTCAAATTCAGAATAGAGCTGGAAGGGACCTTGGAGGTCTTCTAATTCAACCCGCTGCTCAACCAGGAGACCCTATAACAGTGGTGGCGAACCTATGGCACGTGTGCCAGAGGCAGCACTCAGAGCCTTCTCTGTGGGCATGCACGCCATTGCCCCAGCCCCGCCTCCCCCCACGGCCCACTCCTCACCAGCAGCCCCCCGGAAAAAAGTCACCACTGGGTGCGGCCAACACAGAGCAGCACAGCCAAGGACATGGCAGCCAGGCAGCAGAGATAAGACTCCACCCTCGCGCCCTGTCACACAAAGAGTGTGGTCGCCATGTCACTGCTGGGCTGCCTGGGCGATCTGCTGCGGCGGGCCATGGAGGTGGTGGTTGGCCCTGTGGGTGGGGGTGGGGTGGAGGAGTGGGGCAGAGCGGGGCAGCGGGGGCAGAGCGGGGCAGCGGGGGCAGAGTGGGGTGGGGGGGCGGGGCAGGGGCTGGGTGGTTTGGGGGCACTCGGTCTCTAAAAGGTTCACCATCACTGCCCTATACATTCTGGACAAGTGGCTGTTCAGTCTCTTCTTAAAAACCTCCCCCACACCTTCTGAAGCTATTCCACTGTTTAATTGTTCTCACTATTAAGAAGTTTCTCCTTAATTCCAGTTTGCTTCTCTCCTTGATTAGTTTCCATCCATTAGTTTCATGGCATCCATTCTTGTATTTTGGTCCTTTGGAAAATAAGTTGAGACCCTCTTCTTTGTGGCAGCTTCTCAAATACTGGAATATGCTATCATGTCACCCCGTAGTCATTCTTTTCTCTAGACTAACCATAACCAAATCCTGCAAGCATTCTTCACATGTTTTAGTCTCCAGGTCTTTAATCCTCTATTATGAGTAAATCTATTATGATTAATCATCTTTTGTGATTAAATCTATTATGCCGTCAAGTCAGTCTTGACTCCTGGGGACCTCATGAAATTTTCTTGGCAACATTGTTGAAAATGTATTGCTAGTGCCTTTTTCCTAGGGCTGAGACTATGTCATATGTAAAATATATGTCATATATTTTAGCATAATATCTCTAAAAAAAAACTTTCATTGTTAAAGATCAATTTAATAATCCAGACAAACATATGACAAGTTTTATCATTCTACAACTTTTCAGCTGTTTTTTTGCAGATAATATCTTACGCATCTTCCCAGTATTGGCCAAGGAAAAAAGAATTGGTATCATTCGTTGAATGATATTCCATTCTGCATGTTCATAAAGGTTGCTTGCTTGCCCTCTGGCCAATAAGTCAGTACTATATATTCTTTCTGTCTGGCCATCATGACTATGAATCTCCTGATGCTGTTAGCAATAGCTCTTGTTAAAGGTTAATTAAGGTGATCATGATACTTGCTTTTCTCCTCCTTCATCCTTCCAGATAGAAACCCAAACTCCTTCTGCCTTCAAGGCTACATCACATTTGTTGACCCTTTATGATAAAAAAAAAGGAAAGGCTGATAGGTATATCTTTCTGGGTCTTTTCTATGCCTGATATGATACAAGAGTGATTCAATAAAGCTGTTCCTCCAAAACGTATTTCACTGTTGGGATTCCTTCTCCATCTTGATTGTATGGAAAAAAGTAAGGCCAAAACATTCTTTAAGTGTCATTTTGCAATGATGGTAAGTCAAGATGTTCTTTGCTCAAACAAGATGTTCTTTGTTTATGTTGGTGACCCACATAGAAGATGTCTTAAAAAGCTAAAAAAGCTTTAATGATAGAAACACACTGTACTTATTCAAGACTTGGTTTTAATAATTCTTCCTGCATAATCTGAAGAAAGATTAAGCAGGAAAGGCAAAATTGGAATGACACATTTCTTGCAGCTCTTGTGAACTTTTAAAGGTCAGTATAATTCTAGGCTGAAAGAAATTAACTGATTATACACTATGAAATACTAATTGATGCTTCTGTCTAATGTCATGTTTTTATTATTATTATTCTGAAAGTCTCATGACTGGAGAATGTATTGTAGTGTGTAATACCAGAGTCATCGAATCAGTGCTCTCTTTTCTGCTCAGAAGGAGTTTCTAAAAAGTTTGAATCCAGGTGTTCCTCTACTCGAACCATGTGACTCATTCACAGTGATGCTTTGCCAAGTGATCTAAATGTCCCTTCCAATCAATTGCTTGAAGCCCTGATGTGTTGTATTCTTTTAGAGATTTACACAGAATCATTTCAAGATTGTATAACATTGACAGAAGACACTTCTGTTGGCATTACCACAAAGAATCTCACATGTACTGCAAACTCTGTGACACTATTGTTGGAACACATTAAATGTTTTGTATATGACTTCCCTGCCATGAAATACATGTAGATGTGAAGTTCTACTTTTGTGGGTGACTATTTCAGATGCAAGGCCCTATCTGATAACAAACCTGATTTTGGATATACAGTAAGCTGATTTTGGATATACAGTAAGATTAATATCTCTTCACTGCAAGGGCACCCCATTTTTTTCATTGTTATCACCAGAGAGATTTATTTCATTACTAGGACATTTTTTTCCTGGAATTCTACTCTTCCCTAAAATGAACTGAAAAACTCAGCTGCTTAAAAACTGTCTTTATGCCTCCTTCCATGCCTTTTTGAATTCTGAAAAGCAGGATACACAGAGTCTTGAGATCAGGATTAAATGTGAAACAATACCACAAAAAATAACATTCTCCAGATTCATAATAAGTAGGTGAACCTAAATTCACTTAGGTTCATATTCCTTTTGGTTCTTGTGATTAGAATATAAGAAATTCTTATTTCCTTAATTTTGAAAAAAAAGAAGATATCATGGTGTAGCCAGCCAGAATCCAAAATGGATATCTTATAACATAAAGGACCATATTTAATGGAGCCTGAAGGCAAAGCAGAAAAGCCAGTTTGATCTGGTGGTGAAGATGCTGGCCTAGAAATCAGGAGACTGAGAGTTCTAGGCCTGCCTTGTCATGAAAGCCGTCTGGGTGACTTTGGGCCAATCACTCTCTTTCAGCCAAATCCACCTCACAGAGATGTTGTGGATTAAGAGAAGAGAGTATTAAGTATGACTGCTGCCTTTGAGTTGATCCCAAAACAGTGGGATAAAAATTGAGTAGTAGTGTCAGAACCCATTTCTTTGGTTGGGGGGGGGGCTTTCTTTTTCTCTTTCCTTCTATGGGTTCTTCCATGCTCCTAGGGGGAGGGGGGAGGCCTTTGGGGAATTGTATGTGAATTGTCCTTTTGCTTAACTGCTACAATGTATCCTCTCCACTTCCTCTATCTCAGGCATGTCAAAGTGCCGGCCTACAGGCCGGATGCGTCACAGTGAAACTGTGCCCACCCCATTGCCAGCAATGGGGGAAAAGTCGCGATACGTCTGCTTGCTCTTTGAACTATTCTCCCCTTGATGCCAACCTGAGAAAGGAATGTGCCTCTGGCCATCTGGCTTATCTCTCGCTATGGAAGAGAAGGTGCGAAGACCCAACAACATTTTCACAGCCTTGGGAATGGAGTTTTATAAGCCTCATTCCCACAGCAGACTTAACACCTGGGGATTGGCCCATTTGAACTGACTGGATGAACTGTTGGGGTGGGATTCGCTTTTTGCTCCTTTAACCTATTGATTTGAGTGGGAAACCCTCAGATCCTGCCTTCTATGCCTGCTATCAACTTCTCCTAATAAAAGTTCCTTTTGGGATGAATCTGTTCCAAGAGTTCTGCTTTTTGGGGAAGAGGTTTTGAAGTGGGTCCTTACAAGTAGTAATAATAATTTTCAAATTCACCATCAGTCAGTCAACTGCAAAAAACAACTTTACTTGGAATTTTTTACATCCTGCAACTATACCTTAACACTATGAAACCACAACATTTCCCATCCCAAAGTGGATAAAAATGCCAAATCCAGGCTGAACATCTGGCTGATTATGTGACAAAGTATAATAACTAAAAAGCCAACCAACTACAAAGTGGTTGCGATGGTACCATTAGAGATCTGTTTATTTTTATGAGGGGAATTTTGATTGTACCATCACATCCACCATCTTAATTTCTTTTATCATACCAGTGGACACCCCTAAATCAAAGCCAAAAAAAAGTCTTCTGTCATATGAAGGCCTAAAAAAAACCTTACTAATATATAAACAGTGAGCATTTAATGTGCTATTAATATCTTTTCTTCTGCAATAATCAGACACGATTCTCCCTCTGGAAGCTAAGGTCAAGAAGTAATGCAAGGGACCAAGAAAGAACCCCTTCCTGGTGCTTTGATATTACCACAGGGCTTGATCTGGAGTAATAGATACTACAAAGTGTGAAAAAGTATTTCTGGCCAATAGAGGGTCCTTCCCCAATCCTCCATCCCCCATTTTTCTACACAACAAAAGAGATGACAAGCATACTTAACACCTGACAGCTAAATCTATCATTCCCTAAGGCAAACCAAACATAAAATAAACGAGGACATACTTATTGCATTAATATTTTTCATGAGCAACTCTCTTTGTCAAAATGGTGATGAGCTGAACCTCCAGATAGGTATTTAGCTTCCAGAATGTATAATATTCATTTCTGAATCATATTCTTTCTATAGAACTATTTCTTATGTCATGTTTGATGGCACTGATGCATGATCTGCTTCTGTGGCTGTGAGTCCAACTTTTAACGGGCTGAATCTCCTTCCACTAAAAAATTTTCTGAGTCACATTTCAGCTTCAGTCACTATTATTTTTATAGGAAGTGGTTCATTTGGCTAGAAAATAGATATATTCTTGGAATGGTTGTAATGCTCTTATTCCTAAAATGAACAAACAAAATAGGAATTAGTAATTTCACATGATACTCAAATACTGGACTAGTAAATCAATAGTGCTGCCATCTGTTTCTAAATGACTATAGAGATTTATGAAGTTGATGAGTTTTTGTTGTCTCCCTCTTGTGCCAAGGCATACTTGACCTTTCTTACTAGCCAAGGGTTTTTCAGATCACTAGCAACCAAACTAGCAGCTAGATTTAAATTATCAGATGCTTGGAGAATTCCTGGTTCCTGGTCTTCTTGCCATATTCAGATTATTATTCCCACAGATAAGTTGTGATTGATTGGTGACCTCTATGAGCGTAAGCATTGGCAATCACAGATCGGACAGCCACTTCAGTCATAATTTGCTTTTGCAGACATGTGTGAATATTTACAGATGCTTTATAGAGCTCCATAAAATGTCAACAGATGATGGATATTTTGCTCAGTTAAATAGAACTGGGGTCAAGCCTGTTCTATGAAAAATCTCAACTTTTGTACTGATTGAGCTGTACAGTATAATACAGCTGACTCAAATGTCCTATTATTTCTCCTCTCAATTTCCTACTTTGGCGGCTAGACAAAACTACCAAATAACAAATACAGAAAAAAAAATTCCACCATCCTTAAATTAATGAAGTTTCTGGATTCTCCTGCAGCAATAGTAAGTAAGCTGCTACGATGCAGGAAATAGGCACATAGTAGAATTATCTAATTATCTAACCACAATGAAATTGATGCTGCTCACTAGGCAGCATCGTAAGAAGGGCTACCCTTCATGGTTCTTTCACCTGAAGATTTTGCACTGGTTTGAAAGAAGCTTTGGATTTGGAAAACTGAGCTGAATTATTTCTTGCTCAACTCTGGTTTAAGTGAAACCACCAAGAAGCTTGCTTTTTACAGAAGAAATAAGATGGTGGGACACTGTAGTTCATTTCCCAACTGGAGAAAATTCTTACTCCACTCCTCTCCCAAATCCTGTCTTCCATATCCTGTAAAACAAGTGGATTGAAATGCCCAGGCTCTTTGAGTAGTAAGTTGTTTTTCCCTTTTCCATTTTGGATAGAATAGAGTGGAAAAGACCTTGCTTACTCTAGGGTCAGAAGCAGCTTAGAGGAAGTCTGTGACCTGATAATTCTCAGTATTATGTATTGCTTTCAAACTGCTCCAGAGAGTTTGGGGAATGAAAAACAATGGCAGTCTGAAACTGCCTAAGCATGATCCTTTTTATATCAGGGAGAACCTCCTTTCTCCAAAAAGTATTGTTACTGCCATTAATGATGAGCACTGATTTAATGATGAGCACTGGGCCAGCAAGTGTTAATTAGGTTTATGATGATTTTGTGATTGAAAGTGTAAAACTTCCAACAGAGATCTGTGAGAGATCTATAACTTGTGAAGCAGAGTCACATGTTCCTCCTTGAGTGCTCCTCCTCAAAAAACATTCAGCAGATACTGGATGCCAGTGAGAATCTTCTACTTGATTTCTCATTTATTATACACAATGCATTGATTTTTTATGGAAAGTTGGAGAAGGCTGGTTTAGTTATCCTGGACTATTATTCTCTTCAACCTCTACATATGGAAGACATCTGAAAGTATTTTAGCACAAGCTGTATGGAAAGTCTCAGAGCTACCCCATAGAATTCATTCTGTAGGAAAGGCAAACTTATCTCAAATTCTAAGAATGAGATGGAGAGAAAGGGGGATGGAAAGTTAAGAGCTCTCTCTGTGAAGCATCATCAACCTTGGTCACAGCAGTACAGTTAATATGACAGAAGGTTTTGAACATAAAAGTCAAGATGACAGAAGCTTTAAAGTCTAACACTTCACATGACAGAAGGTTTTAAAGAGAATTCTAACAAGTCATAATGGATGATGCAGAAATAGAAGATGATCATGCAAGTCAATGTGCCCGGAGAGATTACAAACAGATGAGGATCTGGAAGATAGCACTTAGCAATAGCACTTAGACTTATATACCACTTCACAGCCCTCTTTAAGTGGTTTACAGAGTCAGCATATTGCCCCCCAACAATCTGGGTCCTCATTTTACTGACCTCGGGAGGATGGAAGGCTGAGTCAACCTTGAGCCGGTGAGACTCAAACATTCTAACCACTGCGCCACTACGGCTCAAGATGCAGAATGATTAGATATAGAGAAAAACAAGAAGGTCCTAAAAGACAGATATCATTATGATCAAGAATTTGAGGATTGTAGCTGTGTAATGAGTCATGGAGAGCAATATTACAATATCTCAAACTGTCAATAATTTCAGCTTTTGGGGTGGAGGCCAAATATTGGAATCTTCATAATAAGGTACAATTAAACCCACTCCTTCTTCAGCTGCTCTCAAAGGAGAAATAGGGATCTAAAAAGATATTTCTGATGGGAAAAAAGCTATATATCTTGCCTTATCCATCCCCAACCTGGAGTGTTTCAGATGTGTTGGATTTTAGCTTCTATAATGCCCACACAAGTATAGCCATTGGTCATATCAATCAGCAGTTGACATGTAAAACACTAATATACAGGCATACCTGAGCTGAATTATTGTTAGACAATTGATTGGAGCAATGCAAACCATTTGAAAAAAGTGCTTTGGAACACATCATAGGCCAAATAAAGTGCCTTTCTTGGAATCATTTAAGCAGCTGCATCATTTGTAAGGCTCATGAAGCTGTTTTCCAGGGAATTGAATTGGCTGTATGTAGCCAAGAGCTTCAAAAATGGTCCCATTGACTTGGAAGAAGACTTGCCTGCAAGAGGGATGTTTTATCCATTAACCGTCTTCATTACCTTGCTCTTCTGGATGACTTGCACAGCCTACAACTTGTGCTATTGCAATGCTATGAAAAAGGAAACGTTGAAAGTAACATGCTATTGATACTTGAACATTCTAAATTATGTCACAGTAAGCTATTTCCTGAGAAGGTGTGGCATGGTTCCTTAAAACATAAACATAAATTGTGTGTTATATTAGGAAAAGAAAAACATATGGTGAAAGCTCAGGAACTTATTTGGTTAACTTTACTATTTGGGTAACAGGAATGGAAGATATGCAAATAAATCTGCAACCACATCCCCAAAAGTGACTAATGCTCCCATAAAGAGTTTCTTACAATATTCATATACACACGCAAACACACACAAAGGAGGGGAGCTTTCTGACTTACTCAGGGTACTTCAATGTCATTTTCAACAGATGACAATATCAAACATTCAGATTCACTACATCTCAATAACACACAGGAACTTTGTGGTCAATACTGATCAAAAACAACCATTGAGACAGGGCTCATCCCTTGCTGTTAGAAGTCAAATCTCCTGAGGAAAGTAAAAGAAATCCATTATAGACTTCCTCAAGAATGTTAAAGAGTTGGACACAGAGGAAATATTGCAGGATAAAGACCATGCTTTGTCTATTGTTGTGGGAAAGAATTTAAAGAGACTCTAGTTTTCAGGTGAGGAGGGGGAAGGATGTACAGAAAAGGTGCAGAATTATTTAAATCTGCTTATGTATTATGAGGTCTTCTGTATCAATCAGTGTAGTTCAGTTGTCTAATCTGGGTGCTAATATGTTTGAAGTAAAGCTTAGTTCTGAGTGACCTTGGATCAGTCACTCTCTTTCAGTCCTAGGAAGGAGGCAGCAATGACAAACCACTTCCGAAATCTTGCCATGAAAACTGTAGGGACTTCTCCAGGCAGCAGCCAGGAGTCGACATTGAAGGCACACAGAAACACACAGATATGCACAAATAACATGGAATTAAATATCTGCAATTCTCTTATGGATTGATAGAATTAGAGAATTAGGGGAATGCATTCTCTAGATTAATGATCAAGTTATTATGCATAGTTCAAGCAAAACAAGGGGTGGGATCGGAGAGGTCTGCATTAGTACTACTGAAATTCCCTCAAAGCCTAGTAGGATCTGGCATCAGAAACTATGTCACAAACGACTTCCGGTTCCGGTCGCAGCGCCTGCGGACGTGCAGAGAACTTGTTCTCTTGGCCGTCCGTTTTCCCCCCGCCGGTAGACCCTGGATAGGGTCGAAAGTCGCCCTGTAGGGGCGACCACCGTAGAGGAGGGCACTCGTTGATCGCGGAGGGAGCGGCGGCTCCCTCTGCGGTCCTAGAAAACCACCTTTGGGCCGACGGGGAAAAGATCGGCCAGTAACATGGCCGATCACTCAGCTGCTCCAGCCGAAAGTCACAGCAACATCTAAGCGAAAAGAACCACCGTGGAAGATCCGGGTGAGACCTTTCCTTCCCTCTTGTTAATTTACCTTTTTCCCTGCTAACAGCTTTAAGAACTATTTCCCTATTTTGAGAAAGCAGCGTTTGATTACTGGGGAAAACGGGCTTTGGAAAAACAATTATTGTTTTTTTTTTACTATTTTATTTTGTCTACATAAGCAGTTGGAACTCGAGCATCCGGATTATTGTGACTTTCTCTTTTGGCTTGTTTATCTTCAGTTTAGGTGAAAATCCTTAGGGAGGGGGTGGAATGTTCTTTGTTTCCCCCCCCCTCCTGAACAGTACTGCCTAAAAAACTTTTTGCTCTCTGGGCGGACTTATGTAGATTATTTTGGATACAATGCATCCTGGGACTTGGCATGAAGCCCAGAAACAGACTGATACAATGTAACTTGCTCTTTGAACTCCCACTTCCTGATTTTGGCCTGATGCCCAGACTGGATTACAATATAACAACTGACTGCCAGTTTTTATCTCTGTGCTGGTCTTGACTATTGGTTGTTGTTTTTTCCTCTATCTTTCTTTGGAAATATATTTCTGTCTGCATTTTATATTTTATAACGCTGCAATCTATTTTTTAAGCTGAACTTCTCTAAAAAAAAAAAAAAGAAGAAGATGGAATCCTATTCACAGATTAATTATGGACTTATATTAGAAAAAATCTTGGAAGCAAGACTGGAACTTAAAGAACATATTAGATCGCTTAGATTCAAGGAGGACTCAGAATTAAAAATTGAAGCTCAACCTTTGATTGACTATGATAGACAATCAGATCTACAACTTAATGAGATGGATGGAATACATTTACAATCTATTGAATCTACTGAATTTATTGAAGAGGAAGAGGACACATCCTACATGATGGATTTCTTTGATGATCAAAGGCAGAACTCAACTAAAACATTTACAACTTTAAAAGCAACAGGATTGGACTTCCAAATACGAGGCACAAAAAACGTTGACAACATGACAGTACAGACAACACTGGATAAAAGAGAAAAAGAATATGATTGGACTCAATGGTGGGAAAAGGCCTTTAGCCAGTTACTAAGATGGGAGGACTTAGAAGCCCTGTTGTGGAAACCTACCTGGCACAAAAAGAAAGCTAGAATTAGATTTAAAAATAAGAGTTAAAATTTTATTTGATGGGTAAAAAGGGCTTCTGGACATTGATTGAACTAATATTTTTGAGATCTTTAAGGTCACTTTGGTATGAGTCAACACTAGATTTAAATTATGGATTTGAGTATGATTTGGAATGGCAATAAGAATAATTGGAAAATTTATAATTAAAGGAGTTAGATTGAGATTGAGACTGGTGAAATATTATTGATATTTTTATTTATAAGAATTGAATGGTAATTAGTGAGATATTAAATGGATTAAACTGAAACAATTGAGGAATCTTTTAGGGACGTGGACTGATCTATGAAAATATTGGATAGAATATATGAAATAGAATATAGTTGAGAAATATTAAGATATAATAGTTATATTACTTGTTTATGATAGAAATAATTATTGTCCTATTATTATTATTATAATGTTATTATATTACTATGTCTAATGAAATAGTTTTAAAATATATAAATTCATGTTTATTTACATAATATGTATGTGAAATATAATAAGAGATATAATTTGATTGAGAAATATAAATTGAAATTGGAATAATAGAGGTGAGAAACAATTTATATTTTAGGAATGCTCGAATTGTATACCATAAGAGGGAACTTTTAAAGTAGTAGTTTAAATTGTATATGTATGACTGTATTTTTTGTTGTGTTCCCTGGAGTGCCCTATCTCCACGATGTGTTACAAGCACTTGGCTGTAAAACAAACAAAAACTAATAAAACTTGTTATGATAAAAAAAAAAAAAGAAACTATGTCACAAACGATGCCAGACCTTGGAGCCTAAGTCTTCCCTTTAATACAATTGCTGCAGAATTTCTCTTTCCTTTTTGCAGAGTGAGAGAAAACGGCCGCCAGTGTTATCAGAGTGTCATTTACTCAGCATGGAAATTAGACAAAAGGTCAGAAATTCAAGCAGGTTGGAATCCTAGCAGATTTCATTTACAGATTAAACAATGAGGCACACTGGAGCTGAACTGGTGTAGCAGGCAAATATAGCAGCAGGAATGTTGAGTGAAGAGATTTGGGAAGCCTAAAACATCCACACTTACATGATAATATACTAATTGGTTGGACAGTAAGCAATGATGTCTTTTTTTATGTGATTTGTTCAGGGTTCCTTGAAATGCTACAAGGTCTTTCTTAACCCAGAAGTCTTAGCATGTAATTCTCACAATTATTTTTTGTACATAATTATTATTAAAAGTTTGTAAACAAGAAGATTAAAAACCAATAAATTAAGAAAAAATAAAAAGTAAAAAAGTGCGAGAAAAAAATGGAATAAAATAGAGAAGTAAGGAAAAAAAAGATATAGTAGCAGTGAATTCTTACCAATTAGTAGTACATTATATAGCTACGGGCAAATTTTTCAGGCTGAAAGTCTGAAAATAGTCTTTGAGTGATCTGGTAAAAATAGGTTCTGAAAAATAAGTGGATATTTAAGTGGATAAATTTAATATTATTTCATTATTAATGTAAAACTAAATATCGCCAATGTGATTCTTCTTCAAGCCAGTATTTCATAATAACATATATTGTTTGCCTCTTTAAACTTATATCTTCTAGTACGTTTTGGTAGTCTTTCTGATAATCAGAGAATTAAAAAAAAATAGCCTCTTTTATTCTCTGATTGTGTTCCTAATTCATCCTTTTAAATGATGGCACCAACTTGCTTCATTTCTAATACAAGCTAATGCACAATGTGCTCTCTGTGCAGAACAAAAAAGTCAAAATAAGATTAAACAGACCTAATCCTAATTAATTATCCAAAGGATTGCTATGTTACTGATGCTCATGGATTGAATAATTGTACTATGTAATGCTGCTCTGGTTTTCCCAGTTGCAATGTATGGCTGTGAAAGTTGGACCATAAGAAAGGCTGAATGCAAAAGAATTGAGGCCTTTGAACTATGGTGCTGGAGAAGACTCCTGCGAGTCCCCTGGACTGCAAGGCGATCAAACCGGTCAGTCCGAGAGGAGATCAACCCTGACTGCTCCTTAGAAGGCCAGATACTGAAGTTGAAACTCAAGTACTTTGGCCACCTAATGAGAAGGAAGGACTCACTGGAGAAGAGCCTGATGCTGGGAAAGATTGAGGGCAGTAGACGAAGGGGACGACAGAGAATGAGGTGGCTGGATGGAGTCACTGAAGCAGTAGGTGTGAGCTTAAATGGACTCCAGAAGATGGTAGAGGACAGGAAGGCCTGGAGGAACGTTGTCCATGGGGTCGCGATGGGTCGGACACGACTTCGCAACTAACAACAACAACAACAACAACAATGCTGCTCTGTTCCTATGTGTGTATGATTGCATGTTTCTGTGTAACACACCAGCAAATCTACCAAGATTATATTGTATTTGGCCTCTTCTGTGAAGGGCAACGCGCTGATGAAGGGTAGAGCTAATCAACATGCTAATAGAAAGCTTTCTAGATCAAGAACTGGAAGAAGCATCAAGCGACAGTTCCTAAGAGGCAAGCGCAAGAAAATAACTATAACCTTTCTATCTACTTTCCAGAGCATAATAATAATAATAATAAATTGCTCCTGCATTCCTCATCCATTTGACTATGGGTACAGCTGTCAATCAAAACAGTAAAGGAATTCATCTTCCTGGGTTCTAAAATCGACCAAAGTGGTAACTGTAGCCCTGAGATCAGAAGGCATATAGCACTTGGAAGAACTGCAATGTCCAGCATGAACAACATCTGGAAGAGTAAAGACATCAGCCTCACAACCAAATGGTCATGTCATGGGAGCTGATTCACTCAAATAATCAATCATGCTGGGGGTGATCAGTGGAAACAGGAGGAGGGGCTGCCCTAGCACCCGCTGGCTAGACACTCTAAACGATGACACTGGGATGACCATAGTGGATCTGAAAGAGATGGTGCAAGGCAGAGGGGGCATGGAGAGTGCTGATCCATAGAGTGGCCGAGAGTTGGACACAACTGAATGGCTGACAATGATGACAATGACAGCTGCCAACCCTGTAAGAAAGACCAGATCAGGAAACTACCTCTGCAGGAAGTTTCTACTTTATTGAAAGAGTCTCTAGTAACTACTCTTGCAAGCCTGCTATGCTTTTATTTCCCTCCCTCTTATACCTCAGGGAGTCAGGGAGCAGCAACCCTCAGTCTCTTTCTAACATTATCTATTTTCTTCGACTCAATGAATGCTTTTGGCCCTTTTTGGCTTCTGAATATTTCCCTCAAGCTGTGTCTATCTATAAGAGCATACCTTTAAGGCATAGACATCTAGGTATGAAACAGGATATATTTTATCCTGTAATGCAGAAGAGGATAACTATAGACATACGGAGATTGTATTTACCCAAGTAACCAAGGCTGTAATGTATAGCACAACAATGTGGTAACGTCATTAAAATAGGTGTGACTGGGACTTTTCTTTTTTTCATTGAAAAAGTGTATTTATTCTTCATAACTCAGCCTAAAAGAAAACTCATGTTATTTGTTTGTTTGTTTTTCCACTGAAAAAACTGCAGGACCATCAATCCACCTTGTGGGAGATGAAAATATAGCCCCCTCCTCATATAATAAGATGAGGCTGGAGCAAGCCTGAGAGAGGCCCCACAGTAGTGATTTAAAACTTTAACTTGAACTTTATATTGTTTCACAATATGAACGTATTATTTGTAATCTGCTGAGCTTTGTGCAATATGAAATTGCAAAGTAAGTAGTTCTATGTATATTTGGAACATGAGTATTGTAACCGTGGGAAAAGAGGAACTGAAAGTAGCTGATGGATGCGGGCTCCAATGTACATGGGTATATGTGGAAAGTTATGTTCAGCAGAAGGTCAGCAGGAAGTCAGTAGAAAGTCAGCAGGAGTCAGCAAAAGTCAGCAGACCATCTGACTACAGTCTGAGAATGAGAAAGGGTATAAAGAGTTGGGTCTGGACCTGATTGATTTGCCATTGGCCTATAGCTGTCCTTTTGGAATTTGCTATATCATATGGTCCTCATTGCAATGGGTATTAATGTAAGTGATGTTGCATTATTATGCTTGCTATGTTCCAAATTAGTAGAATAATAAACCTCTGAATCCTAAAGTAAGAATTATTGTTGTTGTGTTGCTGTCTCTTGTCTTTTTCATTGGGTTTTTCCAAGACAACCTTTTCTTTGGTGGCTAAATGTGGTCCAGTGATTATAGCACCAGGCTAGAAACCAGGAGACTGTGAGTTCTAGTCCCCCCTTAAGCATGAAAGCCAGCTAGGTAACCTTGGGCCAGTCACTCTCTCTCAGCCCAGCTTACCTCATAGAGTTTGCCATACGCTAAATAAATAAAGAAACCTCAGAGAGTTGTTGTTGTGGGAAAAACAGGAAGAGAAATGAGTATTAGATAAGTCTGTCACCCTGTGTTATTTATAAAAATAATAAAGGCAGGATATAACAAAATTAAATATGATTACATTTTATGCTTCAACTATTGAAGCCTCATAGCAATCTAGTATATATATTTATATATTTTTTTAAAAAAACTAAACGTAAACTAAATAGAAACTAAAACTAAACTAAATAGAAATATTACAGCATACTTTTAACATTTACATTGTAATTCAATTCAATAAAAACATTGTTGGGGGATGGGGAATCTTAAACGCTTTCCAAATACCAACAAGGAAAGGAAATCAGTTCTCTCAACTAAACAGAAAGTTCATTACAGAGACTTAGAAAGCTACAGAGAAAGCTTGACTCATAAAGCTGCTATCAAATTTGAGGAATATATGATTTTTGGAACACCAAATATCTGAAAAAAAGAAGGGCTACAAGAGATTTATAGCTTGCCTACTTCTACTGTCTGAGGTATTATATGATCGTATTAGATACTGGGGGGAAATTGGTGGAATATAATAGGTAGAAGAGACAGTTTGATTTATCTGGCGTAGTAATGTTATCAATAGGTATAATGGAATAAGGACTCATTTGGGCCTCTTCAACAACAAATTATGCAAAGGGCTGGTCTGTTTTCTCTCATTAATATATTATTTCTTTCTTATGATTGGGCAGCATTTTCACTAGGATAGATCTTGCATTAACTATTCAAAAGAACCTAATTTTAGGGTTTGTACCCCAAAAACAAAACAATAAAGGAAAGAACCTTTACAAGGAACGGTTGCTGGAATTGGGTATGTCTAGTTTAATGAAGAGAAGGATGAGGGGGGACATGATAGCAGTGTTCCAATATCTCAGGGGCTGCCACAAAGAAGAGGGAGTGAAGCTATTTTCCAAGGCGCCTGAAGGCAGGACAAGAAGCAACGGATGGATACTAATCAAGGAGAGAAGCAACCTAGAACTAAGGAGAAACTTCCTGACAGTTAGAACAATTAACCAGTGGAACAACCTGCCTCCAGAAGCGGTGAATGCTCCAACACTGGAAGTTTTTAAGAAGAGACTGGACAGACATTTGTCTGAAATGGTATAGGGCTACCTGCCTGAGCAGGGGGTTGGACTTGATGACCTCCAAGGTCCCTTCCAACTTTATTATTATTATTATTAAGACAAAATGTCAAGATAAAAAAATAGTAAAGTGATGTAAATTCAATTAGAAAAAGAATGAAAGAACAAAGTCTTAGAAATGTAAACAACTGTTTACAAATGTAAACAAATGAGACAAGTTTCAAAAGTCACCCAGATAAGAAATCTTAGTCTTCGGCATGTAAGCATCCATAATATTTTATATGTAATTGCCATTAAGATATCTTTCATATTTTTTTTAAAAAAATGATGTCTCTGCCTGGGTGACATCATTCCTTTTAATTAAATAAGGGGGTGGGCTTTGAATCCAAATATTCATATAATTCTTCAAAATAAAAACAAAGGCTGTTTAACTGCAAAAGCACAATGTTCAGATGTGGGGCTCAAACTGAATAGCTACCATACTCTTTCAGTCCTTCTGCAAATGGGATCCTCTTTCAGTGTTTCAAGAGTTCATATAGATACCAATAAAGTTACCAGAAAAGAAAAGAAAAGAATATTACCCTTGTGGAGATATAAAGCTTTTTTCGAAAGCTTATTGCTAATACTCCTTGAAACAACAGACACTGGGGGGGGGGGGGGGAGAGAAAAGAAAAATAAAAGTTTCCTTCTGATGTAATTTCCCACTTCTTTCCTGAAACTCATTGCTATTTTTTTAGTACTTAACTTTCAGAGTGCTATAAAGACATTTGCTGAACATGTGCAACACACTAACTCCTAATGTTGTTGAAGTGGGAGAAGGAACTAGAGAAAGGTCTTGCCACTATTGCTTTGTTGCTGCTTACAGTTTTAGTTTTATTGTATTGCTATTCTGTACTGTGCTTTTAATATTCTGAAGGCTGCCTAGAAGCTCTGCAGCAAGGTGATTTAAAATATTACAAATATAAATAAGTTTTGTTTGTTTTTGTTTAACATATTACGCAGACCTGGACATTCTGTTTTTTAAGCGATGATTTATGGGGCTACCATATCTGGTCTGCAAAACCCAGACAACCATAAGAGAGTAGCAAAGCAATATAAAAACCTCTAGTTCTTTGCCATCATCCAATGATTGCATGGTTTATTTTATAGCTCATATCTAGTTGCCCTAATGCGGTGTTTCTCAGCCACAGCAGCATTAAGATATATGGACTTCAACTCATGGCCGGCTGGGGAATTCTGGGAATTGGAGTCCACATATCTTAAAGTTGCTGAGGTTGAGAAACACTGCCCTAATAGCTACAACTTCACATTTGTTTATTTTTTAGATTTGTTAAAACAGCCCAACTCCAAAAAGATTCCGGGAGGCTCACAATATATCCAAAAGCACAACTTAAAACAACATAACTGCCCAGACTAAAACAACATCCCCATCAGTCAGAAAAAAGACTCCGCATAGGTTCAATAGACACCCTAACTGCTGGGAACAGAGCCAGGTGTCAAATTTAGAATGAGCGTGGTTGCAACCATCTTTTTCCTTCTCGTTCCTAGTTGCCACATAGCACGGAGGGAGGGGGTTTGCCAGGTGTTGTGCTAGACAAAACAGACTTTCTCTCTCAGACTTTCTCTCATGGGAACCAAGGTCATTGGCTGCTCCCGAGACTGCAGGCTGGGTGTTTCATGAAAAGCCCACCAACAAGCTGAGTGGGGATACCTAGTTGCTTGCATAGCTTTGGGGGTGGGATTTCTTAACTTTGTATTGGGGAATTGTTATGCATCTCTTCAGACTTGGTTTCACTTTTGAAGTACCGATACTCTGTATCAATAAACATGTTCTTTGAGGAATTTGCAAGTTCTGCTTTATTTGCCTCTGTCGATCGGAACCATGACACCAGGTCTTAAGAAAGTTCCAGGTTCCATGTGTAGTGAGAACTGTGCATGTCTCCAGAGAGATGCTGCTCCAGAGTACAAAGGCTGCCGACAGAGAAGGTACACTTCCTTGGTCTCACATGATGGCCATATTTAACTGAGGGGACCTAGAATGCTCTCACTCTGCCTGAATGAACCAGAAGGGCACAATCAACTGGAGACAGGTGGTCTCTCAAATAACCAAGAATGGCTTCATGGGTAACAACCAGCACCTTGAATTGCACTCAGTAATGAAATGATCTTAAGTATATCACTGCTGCCTTAAATGATTTTGTACCATTGTTAAATTGATGTTAATTACTGTAGCTGCATTAAATGGCTCAGCACCAAAGCTTACCCAATGACCTCATAGTTCTAAAATAAAAAAAGGACAAAAATTACTCAGAGTTGACAAAAATTAAGAACATATTATCCGATCTTTTTGCAAAACATTCCAGCAGTTAAGTACCTTCCTATAAAGAGCTGGGTAAAAGAATGGTCATTATAGTTACTTCTTGAGAAAAAGGGGAAGCAAATCTACAAGAAATAACAAATGTGTATTGCAGAACCAAGATGCAATCATTCTTTTTCTGACTGAAGATCAAGGTACAGAGGATGCCATGTTTAATGTCTATGGAGATTCTCAGTCATCCAGGACATATAGTTATCTCAAAGGTGCTTTTTCACAAGCTTCCAAGAAGCTTCTTGGATGAGAAGCAAAACGTCTTCAAAGAAAAAACAAGAAAGTTGAGTTGCCTCGTAAAAAAAAGTACCTTTGGGATGTCATGTTTAAGTATGTGTGAAAAGGCATTTTATGACAAGGTTCAGCTTTTATTTTATTTTTCTCTTCTGAAAGCTTTCAATAGTGGAGAAAGTTTTGAGCATGTTCTGCATGTTTCTCCATGTTTATATCCTGGCCACTTGGGAACATGCTTCCAAGCCTCCACTTTATTATTGAATAATGAGTTTACCTGTTTCTCTTCTGTACAGACAATGTTCATGTGATGTCTCAGCAGATGCTATTATCAAATTGACCATACTTAGTTTCAGAAGCTAAGCAGGGGTTATGCATGTATAGCATTTGGATGGGGAAATCCAAATGCTAAATAGGGCTGTAGGCTAAATAAGAAAGATTTTTAAAAAAAAAGTGTTGGAAGAAGATGTGGTAGCACTGAGAAAACTATTTGAATTTATTTGTGAAGTCACTCAGAGTCCTTAACTTTTAATTTCATGAAATACTTACTTAATTGACCAATAGCTTGCTTAACCCAAGTTTCTGAGTTTGCACAATACTATTAACTAACTATACAGACTCAGTGTGCACTACATGCTAATCTACACTGAAGTTGACTAATTGTGTTTCAGTGTGTTGCACTAATACAGTAATTGGTTTTACATTCGCCCTTATTGATCAATAAATTTAGGAAGAATTTAGGAATACTATATTTAGAAACTCCTTCATGGATTACTGCCTTGTCGTGGCGAAGGGGCTTGCATAACTCAATGAAGCTATGAGCTATGCCATGCAGGGCCACCCAAGACGGACAGGTCATAGCAGAGACAAAATGTGATCCACTGGAGAAGGAAATGGCAACCCACTCCAGTATCTTTGCCATGAAAACCCCATGAACAGTACTAAAAGGCAAAAAGATATGATGCTGGAAGATGAGCCCCTCAGGTTGGAAGGTGGCCAATATGCTACTGGGGAAGAGCAGAGGGCTAGTACTAGTAGTGCCAGAAAGAGTGAAGCGACTGGGCCAAAGCCGAAAGGACGCTCAGCTGTGGATGCATCTGGTGGTGAAAGGAAAGTCCGATGCTGTAAAGATCTTTTCTCCATAGGAACCTGGAATGTAAGATCCATGAATCAAGGCAAACTGGACGTGGTCAGACAAGAGATGACAAGACTGAACATCGACATCTTAGGAATCAGCGAACTAAAATGGACAGGAATGGGTGAATTTAATTCAGAGGACCATCAGGTATACTACTGCAGGCAAGAATCCCTCAGAAGAAATGGAGTAGCCTTCATAGTCAATAAAAAAGTAGGAAAAGCAACATTGTACAAGAGGTAGCAACTAAAACCATCTCAAAGAAAAAGAAATGCAAGAAAGCAAAATGGCTGTCTGAGGAAGCTTTGCAAATAGCTGAGGAAAGAAGGGAAGCAAAAGGCAAGGGAGAAAGAGAAAGATACACCCAATTGAATGCAGAATTCCAGAGAATAGCTAGAAGAGATAAGAATGCCCTCTTAAATGAACAGTGCAAAGAAATAGAAGAAAACAATAGAATAGGGAGAACCAGAGATCTCTTCAAGAAAATTGGAGATATGAAAGGAACGTTTCATGCAAAGATGGGCATGATAAAGGACCAAAATGGCAGGGACCTAACAGAGGCAGAAGAAGAACTATACAAGAATGAGCTTAGCGTCCCTGATAACCACGATGAGGTGGTCACTGACCTCGAGCCAGACATCCTAGAATGTGAAGTGAAATGGGCCTTAGGAAAGCTGAGCAACAACAAAGCTAGTGGAGGTGACAGTATTCCAGCTGAGCTATTCAAAATCTTAAAAGACGATGCAGTAAAAGTGCTACACTCAATTTGCCAGTAAATTTGGAAAACTCAACAGTGGCCACAGGATTGGAAAAGGTCAGTTTACATTCCAATTCCAAAGAAAGGCAATGCCAAAGAATGTTCAAACTATCGCACCATTGCACTCATTTCACATGCAAGTAAAGTTATGCTTAAAATCCTACAAGCTAGACTCCAGCAGTATGTGGATCGAGAACTTCCAGAAGTACAGGAAGGATTTCGAAGAGGCAGAGGAACTAGAGATCAAATTGCCAACATACACTGGATCATGGAGAAAGCTAGGGAGTTCCAGAAAAACATCTACTTCTGCTTCATTGACTATGCTAAAGCCTTTGATTGTGTGGATCACAACAAATTGTGGCAAGTTCTTAAAGAGATGGGAGTACCAGACCGTCTTATTTGTCTCCTGAGAAATCTATATGCGGGTCAAGAAGCAACAGTGAGAACTGGACACGGAACCACTGATTGGTTCAAAATTGGGAAAGGAGTCCGGCAAGGCTGTATTCTGTTGCCCTGCCTATTTAACTTATATGCAGAGCACATCATGAGAAC
Source organism: Azemiops feae (assembly GCA_023970755.1). Lineage (NCBI taxonomy): Eukaryota > Metazoa > Chordata > Lepidosauria > Squamata > Viperidae > Azemiops > Azemiops feae. The sequence goes on from JALGBA010003980.1 coordinate 5,320,328, forward strand.
GGCAGGGCTAGATGAATCAAAAGTTGGAATTAAGATTGCTGGGAGAAATATCAACAACCTATCATGCAGATGATACCACTCTAATGGCAGAAAGCAAAGAGGAACTAAAGAGCCTCTTGATGCGGGTGAAGAAGGAGAGTGCAAAAGTTGGCTTGAAACTCAATCTTAAGAAAACCAAGATCATGGCATCTGGCCCTCTCAATTCCTGGCAAATAGATGGGGAAGAAATGGAGGTAGTGACAGATTTTATCTTCCTGGGCTCCCAGATCACCATAGATGGGGACTGCAGCCAAGAAATTAAAAGACGCTTGCTCCTGGAGAGGAAAGCTATGGCAAATCTAGACAGCATACTAAAAAGCAGAGACAACACCCTGCCAACAAAAGTACGTATAGTCAAGGCCATGGTTTTCCCAGTTGCAATGTATGGCTGTGAAAGTTGGACCATAAGAAAGGCTGACCGCAAAAGAATTGAGGCCTTTGAACTATGGTGCTGGAGAAGACTCCTGCGAGTCCCCTGGACTGCAAGGCGATCAAACCGGTCAGTCCTAGAGGAGATCAACCCTGATTGCTCTTTAGAAGGCCAGATCCTGAAGTTGAAACTCAAGTACTTTGGCCATCTAATGAGAAGGAAGGACTCACTGGAGAAGAGCCTAACGCTGGGAAAGATTGAGGGCAATAGAAGAAAGGGACGACAGAGAATGAGGTGGCTGGATGGAGTCACTGAAGCAGTAGGCGTGAGCTTAAATGGACTCCAGAAGATGGTAGAGGACAGGAAGGCCTGGAGGAACGTTGTCCATGGGGTCATGATGGGTCGGACATGACTTCGCAACTAACAACAACAACAACAATATTTAGAAAGAAGCACCAAAGAAAGCAGTAGAAGGCAAGTATAAAAGACTGTCCTTTTCATGAGACGCTTGAAAAAGTTGTAAAAGTTAGGCATATTCAAAGTCAAGGCTCAGAAGTATCTTTCATTCAACACAGAACCATAATATGAAAATCTGCCAGCCTGTTAAAGAAATATATTCATGACAGTTTATCAGTATGTACTGTGTGGTTTTACATGCTAATCTATTCTGACTTTTCAATACATTCTTCCCACAAAATTTTTATCAATGGTTAGCATTACGTTAGAGCTAAATTATATTTAATTAGTAAGCTTTTATTTTATGACTATTTTTAGTATTAATGACTATAATTGTTTAGTATTGTATTAATTACTGTTATTCAATACGTGTACCCGGACGAGAGTCTGCTTGTGTAAGCGTTGGGTTTTTTATGTGGGGGTAACCCCACTACTGTACCTATCCCTACCCCTATTCCCATCCCTATCCCAACTCCACTCCCTAACCCCATCCTTTACCCATATTATCCCTATCCTTCCCATACCCATATAAAATTTAATAAAATATATTTTTTAAAAAAAATACATTCTTCCCACCACATGTTATGAGCTACAGTTTGACTATTGATTTGCCCCTTAAACAAAATTGTCCTTCTGGAAAAAAGGGTCATCAATATGTATCTGTATGCAGCTCAGATTCCCAAAACATTTTCTGCAGGTTGCAGAATTCAATGCAACTTATATAATAGAAAGTTGTTCCTGGCTCCAGGAACTGTGCATGAGATAATATCAGGACTCAAGCAAGAGCATGAGGCTTCATCCTAGGCACTAAAAAATTGGTGTTTTATAGGCATCTGCTAAGGAAGATCACTTTAGAGAGCTACTTAACTTATGTAGAATAAAAAAATAATAGAATAGAATAGAATAGAATAGAATAGAATAGAATAGAATAGAATAGAATAGAATAGAATAGAATAGAATAGAATAGAATAGAATAGAATAGAATAGAATAGAAGCTGGAAGGGACCTTGGAGGTCTTCTAGTCCAGCCCCCTGCTCAAGCAGGAGAACCTATACCATCTCAGTCATGTGACTGTCTAGCTTCTTTTTAAAAATCTCCAGTGATGGAGCGCCCATGATTTCTGGGAGCAAGCTATTCCACTGGTTAATTGTCCTCACTGTCAGGAAGTTTCTCCTTAATTCCAGGTTGCTTCTCTCTTTGATCAGTTTCCAACCATTGTTTCTTGTCCTGCCCTTTGGTGCTTTGGTGAATAACGTGACCCCCTCTTCTTTGTGGCAATCCCTTAAATACTAGAATACTGCTATCATATCTCCCCTATTTCTTGTTTTCTTTAGACTAGCCAAACCCAAGTCCTGCAGCTGTTCTTCATATATTTTAGTCTCCCAGGCCTTTGATCATCTTAAATTGCTCTTCTCTGAATTTTTTCCAAATTCTCAACATCTTTTTTGTGAACAAAATTGGCTGCAGTATTCCAGGTGTGTTCTTACTAGGGTTTTATAAAGTGGTACTAATACCTCATGTAATCTTGATTCTGTGCCTCTGTTTATACAAACCAGGATTGTATTAGCTTTTTTGGCGGCTGCTGCACACTGCTGGCTCATGATTATGTGATCATCCTCTAGGACGCCAAGGTCCCTCTCACAGTTACTGTTTTTAAGCCAGGTCTTGCCCAATCTGTACTTATATCTTTGATTTTTCCTGCCTAAATGTAAAACTTTGCTTTTCTCCATATTGAAACTCATTTTGTTGGATAGGGCCCATTGTTCAAGTTTGTCAAGATCTTTTTGGATCCTGAGTTTGTCTTCTGGGATGTTGGCTACTCCAGTTTCGTGTCATCTGAAAATGTGATGAGTTCCCCTTCAATTCCTTCATCTAAGTCATTTATGAAGATATTGAAGAGTACTGGGCCTAAGATGGAACCTTGTGGTACCCCACTGCTTATGTCTCTCCATGTGGATGTAGTGCCATTGAGGACTACTTGTTGGGTACGGTTTGCCAGCCAGCTACAGATCCATCTGGTGGTGATGTTGTCTATTCCACCTTTTTCTAGCTTACCAAGGAGTAGGTTGTGGTCTACTTTATTAAATGCCTTACTGAAGTCTAAGTATACTACGTCCACAGTATTTCACTGGTCTATTAGTTTAGTCACTTTATCGAAGAATGAAATAAGATTGGTTTGGCATGATCTGTTTTTAACAAACCCATGCTTGCTACTATTTATAACTTGTTTGCTTCTAGTTGTTTGTAAATCTGTTTTTTTATTATCTTTTCTAGGATCTTCCCAGGTATTGATGTTAAACTGATTGGTCTGTAGTTTCCTGGGTCTGTTTTTTTTTTTCTTGAAGATGGAAACCACATCAGCCCTTTTCCAATCCTCAGGTACTTCCCCGGTGCTCCAGGATTTTTGAAAGATGTGGTGCAATGGTTCTAAGATAACATCCGCCAGCTCCTTCAGAACTCTGGGATGTAATCTGTCAGGCCCTGGTGAGTTATATTCATCAAGGTCAGATAAGTGTTCTCTTACCATTTTCTTGCTTATTTTAATTTTTGTTTCTAATTTGTCTTTTGCAGTGGTTTTGCAGTACTTAAACGATCTACTACTCTGGTGAGAATAGAAAACACCATCAAAATGGAGTAGCTATAATCGTAAACAATCTTGTAAATAAATGCATCAAGTCCTTTATTCCTGTATCTGATAGAGTGATGATGATCCAAATAAATAGTACTCCAGTAAATATGAATGTTATACAAGCTTACGCTTCCACAGCTGACAGTGATGAGGAGGATTTAGAGAAGTTCTACAAAGATATAAGCAGTGTACTGAAAACCCTAAAAAGTAATGATATCACAATACTCATGGGGGACTTCAATGCAAAAGTGGGAGAAGGAAGTGATGCTCCTGTAGTTGGAAACTTTGGCTTAGGAACCAGAAATGGTAGAGGTGACAGATTTGTAGACTTCTGCAAGGAACATAGGCAATGTGTGATGAATACTTTTTTCAAGTTGCCAAAAAGACGCTTCTACACTTGGCGATCATCAGCAGATACACGAAATAATATAGCAAGGAACCAAATTGACTATTTTACAATAAACAAAAGATTTAGAAACTCAGTAACATCAGGAAAGACATACCCAGGTGCAGATGTACCATCTGATCATAATCTACTACTTGCCGAAGTCCAGCTGAAACTAAAGATAGGCCTTTCCTACTTTATCCTACAAAACGGCAACCACTATTTAGAAATGGGATTCTCTCCAATTTTGTTTACAAAATCTTCTCCATTCTTATGGAAGGTTAGCAAGTTTCAGACAAAAACCTCAATTTAGCCTTTTCTCAGGCAAGTTAGCTTTGTGTTTGTACAAGGAGAATGTAGTCGTTTGTTTTAAAATATATTCTGGTAATCAACACACTGTCAAACAACAATTGGTCCATTTTATCTCAACTTGTGAAGTAAGATTTTGCTTACCATCACTGTCTGCTGCAGTCCCCAGAATCTTGGGCATGTTACCATGTTGCTTCCAATATAGAAAGAAGTAATCTTGGATAAACAGGCATCCTAAAATAGAATTTCCACAATAAGATTAAGAAAAGCCTCAAGAGGTAACCTTTCCTCCAGGTGCCTATTAGCAAATATGAGGTCTGTCTATTATTCACCCACTGACATAATAGATTAGATAACATCAAGTATTTAGCAGAGGTTCATATTATACATTTAAAATAATTTCACAAGAAAAGTGTTTAAAGTAGTATTTATTATAAAAACAGGACAGAAAGGTCATGAATATTCATCTTAGCCTTTTTGCTTTTGTCATTTTATGGTTGCTCTATGTATAAATGAACAGAAATAATAGATAAAGTCCTTTTTTAATTGTACAGAAAGTCTGCTTTAATCTTATATTAATTAATCACAGACATAGCTTGAGCCAAAGTTTTAGTTCCAGATAAAATTTTCAATGTCAAGAGTCAGGATGGGTGAAAAACCAGGGTTGTGGTTCATTTGTTCAGTGACTTCCAACTTTTTATGATCTGATGGATGTCATTTTTCCAGGATAGTCTGTCAGTAATTGCTACTTTCGGTTCTTGTAAGCTCATGTTTGTGTCATCAGTGATCATGTCGTCCGTCAGCTCCTTTTCAACTGCCTTCAGTTTTTCCAAGGATCAGAGTCTGCTCCAATTTTCATATTAAGTGTTCAAAGCATTTAAACTTTAGTTTCATTATTAGCACTTCCAGTGAACTGTCAAAACCAGCAATGATATTTGTGGTCCAAATATCAACTATTTGCTCCACCCCAATAATTCAAAGGCATTATTTTGCCTTCGTCCAGTGGTTCTGATAGTCCACAGCTATACATTATAGTTGGATGCATTTGACAATAAATAGATAGAGCATTGAATTTTCATTTTGTCTCTGGCCATATCAGTAGCTGGACTGTCTTATGGTTTTAATTCAATCATGTTATAAGTGGAGTTATATTTGTCCTCTATTCATTGGATATGTTCTGACTTGGTGGGTTCATATGCCAGAATATGGAATGTTGGCATTGTCCAGGTTCCAAATACTCATTTGATTTTCTTGAAAAAAAATGGGGATGGCATGCCCATTCCTTTTCCAGTGGAATGTATTTAGGTGGATTCCTTGTCTATCAATATCTACTAATCATGGGTGACAGTTCTGGGAAGGCATATTCTCAGTAGTGTAGTCGTGGTATTATTATGATGCATAAGCCTGTTCATCAGAAAGGTTTAATGACTAGTAATTTGATGGTAAATGTATAGCAACTAGATTTGCTGGCTCCATTGCCACGTCTGCACTACACCACTAGTCATGAAACAGCTGAATGAATTGCTTGGCATTAGGACTCAACTGGCTTTTTTTATCTCATTCCAGAAAATTAGAAACAATCACCTCTTACAAGTTGGTACAAGCTGGCTTCAGCACATCAGTGGTAATCAATCCAAAGAGGGTATCTCTTATAAATCATCTCTGTTTGTACATAACGGCAAATCAGGATAATTTAAGCCATGATTTGATAGATAAAGAATCATGGCCTGGTTCAGATATCATGATAAGCAAAAAACAAAATCATATATTCCAACATGATATATTAATCTAGTCATCAAGCACAAAGAAAGAAATAGGGGAAATTTTCCCACAGAGATTTTTTTCAACCAGGATACAGAACAGCAAGGCCTCTGAAGAACAAAGGAGAACATTTACAATATCTGAACTCTGTTTTAAAATACCAGCTAGAGAAATTCTGAAATGTCTTCAAAGTGCTTTTCAATGAGGTAATAACACAGATTGCAAAAGAATAAAAAGTTCTAGGAAATTAGAGGGCATATTTCAGTTGAAAGGAGAATTAGTTTCAATGTCCCTATATAACCTCTCTTTTAATAACGCTCATGTGCCAAATAAACTTTGGTGTATAAAGGTCTGATGCTTGTGCTTGGGGAATATTTCCCATGCCATGAAATTAATGGAATTATATAACAGATATCATAGCCACGTTATAGTGACAGAATAATTACATTTCCAATAAGGCCTGAGAAATTTAACTAATAAATAGATACTATTTCCTTCCCCTCTCATAATTAGAAACATTTATGCCTGGTTAAGGAATCACAGCTTAGAAATACCTTTACAAACATGATTCTTATAGATTTTGTAATACAGATGAATAATACACATTTGGTTTGAGAAAAGTGGGGTATTCTAAATGGTGCTTCTATGCAGTATATAAAAACTGAACAGTTCTGAAATAAGGTTGATAATAAGGATGTTTTAAGCCATCGAGGATTATAAGATTTCCCTGAACAATATCTATGTGCAGATTTAATGCTAAGAAGCAATAAAATGTCCACTCTACCCTTCCTCTCTGCTGATAATTATCTGTCATATATTGTCTTTGAGTTACCAGATTTCCATGGGATGGAAATAATAATTAGACCTACAGAAAAAAATATTTTTGCTGATTGTCTATTCCTATTCCATTGTAGGTTAAAGGGATAATTCTGAATTGCTGTTCTATTTTTTCTTTCTTTTTCTTTTTCTTTTTTGGGTGCGGACTTGGGACAGAATATATAGAGATTGATAGACAGATACATATCTGAATTAATGCTATTAGTAGTTTAAACCTACAGCATATACTTCCCTAGGGATTCCCACTTTTAATAACCTGCAGTATAATAGATAAAGCAGAGGACAGTAATCATTACTAAAATGGATTTTCTGGCAGAATTAGACATCACCTCTAGCAATCAATAATCATTTTAAGCTAACAGGGTGATTAAATGACCTTTTTTAAAATTTTCCTTCACATCAAGTTGCTTTTTATCTTGATTTACAGCTGTACCACTAGAACAAAGATAAATAGAGTGCTTGAAACCTTGCAAGGGCTTATACCAAGGCACTAACTACAGGGAGAATAACAGCATTCTACACTTTAATCAAACTTACCCTGATTTCAAGACTCTTCCAGTTTTGCTTCTGTGTGCCAAATCCTCCAATTGAAATGCACTCTGGATTATTCACATTACCCATTTACAAACCTTCAGTTTTTACCTTTGAAGAGGTAGGTTTTCAAATTGGAAAATAGGCAATACTCAATCAATCCCACCAGCTCTCATTACAATTTCTTTTATTTGATAATGTCATTTTATATTATCCTTCAAGGCAAAGGTTTAGCAGCTAGTACAAATGGTTAATAAACCAAGATGTGAAACCAACCAGGTCCACATGTCATACATGGTTTGCATTAACCTTGATTTGATGATAAAATTACAGACATCTGGTTCCTGGTTACAATACCCCAATTATACAACATTTTTGAAAGAAATAATGACTTATTTTAAACAACAACTGAAGATATTGCAAGCATACCCAGAATAACAATTGATCTGGGAGTAGATTGTTTTTTAAAACAAATGTTTAATATCCAATTAACTTGGAACTGGAACTTTAGGTGCTTTACAGCAAACCAATTTCTCACATTAGGCTCACGTACAAAATTGTATTTTTCTTTAAAAATGTATCCAAATTTCTTCCCTTGCATTCAGAACATGGAAAGATTGTGAGTTTGCTTTTCATCACTCCCAACTATCCTCATTTAGATGGGACTACTGTAATTTGTGGCAGGAAGACACTGTGCTCAAAAAAAGATGTCCTGGTGAAGTGTTTGGTCCCAACTAGCTGCTATAGAAGAAATGGCCTTGTAAGAGAAGAATGACCAAACCAAAATATATGTCCCTCTGCCTGGAAATATTGGGCTAGTTGCAGAACAATGAGGAAGATCACTGGGAAGAGATGTGATGGTGGGAGATGGTTTTGAGCAGCAGGAGAGATTACAACTAAATCTAAATCTCACAACAGAATAACAAAGTTGGAAGGGACCTTGGAGGTCTTTTAGTCCAACCTCCTGCTCAAACAGGAAACTCTATAACATTTCAGACAAATGGCTGTCCAGTTTCTTCTTAAAAACTTCCAGTGTTGGAGCATTCACAGCTTCTGGAGGCAGGTTGTTCCACTGATAAATTGTTCTAGCTGTCAGCAAAGTCCTCCTTAGTTCTAGGTTGTTTCCCTCTTTGGTTAGTTTCCATCCGTTGCTTCTTGTCCTGCCTTTAGGTGCTTCGGAGAATAGCTTGACTCCCTCTTCTTTGTGGCAACCCCTGAGATATTGGAACACTGCTATCATGCCACCCCTCGTCCTTCTCTTCATTAGACTAGACATTCCCAATTCCAGCAACCACTCTTTATGTGTTTTAGCTTCCAGTCCCCTAACTATCTTTGTTGCTCTTCTCTGTACTTTTTCTAGAGTCTCAACATCTTTTTACATTGTGGCAACCAAAGCTGGATGCAGTATAAGGCTCCCTGCAATTCAGAGTTAGATCCGAATAAGTCTGGGGACCGAGGAAGAACTATTTTCCTCCCAACTATATATTACTTTCAAAAGTTATTTATTACTCCAGATCATAGCTGTTCTATTAATCAGATTTCTGCCCTTTACTAAAAAAACAAAAACCTCTAGTATTCCATTTCAAGGTTATTCTGAAAGAGCACAACTTTATTTTCAAAAGTTTATTGTTGCCCTTTGCCCCAAAAGAAATCCAAGCAAAAGTCTAGTGAAACTACATTCAGTTTTTCATAATTTGCAATGGGCAAAGGAGTTTAGAGCCCAAAGGAGAAAAGGAAATATATATGCCTTTCACACAGTAATGAAACCATGCCCTTATTTCTGATTTTGACATGTTGGCAGATACCCTATTCTCATAATGGTAAGTGAAAGGAAACTAAATTAATCTCTAACTCTGCCAGGCAACAGGGACACCAAACAGAAAGAGTTGAAATTTTCTGTGGGCTTTATCTTCCTTGCTCTAAGAGGGATACTGCAAACACATTCCTTACTTAAGGGTTGGAGACAGAGGCACAAGTTGACATCTCTGGGCCCCATTGCAAACTTGTGAAATATCTTGAAATCCCAATATTAGTCATCAGAGCTATGAGCTACATCTGAGGGAATCAGGCTGCTTTGATATCTGTGGGCTGTCAAACAAAGCCAGGAACCAGCAGCTTAGGATGCTCTCTGAGGAGCGGAGAAGTGTCAGCAGGTTATAGTCCGAATGAGGTTATAGAGTTGGGCTTTAAATATGGCCACTAACATGGCAACAAACAGCTGTCAGAAATTTTTCTTTATTTGTTTGCTGGTTTGTCTTGGTTGCCATCTCCTGGTTGCCTCAGTCAGCACACATTCACTTTCAGCCTGCCTCCTATTGCCCCCGCCCATCATGCCATGATCCTTTCTGGTCATGACCTTAATCTTGAGACAGACCAAAACAAGGTTTGTTTTTTGTAAAGACAAAAGTGTTGTGAGGAGCTGCAACCTTTCCCTTAAATTCTGTTTATGACACCAACTGAATGGACAATAGTCCTGTCCCTATAAACCGAGTTCTATCTGAATTTGATACGTGATTTCACCATCTATTCGTATAATTGTGATTCTGTGAATGCCAGCATTTCATTCTCTTGGACTAAGAGTCCAGGAAAATGATGAGACTTCACTCTGATAAGCAAAAACAGTTCCACGATGAACAAGAATTGCTTCTGATGAAAAGACCCAGCATCCTGATAGCTGCTGTTATATTTCCCATGATTAATGAGCAAACACACCATTAAATGCAGGGACGTAATTGCCAAGATGAAAAAAAAAAAGCACAAGAAAGTCACACTGAGAACAAAATAATTCCACACACATTCAGAACTATTGTAAATGGAATAGGACTCTCGATTTCAGAATTTTTTCTCCAAGATGGAAAATCTGAATATACACATGTACATGTAAAAACATAGGAAGGAAAAAAAAAAACCTGTGCAACATTCAGCTTCTCTATTTTGCCCATGGTGAAATTAATCCAGGAGAACTCCTCAATAAAGATGTGTGTGTTCCAAAGTCCTTTGTTTTCAACTTTATTTTTAAATTCTCAGCAAATATTGATCAGTCCTCAATTAATAGGTTATTAATTTTAGGGGAAAAGACATACATCTGTGTTTCTGTAAGATTTTTGTTTTGTTTTGGTTTTTGTTTTGCTACCAGTTAAATATATTACATCACCTTTTGAGAGGGGAAAGAAAAACAAAATGACTAACTTTGATTCAAAAGGCTGCATAATTTGGAATAATCTCTCTTGGTATTGTATGGAGCTACACCACAGCCAAATACTTTCTCTCCACAAAGTTAAACAAACAGATCCAAGCTGACAGTGGTAGAGATCAAGTTCTGCTTTAATTTATGATAATTAATCTAAAATAGGATTACCGTGTCTAAACAGCAAAAAACAAGATGTAAATGGCAGCAAATATCAATAGACACTACCTCCCTTTGTGTGCCACCTAGTGGTCATCTAGATCTTTGCAGCCCAGTTCCAGTAGCTTTAACTAAAAAGGAAATGTTAATTAGATGTAGAATTAAGCATCCAAGTATAATTTATGCACCTTTAGACTTAGCAAAACTAATATATACTGCAATGTTCCTGGAGTCTTAGACAGGCTGTTAATGTAGAGATGGAGGGGAAATAATGTATTTCTATAATTACATTTCTAAATCAAATTCAGTCCTTATAAATTAAGTATAAATAAGATGAACTATAATGAATTAAGTTTTGTAAGGTGGCGCACAAACTAGTTATTAACGGTTGATGATGTTGGTGACAATTACACTTAAATGATACAGCCGTATTAAATCCATAAATAAAGTTAGAGATAATAAGTCGGTTTCAAAATTACGAGTGGTTGAGGAGCTCCATCGTCCTATGGACTTTGGCAGAAGAGGTAATAAAGATGGCTAATTCAAAATGCATTAGGAAAAATCCAAGCAAATTCTGTAGCAAAATTAAAGTCACCCGGCAACAAACAAAATGAAACCAAAGGGCAGAAGATACACCTTAAGAGTAAGGAACAGCAGAGAGCATTACACCAATTTAAAAGAAAGAATAAAATCCACTAAACTAAAACCATAATACAACCACAAAACAGTTTTCAAAGCCCAGGAAAAAAAAAATTTGAGTTTCACTTTGTATCAAAGCAATATTAAGATAACTTCTTGAGGGTGTAGGTGAGCCACAACTATTCAGTCCCCCTGAGAAGGATCTTTGACAGCTCTATCTGTTGTCTTGTTTTCCAGGCTCACACACAGAAGCTGCCAACTTTTTAAGTTCTATTCATACCAGGATCAGGAGTTTTAGCATTTGCTTAGCTTTCCATCAGAAGTCAATGAGAACTTCTAGTGTTGTACTTTTTAAATTCACCTGTCCTTTAAATTTACTGCTTTTCACTGGAGAATCACTGAGTGGTTTTCCAATATATTTTTTTAAAAAATGAAGCAAACACAGAAATACAAAGTACTGAACCCAATTGTACAAATCTTGCATATTTAAAATCAGCAACAGCCAGTACAGAGATCAGACCTGCCGAGAACTGTGAATGAACGCCAAATGTGGCTTGTTGGCCATCTCTTATATGTGCCTAAAGAATGGCATCCCAAAAATTGCACTACGTTGGATATGTCCTGGAGGAAATCAAGTAATATTAATGAGGACAGCCTCGGAAAGCTTGGCCTCCAACACTTAAAGAAGATCTTAAGGTTATTAACATCCCTTGGGACAATGCCAAAAATGCTGCGAATGATCAAAACTGCTAGAAAACACTTGCTGCCCAGGATGTGCTCTTCATGGGATCTAATGATAATGATGATAAACATCGTAGGGATTCCAAAGCCTGTATTAAGACATTCTTGTTAAGAAGTCTGACTATGCTTGCCACATGTTTAAAGATAAGGAATTACATGATAAGGATGTCACAATTGGGAAGCTTTATCAAAAGTCTGACCAACTCCCAATAATCTCTACCCACACTGGCACCAAACAGCACCACTTCGATTGGAGCAACACAAAAATCATCAGCCATGTCACCATGCTCGTGAGTTCCATCAACAGACACATTGACCTACAACCAATCTATGAGCCCCCTCAGGATCCAAATCAACTGCACAGCCAACCAGAGACAGCACCGACCCTCAACCAACCCACACAAGCGCCCCTTCCCACCAGCAGTTCACCTCCCAATGGCCCTGACCTGAAGTAACCTCCCCATCAGAAGACCCATCACAAGACTCACTGATGACTCACACCTGGCCTATCACAAGACCTACCACAGGATCTCTGTCACAATAAGAGACCATCAGTTTGATGTAATGGTTTAAGACACAGGCTAGAAAATGGGGTTGTGTGTTCTATTCCTGCCTTAGCTATGGAACCAGCTGGGTGACCTGAGGTCATTCACTCACTTTCAGGGAGAAGGCAAAAATGTTGCCGAGAAAATGGAAGGGATTTGTCCAGACTGTCACCAGGGGGCACTAAAGACTTCCATGGCACATGCACGCACACAGGCACATGTTAACAGTAAGCAGATTCCAAAGTGAATATATCGATCTTGTAAGTAATGAACGATATGTTTAATAACACTCCCAGCACTGCACATAACCAAAGCAGTGATACCAGGTGAAATCTCCAAACTGACAATACCGCCTTAGCAGGCTCCACAGTAAACTTAAATTGGCTCCAGGCACTGTCTGGTGCTTCCACCATCTCAGGTGGATTCTAAAGCAGATTTGTTGTTGTTGTTAGTTGCGAAGTCGTGTCCGACCCATCGCGACCCCATGGACAATGTTCCTCCAGGCCTTCCTGTCCTCTACCATCTTCTGGAGTCCATTTAAGCTCACGCCTACTGCTTCAGTGACTCCATCCAGCCACCTCATTCTCTGTCGTCCCCTTCTTCTACTGCCCTCAATCTTTCCCAGCATTAGGCTCTTCTCCAGTGAGTCCTTCCTTCTCATTAGGTGGCCAAAGTACTTGAATTTCAACTTCAGTATCTGGCCTTCTAAGGAGCAGTCAGGGTTGATCTCCTCTAGGACTGACCGGTTTGATCGCCTTGCAGTCCAAGGGACTCGCAGGAGTCTTCTCCAGCACCATAGTTCAAAGGCCTCAATTCTTTGGCGCTCAGCCTTTCTTATGGTCCAACTTTCACAGCCATACATTGCAACTGGGAAAACCATGGCCTTGACTATACGCACTTTTGTTGGCAGGGTGATGTCTCTGCTTTTTAGTATGCTGTCTAGATTTGCCATAGCTTTCCTCCCCAGGAGCAAGCGTACCTTTTAGTTTCTGGCGTGCAGTTCCCCATCTGTGGTGATCCTGAAGCCCAGGAAGATAAAATTGTTGCACTACATCCATTTCTTCCCCATCTATTTGCCGGAATTGAGAGTGCCGGTGCCATTGATTCTGGTTTTCTTATGTTGAGTTTCAAGCCAACTTTTGCACTCTCCTTCTTCACCCGCATCAAGAGGCTCTTTAGTTCCTCTTCACTTTCTGCCATTAGAGTGGTATTATCTGCATATCTTAGGTTGTTGATATTTCTCCCGGCAATCTTAATTCCAACTTTTGATTCATCTAGCCCTGCCTTTCCCATGATGTGCTCTGCATATAAGTTAAATAGGCAGGGCGACAGAATACAGCCTTGCCGGACTCCTTTCCCAATTTTGAACCAATCAGTGGTTCAGTGTCCAGTTCTCACTGTTGCTTCTTGACCCGCATATAAGCGTTTCTCAAGAGACAATAAGATGGGTCGTGGTACTCCCATCTCTTTAAGAACTTGCCACAATTTGTTGTGATCCACACAATCAAAGGCTTTAGCATAGTCGATGAAGCAGAAGTAGATGTTTTTCTGGAACTCCCTAGCTTTCTCCATGATCCAGCGTATGTTGGCAATTTGATCTCTAGTTCCTCTACCTCTTCGAAATCCTGCCTGTACTTCTGGAAGTTCTCGATCCACATACTACTGGAGTCTAGCTTGTAGGATTTTAAGCATAACTTTACTTGCATGTGAAATGAGTGCAATGGTGCGATAGTTTGAACATTCTTTGGCATTGCCTTTCTTTGGAATTGGAATGTAAACTGACCTTTTCCAGTCCTGTGGCCACTGTTGAGTTTTCCAAATTTGCTGGCAAATTGAGTGTAGCACTTTTATTGCATCGTCTTTTAAGATTTTGAATAGCTCAACTGGAATACTATCACCTCCACTAGCTTTGTTGTTGCTCAGCTTTCCTAAGGCCCATTTCACTTCACATTCTAGGATGTCTGGCTCAAGGTCAGTGACCACCCCATCATGGTTATCAGGGATGCTAAGCTCGTTCTTGTATAGTTCTTCTGTGTAATTTTTCCACCTCTTCTTAATCTCTTCTGCCTCTGTTAGGTCCCTGCCATTTTGGTCCTTTATCATGCTCATCTTTGCATGAAACGTTCCCTTCATATCTCCAATTTTCTTGAAGAGATCTCTGGTTCTCCCTATTCTATTGTTCTCTTCTATTTCTTTGCACTGTTCATTTAAGAAGGCATTCTTATCTCTTCTAGCTATTCTCTGGAATTCTGCATTCAATTGGGTGTATCTTTCTCTTTCTCCCTTGCCTTTCGCTTCCCTTCTTTCCTCAGCTATTTGCAAAGCTTCCTCAGACAGCCATTTTGCTTTCTTGCATTTCTTTTTCTTTGGGATGGTTTTAGTTGCTACCTCTTGTACAATGTTGCGAACCTCCATCCATAGTTCTTCAGGCACTCTGTCTATCAGATCTAATTCCTTAAATCTATTTGTCACCTCTACTGTATATTCATCAGGATATGATTTAGTTCATACCTGAGTGGCCTAGTGTTTTTCCCTACTTTCTTCAATTTAAGCCTAAATTTTGCAACGAGAAGCTTATGATCTGAGCCACAGTCAGCTCCTGGTCTTGTTTTTACTGACTGTATAGAGCTTCTCCATCTTTGGCTGCAGAGCACATAGTCAATCTGATTTCTGTGTTGACCGTCTGGTGATGTCCATGTGTAGAGCTGTCTCTTGGGTTGTTGGAAAAGAGTGTTTGCTATGACCATCGTATTCTCTTGACAAAATTCTATCAGCCTGTGCCCTGCTTCATTTTGTACTCCAAGGTCAAACTTGCCTGTTATTCCGTTTATCTTTTGGCTTCCTACTTTAGCATTCCAATCCCCCATGATGATAAGGACATCATTTTTTGATGTTGATTCTATAAGGTGCTGTAGGGCTTCATAGAACCGGTCAATTTCATCCTCTTCAGCACCAGTGGTTGGGGCATAGACTTGGATTACTGTGATATTGAATGGCTTGCCTTGGATTCGCACTGAGATCATTCTGTCATTTTGGGGATTGTATCCCAGTATTGCTTTTCCTACTCTTTTATTGACTATGAAGGCTACTCCATTTCTTCTGAGGGAATCTTGCCCGCAGTAGTATACCTGATGGTCCTCTGAATTAAATTCACCCATTCCTGTCCATTTTAGTTCACTGATTCCTAGGATGTCGATGTTCAGTCTTGTCATCTCTTGTTTGACCACGTCCAGTTTGCCTTGATTCATGGATCTTACATTCCAGGTTCCTATGGAGAAAAGATCTTTACAGCATCGGACTTTCCTTTCACCACCAGATGCATCCACAGCTGAGCGTCCTTTCGGCTTTGGCCCAGTCACTTCACTCTTTCTGGCGCTACTAGTACTAGCCCTCTGCTCTTCCCCAGTAGCATATTGGACACCTTCCGACCTGAGGGCTCATCTTCCAGCGTCATATCTTTTTGCCTTTTAGTACTGTCCATGGGGTTTTCATGGCAAAGATACTGGAGTGGGTTGCCATTTCCTTCTCCAGTGGATCACATTTTGTCAGAACTCTCTGCTATGACCTGTCCGTCTTGGGTGGCCCTGCACGGCATAGCTCATAACTTCATTGAGTTACGCAAGCCCCTTCGCCACGACAAGGCAGTAATCCATGAAGGAGCTAAAGCAGATAGTATGCCCCAAATCTCAAACCCTAGCCCTACACTTTATGGAAGGGACATACAATTTACCCAAACATCCCATTAACATTACTAATATATTGTTGTTTTTAGATATTAGTTTGTGTTGATGTACTTCTCATTTTTACATTTCCAGAGAGCTCGCATTGGAGTACACTCACATTAAAATTTAGCTTTCTAATTTCAGCCTGAACAGATGTCTAATCTTACTTATACGTTGATCAGTAAAGCAGTCTAACTATAGATAGATTGGTAAAGTTTTGGAAATAATTCTCCAAGAATTGCCCTGTTAGTAGACATCCAAACATTGATTGTATTCTCATATTTTGCATTACTAAGTTATAATGTCTAGACAGATAGACAAATAAATATGTAGACATATGGACAAATAGATATATAGACAGACATAAAGATGTGTGTGTGAGAGAGAGAGGGAGGGAGAGAGAGACGGATAGAGATAAATCAAGAGAGAGATTGATAGAAATAGACATACAGACAGACACACAGACAGACACACAGACAGACAGAAATAGAGGTAGATTGAGATAGAGATAGAGATAGAGATAGAGATAGAGATAGAGATAGAGATAGAGATAGAGATAGAGATAGAGATAGAGATAGAGATAGAGATAGAGATAGAGATAGAGATAGAGATAGAGATAGAGATAGTTATAACAGAAATGCTTTAAATAAATCACAACTCAGTGAACAGATAAATTGCTTCCCACTTGTAAGATGTTACAGTATTAAATTCAATTATTCATAAAAAGGAAAAGAAAGATGAATGAAACTCTGCTCTTGCCTTTTTATTTTCTTATTTGTACTAACAATTCATGACATGTTTCTAGGCAGGTTATCCTCCAAGTGGGAAAGCTAGCATCAGGCGCTGATCCACTCACCTTATTTTTCGTCTTCAGCCTTCTGAAGTTGCCAGTTTGAAGATGGGACTCCCACAGCTTTATTTAACCTGACTCAAGTGCTTGACAACAGTGCAGACTGCTGAATACAGCAATATAAACAGCTGTCCTTGGCACTATTGACAGACAAATCATCACTCTGCAGATAGATACAACATACTCCATACAGCAAAAAAAAAAAAATTCTCATAATTCCAGTGTTAGTAAATGCTTTATTCTGACCAGGACATTAACATCAAATTTTCCTGTGCAGATTTCACATCAGCTTTGGATCATTCACCCTTAGATACATTATTTAGACTTGTGTTTTAATCAAGACTACAAGCACAAGAAGTCCAAGGGATGTTATAACTTAACAAGCCCTTGGCAAAATGTTTGGGGAGAGAGGCCACATCTCTTTAATGCCTGATTAAATAACTTTTCCAATATTTATAATCTAGATCTTCCAGGAACCCAGAAACATAAACCATTTTTCATGTTGAGATTGCATTTTTAAGAGGAAAACAAAAGGAACGTTTTGGTTGCAATTAAGGCAAGTCAAACCCAAACCTACTCAGGGCCAGTTCAGTTTCCTAAATCTCCCAGTCCCAGTCCCAGTCCAGCTTTCATCCAACTGCTTACTGTACCATCCATCAAATCAACCATTTGATTTCCTATCTATTTACCAAATGTCACCTTGTAGCAATGCTCTGGAGATCATTTAACAGGAAGCAAGAAATATAAAAGCTGTAGCCTTTTAGCCAGAGGAAGTCTAATGACACCCCCCCCCAACAGGCCCAGTTAGGGCAGTTTCTTCCCCCTTGAATCCGCTTCCTAACATATTTCCCACATTACACGTTTCTCTGCTGCTTCTCCAGCTCCTCTGGTTTTCAAGTCTCATCTCTTTCCTTCTGTCTTTCAGTATATGTGTATATATAATATGTGTGCCTAAACACACGCAAACACTTCCCAACATTCTTTCTTCCAGCTGTCCCCATCCTGCCACTCAGAGTGTCCATGAAGGGGTTAAAAAAAGTAAGGTGGCAGCCACATGGGGTCAAACTCCCACCCTTTTTATACTGTATATGTCTTACAACACACTTGAAAAGGTTAGAGTTTGATCCCATGATGCTGGCTGCCATATTGACTTTTATAAGCCCCACCCTCTCAGCATGTTTTTCATTAGTACCGTAGAAGAGATAGCAATATTGATGGCTGTCTTGCAAAGGGGGGGGGTGCCACTTTTTTCTTTTATTTTGGAAGAGAACAGGGGCAAAGCCTTCTTCCCAGTTGTTGTTTTTTTAAGTCTTCTTCACTTCCCCTTTCTGCAATTTGAGATTATAATCAGATTGTTTGTACTGAGGAGGGTATGGAAATTACAGACTTCTCAATTTGACATCTACATTGGGCAAGGTCCATTAAGCAGATTATTGAGCAGCGTATTTGTGAGCATTGGATAGCAATGCAACAATTAACAGGAGCCAACATGGGTTTGCGATAAAGAAGTCCTGCCAAACTACTTCCTTTTTAGGCAGAGTTACTATGTAAATAGATAAGGGAAATGCCAGGATCATAGTATAGCTCTCAGTAAAGTCTTTCAATGATATCATCAATAATAAAATGGTAAAATATAAACTGGATATTACAGCTGCTAGACCAGTGGTGGGATTCAAATATGTGAACAACCGGTTCTCTGTGTGGATGCCGCTTCCAGAAGTCCATTCTGGGCCTGGGCAACGAAAAATTAGCTACCGGTTCTGCCGAAGTAGTAATAATAATAATAATAATAATAATAATAATAATAATAATAATAATAATAATAATAATAATAATAATAATAATAATAATAATAATAATAATAATAATAATAATAATAATAATAATAAAGTTGGAGGGACCTCATCTAGTCCAACCCCCTGCTCAGGCAGGAAACCCTATACCATTTCAGACAAATGGCTGTCCAGTCTCTTCTTAAAAACTTCCAGTGTTGGAGCATTCACCGCTTCTGGAGGCAGGTTGTTCCACTGGTTAATTGTTCTAACTGTCAGGAAGTTTCTCCTTAGTTCTAGGTTGCTTCTCTCCTTGATTAGTTTCCATCCATTGCTTCTTGTCCTGCCTTCAGGCGCCTTGGAAAATAGCTTCACTCCCTCTTCTTTGTGGCAGCCCCTGAGATATTGGAACACTGCTATCATGTCCCCCCTTGTCCTTCGATTCATTAAACTAGACATACCCAATTCCAGCAGCCGTTCCTTATATGGTGGTGCGAACCGGCTGAATCCCACCACTGTGCTAGACTAACATTGGGCTGAATGATCATGGACAAACAGAATTTTCATTGATGGCTTCACTTCAGCTTGGAGGCATATATTGAGCTGTTTGACGTTTTTATCAAATCACTTGGATGAGAGAGTTGAATTATTGAGTCTGCAGATGACATAAAGATGGGAAACATGACTAATACTTTAAAGGCTCAAGAAAAGTTTTTTAAAAATCTAAATAAGCTTGAGCAGTAGGCTGAAATGAACAGGATAGGATTTTAACAGGGAGAAATAGAAAGTCCTCATCTGAGCAGGAGAAGTATAAATGTACAGTACACTAACCATTTGTTTAGTGACTATTCAAAGTTAAAACGGCACTGAAAAAAGTGACTAACAGCTGGTTCTTGGATTTATGACTATCACAGCATTGATCCACGGTCATGGATAAACATTTGGGCTTTGGCAACTGGTATATATTTATAAAAGTTGCAGCACCCCAGGATCATGTGATCATTTGTGACTTTCCCAGCTGGCTTCAAGCAAATACAATGGGGGAAACCAGATTTGCTTAACAACTGCATGATTCACTTAACAAGTGTGATTTTTAAAAAAAGATCATAAAACACTTAACAACTGTTCTACTTAACAATGGAAATTATTTCCCAACTGTGGTTTAAGTCAAGGACTACACGTACAGGACTGGGGAAGACCTCATTTGGAATTAGTAATTGTGAAAGGGATCTGAGTGACCTTTTCAACCTAAAGTTAAATATACAGTAAGTTAGCAGTGTGATCAGTTGCTAAAAAAATGTTATCTTGGGATGTATTAAAAGGACCATAGAGTCCAGTTTGCTGAAAATAAGTGTTCCACTCTAATTTGTTTTGGTTAGACTGCACTTGGAACTCATGAGTTCAGGATGTCATAGTTCAAAAAAGGACAGTGACATATTGGAGCAAGTTCAAAGGAGAACTACCAAGATGCTGAGTGATCTGGAAGCAAGCCCAGTGGAGAGATTGGTATGTTGATAAAGAATCTTGGTATATTTAACTTATAAAAAGAAATCTTAGGAGCAATCTTTAAATATCTGGACAGCTGCCACATAGAAGAGGGAGTGGGCTTATTTTCTGTTGCTCTGAAGGGCAGGTCTACAATCAATAGGTTAAAACTAAAAGGTTAGGTTTCAGGATACACTTTCTGGCTGTACACACAGTCAGTCAGTGGAATGGGCTACCATATGAAGTGATGAGTTCTCCTCTTCGGAAGATCTTGAAACAAAAGCTGTATGATCCAAGATGTTATAGTGGGTCCTGCACTGAACAGAGATGAATAGATTGCCTCTAAGGTCACTTCAAATTCTAAGAGTTCCTGATTTTGGAAGGGTCATACTATAATATTAGTACTGAAAGGACTAGAGGACCAAACAGTCTTTACCTGATATCAGAAAGATCATATAATTGACATCAGGTGATTTTAAAAACCAGCTTGACAACAAGAATACTACTATCTTGATACTGACCTACTATATAGATATTAACAAACTAGAATGCCTTTCTTTGGCAATTACTCATCTTATTCTAACTACGTCTTCTGAAAATGATATTAAAGTTTAGTAAATATGTATGAGGAAGACCATTGGAGCATTTCAAATAAGCTAGTCTCCAAGCTAGTTAAAGCTTACAGTATCAAACATTGCATTTTAAATTGGGCTGAGACATAGATCAATAAAGCATAGAAGTGATTGTAAAAACACTTCCATGCTATACCATTGCTTCCCCTCTTCAATCTTCAAATAGAAGATTTTCATAGCTGAACCCTAAGTCAGTCAACTCAGCTCTCAAACACACCCAACACAATGAGATCAAACAACACAAACTGAAGTTAGAAAGATATTTAGGACAAAGTGTTCCCATCAATAAATATGAATACTGCAGTTCTGGGAGGGGGAAAAAGTATGCCACAGCGTTTTACTGTTAGCCTCACATAAAAATAATCATGTCTAAAAATATTGCATAGATACCGCTAAAGGTTCCAGCACACAACCAATATCCAAACACACATCCTTGAATAACCCTTAATAAAGTTTATTAAGAAAGCTGCATGCTCTCACACAAAGCATGTATCTCTGAACTTTCTTCACCATAGTAGGGAAGCGATGAGAACAAAATATTCTTCCTATAGGAAGCTGGCTGAAGGGTAATATTAATCAGTATTAATCTTCCAATCAGAGAAAAGCAGAATGGGGATGGAGAGACAGGCCTTTGTCCTTATTCTAATGCAATGGTTCTCAACCTTTTCGTCACTACAGACTCCCTTTAAATACTTGTTGTAGCCACGGACCATGGCCATGGACCACCAAGACTTAACTCAGGGTTTAAATCATAACATTTCTTCAAGCCTTCGCAGAGCCCTGTGATGACATCTCGGCCCCTCCGAGGTCTGAAGACCACAGGTTGAGAACCACTGTACATTGACGATTCTGGAGTAATAGTTTTGAAGCTGCACTTCCAACATAATTTTCATACATAGGAAAAGGAACTTAGTCAAGCTTATTGAAATCATGGATATGCAACTGATAGCAGACATCATAGTAATTTCAACAGACTGTACTGAGTTACTCTGGTTAAGATGAACAAGGGGGACATTGTTTCCCAACTGCAATTTTACTTATACATGATGATGGTGATTATTAGTATTATATTAATATAATAATATATTAGTAGTAGTATTAGAGCATGATTATTCTTCCACGTCCTGATTGTTTACAGACTAAAGTTATTTTCGAACACAGACGCAGTGTATATTAAGAAAGTAGAGCCACAGTGCAGGAGTTTAGTACCTTTGAAGCAAAAGCTTGAAAGGGAAAGTTGGTCACATGATTTTATACTTAGTTTAAATTAATTAGGCTGATCATTACTAGCTAGACATCTCTGACCTGCAACATGAGACATACACCTAGAAACAGTTAGTGTAAACTACAAATTTTCACTGCTGACTGCATATATGGAAAAAGACATTTAGAGATTTCTCCTCATGTATCATATAATAGCACAAGGTGGTAAACCAAGTCATTCACAGAGAAAGAGATTATACACCATCAGCAATTAAGTGTCTCTGTGTGTGCATTTTGATATGGATATTCAGGTAATGCATTGAATGGTGCCCAGCTTGAGTCTGCACAGCAAAGATATGAATATTCTTTCTGTGAATACACATTTTCCTTTGTTGACTGGCATTGCTGCATAGGCTTGCTTTCTATACATTGTTACTAATGGAGCAACGTACTCTCAACCTTCGTTGAACTTAAAGCCATGATTAAGAATTTCATACTTTATATTCTCTGAAATTCTAGTTTTAGCAATAGCAATATAGCACTTAGTCTTATATACCACTTCACAGTGCTTTACAGCCCTCTCTAAGCGGTTTACAGGGTCAGCATATATTGCCCCCAACAATCTGGGTCCTCATTTTACTGACCTCGGAAGGTTTGAAGGCTGAGTCAACCTTGAGCTGGTGAAAATGGAACTGCTGGCAGTCAACAGAATTAGCCTGCAATACTGCATTCTAACCATTGCGCCACCACAGCTCTTAATTATAGTCTTATGTTATAAGCTTCCAAGCTTTCAGATTCATGCGGGAGTCCATCCTCAGGGAAATTCTTTCTACCAGAATGTACAGAGAACACACACTCTTCCAGAGAGAGGTTTGCCTGCTCCAACATGAGTCTGAAAGCTTGGAAGACTAAACCTCTGGTCCAATCCAGATTGGATCCTGCAACATTATCCTGGGACACATATATATAAAATTAATATATAATTATATAAATATATACTGTAAATGTTTTAGTATATAATAATTGATAATTGATAATTGATAATTGATAATAATAATAATAATAATAATAATAATAATTGATAATTGATAATTGATAATAATAATAATAATAATAATAATAATAATAATAATAATAATAATAATAATAATAATAATAATAATAATAATAATAATAATAATAATAATAATAATAATAATAATAATAATAATAATAATAATAATAATAATAATAAAGTTGGAAGGGACCTTGGAGGTCTTCAAGTCCAACCCCCAGGTCAGGCAGGAAACCCTACACCATTTCAGACAAATGGCTGTCCAGTCTCTTCTTAAAAACTTGCAGTGTTGGAGCATTCCAGTGTTGGAGCATTTATATATAGACCAGCGAAATGCTGTGGACATAGTATACTTAGTATACTTAGACTTCAGCAAGGCATTTGACAAAATAGACCACAACCTACTTCTTGGTAAGATAGAAACATGTGGAAAAGACATCATCCACCAGATAGATTTGTAACTGGCTGACAAACTGTACTCAATGTGTCGGCCTTAATGGTACTACATCTACATGGAGGGAAGTAAGCAGTGGAGTGCCACAGGGTTCCATCTTAGGCCCAGTACTCTTGAATATCTTCATAAATGTCTTAGAGGAGGGAATAGAAGGGGAACTCATGAAATTTGCAAATAACACTAAGCTGGCAGGAATAGCCAACACCCCAGAAGACAAGCTCAGGATCCAAAAAGATCTTGACAGACTTGAACAATGAGCCCTATTTAACAACATGAAATTTAAGGAGTTGAAGTTCACAAGTCATAAAAGGGCCAAGTTTGAAGACCCCTTTTATAGGGGCTTCAGAAGTTGTAGGGGTTTTTAAGAAGAGACTGGATGGTCACTTGTCTGAAATGGTATATGGTCTCCTGCCTGAGCAGGGGTTGGACTAGAAGACCTCCAAGGTCCTTCCAGCTTTATTCTGATTGAAATAAATAAAATACCATTCTTATTTATTCTGAATCTTCTCCCACCCAACCCCCACCTCACCTACAACATTAGGTTAATGGGATTTTCCCCTTGATTACCTGATATATGACATGGAAAGCATCTTGCATTTTTGTATCCCTATCTAGTAATTAAAGAAAGGTGAAATCACCTAGTGGGATGGAACTGTATAAATGTTTTGATGAATTTCAAGCATCATACCATAAGAGATTTATTGGACTGCATGGTGAAATGACAAATAGTATTTTGGATAGCCTAATTACACTATTCCCCAAGACTGGGGACATAATTAGAACGGTCCAATCATCAAACCCACATCAATCATTAGCAGTGACACATTAGTTTTGAATATAGGTTTTTATGAAAGTAATCATAGGCATTAAAATAATTAAAATCTTCACTGGAAGAAGAAACTATCATACAGCTTTCTATCGAACTGTATGGGGGAGGGAGGGAGGGCTGCAATTTTGCATTTTGTTCTGAAACAAAATGCTATCATTTTTAAGGATGCAAATTGTCTGAGGTCCCAAATTTTGGGAGTTTGGAAAAAATGGAACCAAATGGGGAAATATGTTTAATAAAACACTGGCAAGTCTTCTGAGTAGCCTTTGCCCTTTGAACACGTTGGAAGTCTACAGTGCTGGAAGGATGCAATGTCTAGGAAAACACATCTGGAGCTAGTCAGGTTAAGAAGGCTTCTTAAATACATAAGACCGCCCTCTTAATGAAAACACCTGTCATTCAGCAGCAGTTAAATGAATGAATGCACAATTGGCAAATGCATAGAGCATAGCTGGTAAACTGCCAGGTACAGAAAACCATCAAAGTGCCTACTTAACATAAATAGGACACAGAAATCTTTCTGTATCTAGATTTCCATTGCAAACTGCATGCAGCCTTTTTTTTTTTAGGCATAAAAAAACTCTTCCTCCAATGTCTCAAAATACATTAAATCCCTAGTT
Organism: Azemiops feae; assembly: GCA_023970755.1. Classification (NCBI taxonomy): domain Eukaryota; kingdom Metazoa; phylum Chordata; class Lepidosauria; order Squamata; family Viperidae; genus Azemiops; species Azemiops feae. The sequence goes on from JALGBA010003980.1 coordinate 5,345,537, forward strand.
GCTACACCACTTCATCTATGCCCTACAAACAGGTGATTAGCAGGAACTGACAGTTTTAACAAAAAAATTGTGCTGGTACATTTGGGAAAACAGCAGCTCCTTTGTTACTCAAACTGTAGATTCAAGGGTCAGTGTTTACTAGTGTTGGGCCACAATTTGACTTTTATATTCATAATATATAAACACTTAAATTTATCTAATGCAATTCAGCATACTTGAGAGAAAGAAGTATATATTCTTTCTTCTGATCACTTTAACTTGGGATTTAAAATTAATTGATCCATTTATAAACTGGCATTCTTAATTTAAAGAGTCAACTAGCAATTGATGAGAAATACACACTTCATTAATGGATGGCCATGCCATTAGGGTGGATGGTAAAATGTGGCCCAGGATCCACAAAGTGGATGTATGTTCCTTCCTTCCTTCCTTCCTTCCTTCCTTCCTTCCTTCCTTCCTTCCTTCCTTCCTTCCTTCCTTCCTTCCTTCCTTCCTTCCTTCCTTCCTTCCTTCCTTTCTTCCCTCTCTCTCATCAGGAGGTGTGCAATCCATAAATAAGCCTATTGCTTTGCTGTTGCATTTGCTGAATGGCGCAAAAGTAAAATCTTCTTGTTACAGTGGTACCTTGATACTCATTATAAATTGGTTCCAGGAGGTGCAATGAGTACCAAAAACAATGAGTACAAATGAGTACCATTATTCTTGTAAGGAATAATGCAGTAAGTTACAAGGCAGCCAACTCCAATAAGTTCTAGCATCTGTGTTCAGTACCAAATAAAAAATTACCAAGACAACATTTTCATGTCAAAATGTGTTGAGTACCAAATTTGATGAATTTCAAAGCAGTTGAGTACCAAGGTGACCACTGTACTTATAATTCAGAGAATTGAAATCTCTCAAATCTCAAGGCACTTTGGAGGTACAAAGCTTTCTATGGAATTGGGTATTTTCTTTATACACTCTGTTTACTTCCTAAGTTTCCAACACTGGCAAGTTTAACTACCAGAAGGGGCGTTGTCTTACCTGAACGCCTTTTCTCAGCATGACGATGGAGAATCCACCAATGGGTTTAGATTATCTTCCTGCCCAATGAGACTAAGTCTGTCAGAGTTGTTACGCCTCCTTCTGGGCTGATGCTTCCCAGACACGATGAAGGCGAAGCTGCTGACGACAGTCCAACATGTTGACTCTCTTTGCCCCTGACACAGGACCTGATAGGCCTAAAGGGGACGGGCGTGGATTCTCCATCGTCATGCTGAGAAAAGGTGTTCAGGTAAGACAACGCCCCTTCTCCAGCATGAAGATGGAGAATCCACCAATGGGACATACCAAAGCTGTCCTGTCCCTATGGGAGGGAATCTGTCAGGATCTGTGTCCCACTGGATGATGCCACTTGCTGGAGTACTCTCTGGCCAAATGACACCTCTGCAGAGGCGAATTTGTCCAGGCTGTAATGTCTCACAAATGAGAAAGGCGAGGACCAGGTCACCGCCCTGCAAATATCCCCAATGGGGGCCTGCGTTGTCCACACTGCCAATGTAGCGGCACTGCGGGTAGAGTGAGCGGTGACACGGCCTGGCAGTGGCAGAGGCTGAGATTGGTATGCTCTGGAGATGCAAGCCCTGATCCACCTGCCTATAGTGGTCGATGAGACCTTCTGCCCCATGGAAGAAGGTTGGAACGAGACAAAAAGCGCTTCCGATTTGCGAAAGGCTGAAGTCCTTTTGAGGTAGTGGCGCAATGCTCTCCGAACGTCCAAGGTGTGCCACTGGCATTCTAAATTGTGAGAAGGCTGGGGACAGAAGTTTGGTAGGACCACCTCCTGTGACCTGTGGAACAAGGAGTTGACCTTGGGTATAAAGGTTGGGTCCAGTCGGAGGACCACTCTATCGCTGTGAAAGATGCATAGATCCTCTCTGACCGAGAGATCAGCCAGTTCCGAGATGCGTCTAGCGGACGTGACAGCGACGAGAAAGGCCACCTTCATTGATAAGAACTGCAGTGAGCAGGTTTTAATGGGCTCGAACGGTGAGGGCCTGCAAGACCCATGGGAGATCCCATGAGGGATAGCGATGAACCACGGGTGGCTTGGTGTTAGTTGCACCCTTGATAAAGGACTGTACCATTGGGTGCTGGGCCAAGGGTGTCAAATTATCACATGTGAGTACTGTGGATAGAGCCGCCACCTGCCTGCAGATGGTATTGGGCGACAAGCCCTTGTTGAGCCCCTCCAGTAAATACTCCAGGAGTCTCGGAATCGTGATAGCCGAGGGGTCAAGGTGGTTCCTAGAGCACCGACTACAAAAGTTCCTCCATGAGGAGTCATATATTCTGTTAGTTGAGGGGCATCTGGAGGCCTGAATCACAAAATGGCCACTTTGCCAGGGCCGCAATATGGCTGCCGCTGGGGGCAAGGCGAGTTCGTGTGTCCAGATTTTGAGACTAAAGGTCTCTGGACCACATGCCCCTGATAGGCCTGCTGGTCGCCCTTATCCTCTGCTGTGAGCTGAAGAAGCTCGGGCCGTCCCTGTCAGGCCTCCTGTTTGTCAAAATGGCGGCCGTGTTTTGCGCACCAAAAAACGGCGCCTCGGTAAGATCCTAGGCCAGTAAACATTAGTGGAGAGGCTGCAATGGGTGCAGAGAAGGCCGACGCTCAGCTGTGCAGTGGCAAATAAGGTCGCTCTTATGCGAGTTCCGACAGCCAGCTGGGTTGCGGCAGCAATCGGACCGTTTCTCCAAAAAATGCTTTCGGCTGCGGAGGTCTGTCCCTCGAGTCAGCGGCCGCGCTAATTTGCCTCAGTTCCGGCTGTTAAAGCATTGCCAGGCGATTTTGGGGCTGAGTGGGTGCTTTTGGTTGCGCCATGGCAGATGAGGCAGCGATCTGGGCGTTTTGCAAAAAAGGCGGTTTGGCCGCGGAGGACTACCCCTCACTTTAGCGGCCACGCTAAGTTGCCTCAGCTTTAGATGTTAGAGGTGTCTAGCGATCCTGGGGCTGTAGTGGTTTGGCCGCTCGTTTGATAGACTGCCCATGAGCAGGCCCGCAGGCCGATGCTCAGCTGATCTGCGGCAAAACAAGCCCCGACGCTCAGCTGCTGTTGCCAAGGATGTAGGACCCTTGAAGAGGAGATTTTGCTGCTGGTGTTAGGGAGAAGAGGAGAATCCACCGAGGGGAGTAGATTATACAACCTGCCTAACAGTCAGAGTCAACACGATGCGTCCTGATGGGCTGAAGACTAAGTTGTGTCTGGGAAGCATCAGCCCAGCAGGAGGCGTAACAACTCTGACAGACTTAGTCTCATTGGGCAGGAAGATAGTCTAAACCCATTGGTGGATTCTCCATGGAGAATTCCCCAGCCAGCATGCTCTAAATCAGTATTTCTCAATCTCAGCAGCTTAAAGGTGGCTGGACTTCAATTCCAAGAATTGCCCAACCAGCATGGGAGCTGAAATCCACTCATCTTAAAATTACAGAGTTTGAAAAACAACTGCTCTAAATGACCTTCAGAGTTCTCCATGCAACACATGGGTCTTTCCCATGAACAGAGTCTAGGAGTTCAATGTGGACTAAAAACTGGACTTTCTTTTGATGATACCATATATTCTGCATTTCGTTGCTTTTTTATTGTTGAAAGGGGAACAAAAATATATCTGTATCTATTTTTTATTCCATTCTGGATTCAGCAGATTCTGTTTCTATGAAGTCTCCTGATGGCTTAGCTCTAGCAGGATGATCCTCTGCAAGGAAAACAAACTCTTGCCTCACTTTAGAGAATCAGAGAATGAATTCAAAGAAGAGCAACAAAGATGATTAGGGGACTGGAAGCTAAAGCATATAAAGAATGGTTGCTGGAATAGGGTAAGTCTAGTTTAATGAAGAGAAGGACTAGGGATGACATGATAGCAGTGTTCCAATATCTAAGGGATTGCCACAGAGAATATTTTCCAAAGCATATGAAGGCAGAACAAGAAACAATGGATAGAAACTAATCAAGAAGAGAAGCAACCTAGAACTAAGGAGACATTTCCTGAGAAATAGAACAATTAATCAGTGGAACAGCTTGCCTCCAGAAGTTGTGAATGCTCCAACACTGGAGGTTTTTAAGAAGAGATTGGACAACCATTTGTCTGAAATGGTATAGGGTTTCCTGCCTAAGCAGGGGGTTGGATTAGAAGACCTCTAAGGTCCCTTCCAATTCTGTCATTCTGTTATTCTGTAATTCTACCAAGAGGCAAAGCTAAGATATTTGGGTTTTTTTTTAAAGAATATCTGTCCAATGTAATAACTGAACTATTTCCCACATGTCTGGTGCATGTATGTATGTGTGTGTTATTTTTTTGTGAGGCCTGAACTGGGGGGGGGGTGTTGGCTGGAAAGCAAAAGGGAATTGGGTGCCTTTCAGAGCTGCTCATTATTTCAAAAGTCTGGATGTGTGACATTTTTCATAACTTTCTTATCTCTTTATTATAAACATAGTCTACTTTTGACGACTAAGCAAATGGAAATGGAAGGCAATAGTTAAAGGGTAAAAAAAATAAAATAAAATTAGAAGCCCTATCGATTACACCCCTTCTCTGGAGAAAAAAAAAATTGGCCAAAAACAGTGTGCAATTTCAGATAATTACATATAATCCCAAGTAATCCTTCACAGACAGCATGAACTGGCAGTCATTAGTATGCTTTTCAGGCTCTTGTTCTGCATAGGCACCAGGTTCTGCTGAATGCTATTCCTCCTGGTAACTGTCCTATCAAGGAATAGGAAAGGCTGCTTTGACTGAAAGCGCACACTGAAGGAAAATAATCTCTTCCTAAATTCAGAAGAACAAGGACATGCAATGCCAAGAAACATCTTATATTCTCCCCCCCCCCCCAAAGAAGGCTGCGATACAAATGAAATACCAGGGTTTATTTTATTTTATTATTTTTTGGCAGTATAAGCCAGTGGGGCAGGCTTAACAGCTGGTGAAGATAAAAATAAATCTTCAAAAGACAAATCACGTTCACTCTCCTTTCTTTAGGGCCATTTTTTTTTTATTAACAAAAGAAGGTTCTTTGAAAAAGCAGATAACTCCAGTAAGACAGAGCAAATGGGGAAAGTACACCATGCTTTATTTAGACCAACCGGTGCTTAAAATGCAAGGGGGTGAGCTTTTTTGAATTACAGAAAACTCTGTCTTTGAACTGGAAGGTTCATTTTCTTGCTTAGTGAAACTAGGCCACCCTGCGTCGGTTCTTCAGAATTGCTTATCAGTTGGGGGTGAGTGTGCTCTAGTGCTCAGTTCTCAGTCAAAATGGGAAATTTCATGGAAGCATTCAGAAAGACTCCCTTCATCGAGCATTCCTATGATCATTCATTGGCGAGCCTGCTTATTACAACGGCCCCACTTGGAGCCCTCCATCTCTCAGTTCTATATGGGTATTTTTGTGACTGAATATGGAAAATGTTCAAAATGCATAACATTTCCGCAGCCAGAAAATAGAAAATGTCAATATTCATCTCAAAAAATATATTTCTGTATGCTTTTTCTAGTATGCCAGGGCGTTGTACTTCTGAGAACTATCCTGTTATTTATTTTGGATGAAAAGCACTGAAGGGCCTGGACTGTTTGGATGCAATCTTAACATGGTTAACAAATGTGAAAATGGATTTTCATAGGCTGACAGTGCTACCTGATATTAGGCCAGGCTTAGACTAATCCTAAACTATCACATGGAAACCTGAACGTATGTATTTGGAAATCTATCTCAAGGAAGAACACAGCCCTTAAAAACAAGCTTAAAATGAAGACCCAGGAGACAAAAGTCATATTAGACGGGCTGTACCTATCCTATGGAATCAGCCCATTAATCAGATACAAAGACAAGTTGGCTCCATGGAACTCTTTGTGAATAAGAGTCTAATCTAAAGATTTTTTTTTTTTAAAAAAAGAATCAAGATAGCCTCTTGCCATAGCCATAGTGGTTGTTATGTAGACATAACAAGATTGAGACAATATGGGGGCTCAATGTAAAAGGTTCTCAGTACAGTACAAACAAGTTCCAACCATATGATCAAGATTCTGATACAAGGGAAGAAAATTCATTGTCCCACAATGTGCCCTCTGTCTCTCTCACCTTACATTGCTCCTGTTACTGCTCTGGCATTGTTCACTAGAGTTTTCTTCCATCTTCCCTTTGCAGCTTCTTGGACTTGGAACTGGAAGAACATGCTGGGCCCTGTAGCATCATTTGTCTGCACAGATACAAGAAAGCTATACTTTCAGTCACTGCTCTCTTCCAATTTTTCCTTTAATTTACTTCTTAATTCCAAATCTTGAGGACCTCTTAATGTTTGCTTGTATTTATTTATTTATTTGGGTTTCTGTTCTGCCCTTTTTCCAGAAGCTCAAGATAATAGCTCTTCTTCCTCTTTTTGTTACCCACAACAATTCTGTGAGGCAGGTTAGGCTGCAAGGAGCAACTGGCAATACTTCCAGCGAGTTTCTTGGTCTGTCCAGTCCTAGTCCAATATCTTAACTAAGTGTCCAGCTTTGAACCAATATCTGGTTTAACTATTTGATTGTCAAATGAATGTGTATATATCCCTTCCCTGGTATTGTATGTCTACATCTCAGTACATTATAACAGAGGCCCCCAATCTTTTGGGCACCAGGGACCGGTTCCGTAGAGAAAGATTTTCCCATGGACCAGAGAGTGTGTGGTTTTGTGTGCTACCTGCATCCTGCATATGGGGCTTTGCTTGTTTGTGCAGACCGGTTGCTGGCATGCCGTGGCCTGGTACTGGTCCATGGACCAGGGATTGGGGACCCCTGCATTATAATGTAGAATTTAACTATCATCTTATATTTTTCTTTTCATTTGTACAGAAAAGTGCCCAGCCTGTGTCAGAAAGATCCTCCCACAAGCTAACATCCAAGTCAATTTCCAATTTATAACATCTAATGAAAACACCCAAAAAGTGTCACACTGGGATTCAGCCTAACTATTATTTCAGATGAACCTTGATGATATCAACATTGAAGCCTGGATGCCTGTTTGTTCTAGATAAAACAAAAGGTAACATCTTGGTGATCTCCCATGTACATAATAAACATGCCAGAGTTTGCTTTGCTTCTGAGCCCAGAGATAATCAGCCAGAGAATCATTCTTATTTACTGAATTAGAATTTCAAGAATATCAGCATCAGCACCATGCAATCAGTACATTTAACAACTTTATAAGGTGAAAGCTTGTTCAGGTTTTCTATGGCTGATTGGTCACCTTCACCCCATAGGCATCTTGAGGAAGTTCTTCCATTCTCTGCAGGAGACTATAGCAATGTGATACTATTGATAGGACACTGTTCAAGAGGTTTACCTGTCTCCTAATTAATCTCCCATAGAGAGGGCAAATTTTGATTCAGTAGCAGTGGGTCCTTGTCTTGTGTCCCTCCCTTTTGCACATACTTCCCCTGCAACATAGGACCACACCACTCCAAAGCAGTCCTCATTGTTATGAGTATGAAGGGGAAAACCATGGTTTAGTGTTGTGATGCATAATTCCAATTTCCAAGTACCTTGTACTATGTGTATTGCACTACATATTTCAGCATAGATTTGTCAAGGATTCCTTGTAATGTATCACACAATCATAAGTGCAACAGGCTACCAATGGTAGCACTTAGTGCTGTCAAAAATGTTATTTGTAATGGAACAATTGCTACAGGAGAAATTTTAAATCTCAGGTTTGTTGTTTCTTCCCTGGTAGAAAAGAAATTGTCTCTCTAAATGTGTCTGTGTGCAGTATTCAATCATGGGAAAATATTAACCTAAGAAATAAACAGAGTCTCTTCTACACAGATCATAGTTTTATTCTCTTGTGCCTTTATACCATACTCAGCAAAATGATCCAACTGGGATGTGCTAGTGAAATATAAAAACATGTTGTGTGTTTGATGGAAAGGTGGAAGCTCTAGAAACAGATTAGATTTATAAGCAAAGTGCAAAGTAACAGAAACTGAACAAAGAACTGAAATGTATAAATGGCATCTCAGAGGAGAAGCTAACAAAATTTATGGGAAGTACCAGGGTACAATCTATAAGCATTAGAATCAAGAGATGCTTCCCACCTGATGCCCTGAGATGTAGCCCATACCAGATAAAGCCACAGGCAGGTTTGGGTGTGAAGGATAAATTAATTAAATTATAGTATATAGGATTTTGCAGATCACACTGAGACTCTAAACCTAGCAATTCTTATAGAGGTGTATCCAGTGGGCTCATTGCTTTACTAGATGCTCTTTCAGCAGTAAAACCAAAAGTTAACTCTGCTAAATAGGATTCTGTTATAATCCTATATATGCACTGATGGTACTATGGAATCATAGGAAGGTGGGATTATTTGCTCTCTTAGTGGATTTACACATCCATTTGAAAATATCTACAGAACTATCATTGTAATTCCTGATCTTTCTCTATCTTCAGTCTTTGTATTAGCTAATGTACACATATTCTTACTCATGTCAGAATCTGTGCTGGATTACTCTTTCCAAGAATTTGACACTGCTGTCCATATAATGATTTTGGTTCTGATTTTGCATTAAAGACATCAAACAAACTGTTTCTATGGCTGATTCAGTGAGCCACTGAGATTTCCCATCAAGGTGGAAGAGAACCAAGATCAATACACTCCTTTGAGAGTGTCTTTCAGAATGAATAAATACACTGTAAACATTTGTTCCCCATTTAACAGCCACTAACAGCTTTGGATCTTGACGGACAATTTGCCTTGAACTTCTCATTAGACTCAACTCTGAGCAGTAAAGCATTTTGTCTGTCTTGGTGCATAAGAGCATTTCTAAGAGCAGAAATCTAACCTGACCAATAGTATATTAACAGAAAGAAGATTTATTTATAGGAAATATTTTGTAGGGATCCTAGATCTAATTAGTTATATCCTACCGGGAAGGTGTGGAAGGTGTATATGCCTGGCAGAAGAGAATGAGCTCAGATTAGTCAGAATGGGACAACTTATTGCCACCACCATGCCACTGCCACCTCACCAACACCACCTTGCCGGCACCACCTAGTTGCAGGATGCCTTGCCCCAGCCAACTCACCACGAGACAACTCACCATGAGCCTCGGCCTTCTGCTCTGCTTTCCAAAGCTGGTCCAGCTTAAGGGAGGAGAAAGTTCCCACCAGCCTGCACTCCTTCTCCGAAGGCTTCCTCTCCTCATTTTATGAGATTAATAAGATTAGCAATCTAATTAAACAAACAGCAGGCAGAATGACAGAACAAGAGGGATGCTGAGTAAATCCTTAACTCTGTTATCTACACCCTAGTTCCTGCTAGTGACCAGTAGGTCCTGAACCACTGAAAAAAACTATTTGGTTGTCCAACATCAACACTAGAGACAATTCTTCCTAAACAGAATTTGCATCTATACTGTATCCTTGCACATACAAACAGAAATTACACCATATCAGTTCAGTGTAATAGCAAACTGCCTGCAGCTAACAAATAGAAGATTTACTCAAAAATCTGAAAATTCTGTCTCTAGTGCACTGAAGGCAATATTTGATACCTTCACTGTGGGAGTCTCAGTGGAAAGGAAGGTTGTTTATCCCCATCTAGTGGTTACAGCTATTTAAAGAGAATTCAGAAGCGCAACCACAGTTTGCTGCTGTTACAACATAGAAATGTTCCTATTTAAATGAAATAATTAATGCTGTAAGAAACAGCTGCATAGATTAAATAATTGAAGCTCATGGGATCTTGGTAACAGTAATTTTAAGGACAGATCTCAGTGATTAGCCTGATTTTACAGAGTGTTTCTTTTTTGTCTTGCCTGTGCTTTGTTGAATACATTCAGTGAGAAACTTCCTGCTTCCACCAGAGAATTACCATACTTCCGCAAGTCTGCTAACTTCTATAAATATTTTACATCAGTTCTTCTCTACAAATAATGAGATGGCAAAAGTGGGCAAGGATACACATTTATAAGCTACAGCAACAAACTGTTTTCTCGGGCAGCAGGTCCATCCCAGTATTTGAAATGGCATAACGTTAAAATCTGTCTCTCTGTATATGTGTGTATCTCTCTGTCTCTGTCTGCCTCTCTTCTCTCTCTCTCTCATACACACACATGTATAATTCCATTTATTTCAATGCAAGAGATATTTGTTCTAAATTATGCCTTTTGTTGGTACTGATTTTCAAAGTAACATGATAAAAAGATGGAAGGAAGGAAGGAAGGAAGGAAGGAAGGAAGGAAGGAAGGAAGGAAGGAAGGAAGGAAGGGTTATCTTTCTGAGATTTTACCACAAAAATCTCATCATTGTGTTTCCACATGCCTAGTAAAATTGAACAAAGTTATACCTTACAAAGCTGTTAACCATATTGGTTAAGGTTTTGAACTAGGACCGGAGAGAGGGTGAAATATCCATCCTCCATGGAAATTTGTTTCTACCAGTCCCCTCTTAGTCTAACGTACTCTTCCAGGATTATTTTATTTTTATTTATTTTGATTGTTTGTTTATTTCAATTTATATAACCAGCTTTCTCACAAATTTTGACTCTGCTCTGCAAACATATCGTGAAGGAAAGTTGGAGAAGGTCTTTGTATTTCCTGGAGGAAAGGCAAGACACCCTACAAAAATGAAATTATATTCAAAGCAAAAGCACAGCAAACGATAAATGCATCAAGCATTATAATGGTTGTAAACTTTAACGTTAGGGAAAAAACACATACAAAAATCTGCACCTTGAAAATGTACTTGGAAATTCAAACTATTTATTACAAAAGGCAAGGTGGCCAAAATGGGAACCTAAGCTAGCCTTGGCCAGAATTCTCATTTGTATTACAGATGCCACTGTGCTTCTGCTCTACATAAGCAAGGTACTACAGTTGTTTTCTCTCTTGCACCTAACCTTGGGAGAAACTACTTTAGTATTTTTAATTATGTACTTATTTTGATATATTCTTGTGACATTGCCTTTATTAAGCAACTGGAAAGACTGCAGTGAGCAGTGCAAACATATTGTGAAGGAAAGATAGTGAGGGATTTGGAGGCTAAATCCGATGATGAATGGTTAAACCTCAAGAAGAAAAAGCTCAGGGGAGACATGATAGCAGTCTTCCAATATTTGAAGGGCTGTCACAGGGAGACGGTGTGGATTTATTTTCTATAGCATCCCAGGGAAGGACACTGAGTAAAAGCTTTATGGAAGGAGGTCCAAATTTGAAATAAAAGGAATTTCAAGTTTTATAGAGAACATAAAAGCTAACACAAACTAATGCAGCAACAAAGAAAAATAAAGAAAAAAGTGCAAAAGGAAAGATAAAAGGAAATAAACAAGAATTTGCTGATTTCCTTTGCAGCAAAGAATTTATTTATGATTACAAAATTATCTCTTACTTTATGATTACAAAAAGCTCACTTTTTTCTATTATCCAATTTTGTTTTATAATAATCAAAAGCCACCATGCAAAAGTCTATAGTTTCCAGCTATTCATAAATGTAAATATTATTCTTTTTTTTTCTAATTAAAGAAGTCAATCTAGCTATTTCTGCAAGCTCCATCATCTTCATCCATGTGTCTAATTGTGGATACTTTTTCACTTCTGCGCATATAGTAATCTTGCTGCAGTTGCTATAACCAAGAACAAAGTTCTCTGGTTTTTTTCCTAACTTTGCATCCATTAGTCCCCAAAGAAAAGTCTCTGACATTAGTTATACACATAATTATACATTAGAATAGAATAGAGCTGGAAGGGACTTGGAGATCTTCTAGTCCAGCTCTATCTAGACCTATACCATCTCAGACAAGTTTCTGTCTAGCCTCTTGTTAAAAATCTCCAGTGATGGAGTGCCCACGATTTCTGGAGGCAAGTTGTTCCACTGGTTAACTGTCCTCACTGTCAGGAAGTTTCTCCTTAATTCCAGGTTGCTTCTCTCTTTGATCAATTTCCAACCACTGTTTCTTGTCCTGCCCTCTGGTGCTTTGGAGAATAATGTGACCCCCTCTTCTTTGTGGCAGCCCCTCAAATATTGGAACACTGCTATTATGTCTCCCCTATTTCTTCTTTTCTTTAGACTAGCCAAACCCAAGTCCTGCAGCCGTTCTTCGTATGTTTTAGTCTCCAGGCCTTTAATCATCTTAGTTGCTCTTCTCTGATTTTTTTCCAAACTAGTATTTAAAATCTTCTGAATCAATGTATTTATTTCTATCCAAAAGTTTTTGGCTTCTTTACATGTTGTCCATACATGCTAAAATGTTCTTTCATGTGGTTCACATTCCCAGCAAAGATTTGAAATAACTTTATATATTTTAGACAATATCTCTGGTGACAAATATCTACAATACATGATATAACATTTTATGCAAATTCTCCTTAGTCACAAAAATCCTCCTCAACAATGACAGTTGTGTTTTGTTTGCATCTTGGCATATCTTTTTTAATATTATTCCATGACTTACCATAATTAGTTTGAAATAATATACAGTTCATATTTGTAATAACATCTGAGTATTTACCCGCTTCTCAATCTTAAAATTTGTCTTATTCATCAATTCTATTTGATATTGTGTCTTCATGCTTTTTACTAACATCTTTGTCTTCTGTTTAATCATCTTGAATCCTGCTACTGCCCCAAATACTTTTAATTTACTCATTAAAAGTTCAATGACTTTTAAAGGTCTGCCAAAAGCAAAACTGAGAAATCCACAAAAACTCTCAACTTGTATGACTCTTTAAATCTTTGTGCCCACAATTGTGTTATCTTGTCTTATGTCTCTATTCAATATTTCAAGAAGTAAAATAAACATGAAAGGAGACAGTTGGTGACTTTGACTTGTTCCTCTTTGTATCTCTTCATTAACAATTATTTGCATCATCCATGAAGTATAACTCAATTGCACCCATTTTCTGAAATTCTCTCCAAAATTCACATCTTTCAAAACAGGAAATTCCAGTGCAAATTGGCAAAAGCCGCCTTTGCATCTAAAAAAATTCAATGTAGCTTGTTTTCATTATGTCCCAAATATTCCAAAATGTTCAGCACAGTTCTAACATTATCCATTAGCTGTCTTTTAGGTAAAAACATTGGTTCTATTAATGAATTCTTGCAAAATTATTTTCAATCTTTCAGCTAAAATCACTGTAAACAACTTACAATCATTATTCAATAAAGACGTTGATCTGTAGTTTCTTGTTAAATTTAACTCTTATGTATTAGTGTTGTATTAACATCTTTTCAAGTCTCATCATGCTATGCAGAAGTTGAAAGATTTCATCCTCAAAACATTTATAATAGAGACTTGATAATCCATCTGGTCTGTGTACCTTTCTGATTTACTCTTATTAATAATGTTTGAAACTTTTCTAAATGTTACGGGCCTATTCATAATTTGTCTTTATACTTCTGTAATCCTTGGTAGATTTTATTTTCTGACATTGTCCTTTATTTTCTCCACTGAAATATCATGTCCCCTATACAAATCAGAACAATATTAATAAAATGGTTTTTGTGTAGACACATTCTCCATTCTCCTTCTTGTAATTTCAATGTCATTTTCTTTTTTCTTTCTCTTCTAAGTTTAAAGACAACCAGTTCTCTGGTTTATTCACAAACTCATAATTTCTTTGTTTCACATAATTCAATTTTATTTCATTTTCTCTTATTGTTAACACTGATATTTTGTTAAAAAGTACATCTATTCCCTGGGGAGTTCTTCAATATTTCTTCTTTTCTTTTTATCTCATTCAAAATATTTTATATTTTTTTCTTCCATCTTTCTCTTAATTTCGGAATTATATTGTATCAGATAGCCTTTAATAAAAGCTTTACTTGCATCCCAGACCATTATCAAATCAGAATCTTCATTTAAATTATTTTTAAAAATATATTTTAATTTCTTTCTTCAATCATGCTTCATTTAGTTTACATTTTAAATTTTCTTTTATAAACCAGATTCATAAGATTATGGTCTAAAGTGGTTAAAATCTCCACTTTGAAAAGTCTCTTGAGATCCAAATCATATCTATTCTTGAAAAGGATCTGTATCTTGCTGAAAATTAGGTGTTTCTTTCATTCATTCATTCATTCATTCATTCATTCATTCATTCAATTTCTATACCTTTCCATCTCAGTCAATGACTCTGGACAGCTTACAATTGAAAAAAATATACAATTAAAACAATTAAAACATTTCAAAACAATAAAAAAACTAAAAAAAATACTCTCTTGATCTATCGTTGTTCAGTCTTCATATATTAATGATCCCTAAATATTCCATCAAATCAAAAAGACTTTTAGTAGTTTGAATAATACTTTAATATCTTTCCCAGAAGTCCCATCCAATTGGGAGAGACCACTGTATTCCAGGTCCCCATGAAATGCCAATTTGCATAAGAGAAGTCTATTAGTTTCTGCATAAGCTATTTGTAAAAAAAGTCACTTTAACATCTTTTGAAACATAAACACCAACCCCAGTAGATTGATTGACTTCTGTCCCAACAAATCTGCTTTGTTCATCAGTTAATACAAGTTCTGTATTTAGTTGACGGTTAATGTACAAAACAACTCTATTCCTCTTTTTGTTATCTGCTGAAATAAATTCCTTACCCAAAGATTTATAAGTCCTGCTGCAGCTGTTGCGGGTTTTGTGTAATTTCCTGTAAAAACTCCATTTCCATCTCCTCCAATTCTACTTTTTTTAAAAAAAAAATCTTTCTAAAAAATATCTCAGTGTAGAAACAAAATTCAATGTAAAACTCTATTGTTTAAAAATAGAAATAAAAATCTTCTACTTTATCCCACCAAAATATCTTTTCCTGTTTTAATTTTTTAATCAACAAGATGCATTATTTTCTATTTAAAATTCTGATCTTTTTCAAGGCAATTATAGCTGTACTGCATTATCCATTTTCAATCTTGTGTTGAAATGCTATTGCAAAACTTGATCTCTTGTCTTCCTTCTAACAAAATGCACCAAAATATTCCTAGAGATATTCCTCATTCTGGAAAATCTGGAGTTTATTCTATATGTCTTAACAAAAATCTGCATCCATATCATCCTCCTTCAATACCATAAATATTGCCCAAGCCCTAATCATCTGCTCTCTACAGTTTTCATCTGGAACCTCTGGAACAGCTCTAAATCTTAAACAGAATTCTTTCTTTGAAATAAGGATGAATTTTCTGACAGCAAGAGCTATTAAATGGTGGAATAGCCTGCCTCCTGGAGTTGTGGGTCCTCCATCAGTGAAGGTTTTGAAGAAAAGGTTGCATTGTCATTTGGATGGGATGAGGATAACTTGAAAACAAGGTTGCATTAGAAGATCTATCAGGCCTTTCCAGCCTTGTAAACCTATGATCCTGTGGGTCCTCAGCCCTAATCAAGGCAGTACTAGATCATCCTTCGCTATTTTGTGTTAAATGTACTATTTTGCTCTTAATCCTGGCCCAATTTTTGCTATGGCAACAGTGTGGCCAACAGTCAAGTTGATAGCATCTTATTTCATGGCACCACCTTCTTTATAACTGATAGTTGCTATCTGGACAGCTTTTGAACACTGATTTAGCATACTTTTGGTATAGCATCAAGTCTGCATCCAAAACAAGAGAGATTATCATCTGTGAGTCAGGGCTTTTAGTCACAGGTTTAAGGTTCTTCTGGAACGGCACTAAATTTAAGTTTGGGTCCTTTTGAATATAGATTCTTTGTAGAATAGTACTAAATCTACGAATGTCCAAAAGGAGTCAAACCATCAGTTAGTATCAGCTGATGGGCTCCCTTTGAAAGTACATAAATAGTGAAGTTTGACAGATGACTAAAGTTGCCAGTCTAGCTATCTATCAAATCTTACCTTCACCCCAGCTTCAACCCATGTTAAAGAGAATAACTGGTGAATGTTTCTTCCACCAGCTGTTGATCTTTTGTACCAGAGAAAGAAACAAAACTAGGGAAATCTACTAATCCCCACCAATGTGCCTTATATATCATAAACAAGCATAGTACCACTTGCCTGCATCATGCCTGCAGCATGACAGAAATTGCTAGCTAATTTTGTGCCAGTATAGTTTTCTGCCAATTTAAAGACTGGTGAATAGCATTCTAAATCAGCCGCAAGGAACAATTCCAATACAGATAGCACAAGGATATTTTAAAATAATTTAAACCTCCAGTATAAACACAACATTTTCTGCAAATAGAAGTGTGGCATTTTCACCATTTCTCAGTTTAGAAATTAAGCATCTGATATAATGACAAGAATAAATGAACATCTATTATTGCACCAGATGACATTCATTTAAACTGAATCTCCGACTCTTCAGTGTGGTACTTCGATGGTTATATTCCTTTGCTTGCATCTGAAAACACACACACACACACACACACAATTGTGAAAAAGCAATTCAAAAATGACTAAAGGCATGTGCTTTTGTATATCAGCAGTACAAAATTCAAGTGTAGCAGTTTTCCAGAATTCATATATCTCATTGTCGCCCTGCACTCTTGATATTTACAGAGATGTGAATCTACATTCATTTTCTGCATACATTCCGAGAAGTACTTTTAAAGCTTGAGCATCCCTCGATCTGGTTATAGAATGTAAGGGGGGAAACTGTACAATAGAACTGGCTTTCTGACACAATCAGAATGTTATGTATAGCATCTCTGCTGCCTAGGTGATAGGAACAGTTTAAATTCACAAACAGACTCTGAGATTCTTGTCTGATTACTTACCATTGGTAGGGGAGATTATTGGTCCAGGGGAAAAAAAAAAAGCTAAGACTACTATCCATCAAGAATCTCTTTGCCCTAAATGTGTCAAACAATTCTGCTTTGTTGTTGGTTTGCTTTTCCCCCCATGAGCCTGGCCTACTTTTTTTTCATTTACCTTTTTGTATAAGTTATTAAATTTTAGCTTTTAGCAATGACCACAGCTATATAATCTCCCTGAAATTTTCTATTTTTTGAGCGTTCCACCAAATCCATTTGTAGTAAATACTAATAAGATATTTGACAGTTTTGCTTTAAATTGAGGCATTATTGCTGATGTTCAAGGGAAAGTTGTATTCTGAAACATCAAAGTGCTTTAGTTTTTCCTGTGACCTCAATAACATTTTTCGAGGTATCTATAGGCAGTCTGACAAATGGAAATGTGGGTAAGAGGAATATGCTGTGCTTTTGGCCTACATATGGGCTAAAAACACACACGCACACTCTATTGTAAGAATAGTCATTAGCATGTTGTTTGTTAAAACACACACACACATAATTGTAAAAACAGTCACTAGCATTTTGCTTCTGCATTGCTAGAATGCAAACTCTTAAATTCTTAATCATTACACAGTGTGCTTATATTCAGAAATGTAACTGATGCTCCAATGATGGACAATACATAATTTTGAAAGGGGTACTGTTAGGAAATGAAACATTTACCTTAATAAATCAGGAGCTAGACCAGGGGCCCCCAAACCCCGATCCGTGGACCGGCACCAGTCTGTGGCATGCCAGAAACCAGGCCATACGAACAAGCAAAGCCTCATGCATGGGATGCAGGCAGCACATGAAACCATACCCCCTCCTGTCCATGGAAAAACAACTCTTCACAGAACTGGTCCCTGATGCCATAAAGGTTGGGAGCCACTGAGCTAGACATACTGTACTTAACAGGCACTGGAAGTTTTTAAGAAGAGATTGGACAGCTTGATCAGGAGATTAAACTAGAAGACCCAAGGTCCCTTCTAACTCTGTTATTCTGTATTCTGTATTTGCTGGGGCTGGAAAAACCGACGTCCTTCACATCGGTTATAAAGAGTTGAGTCAAGAATAAGGTTGTACGGTTGCAGACACAAGCAAATTATTATCTTTTTCTTTTGACCTCTTCCCAAATCATATAGCTTTATATGGAGAACAAGGTTTTGTTTTAAAACAGGAGAATAAAAAAAATGTTTGTATGAAGAATCCTACCCATTCCCATCTGATCATGTGATGGTAGAGAGTATCTGGATTTCTTGCATTGGTGCAGATAGTTTTCCACATCAATGAAAGAAGTGAAATGGGGCAAAAGTTAGTGCGTAAGTGTCGTATTTTAGTTTTCTTTCATTTTGCTCATTGGAATTTTAATTTTTGTTTGATGAATAAATAAATAAAAATAAAAAGAGGCACCAGTGGATAGAAACATAAATTGCATTGGCTGCATTTTTTAAAAGTAGATCTTGACTGTGTATGTCAAAGAGAGAAAAACGGATGATGAAAATGGCTGTGTGTATGTAAATATATTTATGCATATACAGAGAGAGAGAGAGAGAGAGAGAGAGAGAGAGAAATACACACCAACTTGGAAAACAGGCAATCAATAAAGCAGCGCAAAACTGATTAATTGCAGAATGGGTTTGTTTTTTCTTCAAATGTATGTGACTGGATTGTAGGGCTTCATCAGGGGAAAAAAATGCAATGGTGCACTGGTATATAAGTCTAAGTGCTATTGCTATATACTCCACATCTTTTGGACTGTAACTTTTACAAGTGTTTGTCTGTCTGTTTTTTTGTCACTACTGGTTAAAGCCAATTACAATTAAAAACAAACTACCTGGAAGATATAATGGTGCTTGAGCAGTGGTGGGATTCAAATATGTGAACAACCAGTTCTCTGTGTGGATGCCGCTTCCGGAAGTTCATTCTGGGCCTGGGCAACAAAACAAATTAGCTACCAGTTCTGCTGAAGTGGTGCAAATCAGCTGAATCCCACTACTGTGCTTGAGCTATAGGAAAACTGCAGGAAAGTGACAATGAAAATGTTATGTACTGAACTTAATTGGGAACAGGTGCAGGGAGCTGCCCTGAACAGTCAGCAGACCACGTGGCCTGCTGGGCCAGACTTGTTGTCTGCAAGGGCTGACTAGGATGCATTTGAGCGGGAAAATACGTTGCATTCATTGGCTGACAACGCCCCAGGGTGAATGTATAAAAAGGGGCGGAGCCATGTTGTTCTGAGTTCTGTTTAGCTGCAAATAAAGAAGTACCTGTTTGTGAGTCCTGCCTCTTCAATGCCTACTAACCCAAGAAACAGAACAGAAAATGTAATAGAATAAACAGCCCCAATTAAATTATACTTCAGGAGCTACTTAGTAGTAAGGTGCCACCTTCAAACATTTTTATATACAAATATCTTAGCGATATAGCCTTTAAACCACATTGAAAATCCTCTTTTTTGGATTCATGGCATTTGCAATCTCCAGTTCTCTTGTTTTTCCCCAACAGGAGACCTAAATGGCAGGAGTTTTGTGCTGTGGAAATTACCCAGGGGGAAATGTACTGAGATCATCAAAGGTCAAATACTCTGTCAAATAGGTTATAGCTTGTCCCTTTTTTCTCCAGATAAATCCAAGACCAAATAGATTGGAAAGGACAAAAAGGAGAGGTAGAAATGTGATGAACTTGTCCTTAGAGGGGAAGAATGAAAGAATGGAGCAGCAAGAAGGACAGATTTAAAGGTTATTCTGAAAAAGAATACATCGCAGAAGAAATTTAAAAATTGTAAAACTATACAAGTAGGGGGAAAACAGAAATTAACCCTAAAACATATTGTCTTATGGTAGTTGTGAGTGGAAAACAAAGGACAGACAATGGGATCGTGATACAAACACTGCAGCTTTTTAAGGGTTTAAATTGAAATGTCTCTACAGTCTTGTATAAAGTAGATAAAAAGAAACAAGACTGTACAGATCTGGCAGAATAAGGTGCTATTCAGGAATAAACCATTGTTCTGTCAGGAATCTCTAATGCACTAATAAAGCCATCTTTAGTGCGCAAAAAATTATTGAGGTGGGAGACAAGCATTAGAATGAAAATGGGTAAGGCTATGTTATATATTAGAGCAAGTAGATGTGCATATTTTTGCCAATTACAGTGAAATTTTTGTTTGTTTTCTTGCTCAGTTTGGAGTAACCTGCTTCTGCTTTTCAGCAATAGCTATCAACAAGAGTCCTGGGCATCTATGGAGATTGTCAATCATCCAGGTCATGGTTGTCCCAAAGGTGCTTTTCCAAAATGCAACTGAACTTTCTTGGTTGCCTTTTGGAAAAGCACATTTGGGAAGAGTCCTGAGCATCACAGAATAGGTCTTCAGAGCCACAGATAGCTTCACATTCATAGGATAATTATTTATCATATGATAATTTATTACCATACAGGAACTTCAGAACAGATCAAAGCTTAAATGTAGCATGATTCAGAGAGGTGGTGCTAGATTCAGCAAATATTTCTGATACTCTGAAAGGATGACTCGATTAATACATCAGAGGTCTCTGGCTAAATAATACAAGGTGTCTTATAATCGTCCCCATCCACTAACGCTCAATCATACTAGCTGAAAACTGGAAACTATCCCAGAGAACATCAAATATCTGGAGACAACTGGACTGGTTTTGTTGTTGTTTCATTAAAAGTATTCAACACTTTAGTTTCCTTGTCTGGGAGTGGAAGTAAATCTGAATCAGATTTAGTCCGTATTTGGGTGGGAGACCACAAAGGGCTGTAGACTAGAGTGAATTTCAACTTTCAACTTTTTTCATCATCACAAAAAAAAAAAAAAATGCCAAATTGTTTCCATATTGCTGAAAAAACTGGTATAAAGTTACCAGATGTTAAACTTGACTATGGAAAGTTTATTTTTAATTATCTAACTATATTTACATCATTCAAAGTTATCTGTGGTGGGGGAGGCAGATGATGATATATGCATGATTGCACCATCACACAAATAATACACATACTTACATCAGATGTTAGGGTGCCAATAGGTAATGGTGACATTTATGTGACAATATCATTACATACATGCTTTTATTTTGGTGTGATCATCATGATTTGTTGCAAACAGTACTGATAACCTTATGTAGAGGTACAAAGGTAGCACAAGAATTAGAATTAGAATTAGAATTAGAATTAGAATTAGAATTAGAATTAGAATTAGAATTAGAATTAGAATTAGAATTAGAATTAGAATTAGAATTAGAATTAGAATTAGAATTAGAATTGACAATCACCTGCCACATAACACCACAGACTTAACAATTGTCAATAAGAAAGACAGAAATGTCTCATACTGGGACTGGGAGTACCTGGAGACAGCAGAATAGAAGAGAAAGAACTGGAGAAAATTACAAAACACAAAGACCTGCAAATAGAAGTAGAATGACTGTGGAAAAGAAAGGAAATATACTACCAGTGGTGATGGGCATCTTGCTATCAATCCCCAAACATCTGGAGTACCACTTGAACACCACTGAGAAAATCACCATCAGTCAATTGCAAAAAGCAGCTTTACTTGAAACAGCTTACATCCTTCGATGGTACTTCTAATATCATCAAACAACAATATCTGCCTGTCCCTGGTCCTTGGGAAGGATCAATAGGTGGATAAAAATGCCAAATCCAGTCTAAACATCTAGCTGACTATATGAATAACAACAACAACAACAACAACAACAACAACAACAACAACAACAACAACAACAATAATAATAATAATAATAATAATAATAATAATAATAATAATAATAATAATAATAATAATAATAATAATAATAATAATAATAATGTGGTCACTAGGAGTTGGAAACAACGGCAAAGAATCAATCAATCAATTAATCAATCAATCAATCCAAGGACTTGCCTCCCTTCATCTCATATATTTCCTACTTCCCACTTCTCTCAATGCTCCTTTACCCTTTTTTGCCATATTTCTAATATTTTATCCCCGACTTTTCTCCAGTGTACATCTGCTCACTGTTATTTTTCATAATTGACTCATAGATTGTACTGTGTTTGCTGTGTCAGGGATATCCTAGTTTTGGAACTGTGTTTTCTCTGCAGGCACTCTACAAGAGAGGGCCATTTGCTTAACGTTAGCTATGCTGGCCTTATTTGTTTTGATGAAATAATCTGGTTTCTGGGCTAGATCTATTGGATAGCCAGCACACTGCCTTCCTTCAGAACAGGCTCAAGATCTACAGAAAGCAGATGTTTCTTTGGCTTCGGACCCACACACCCCTGCAGTCATTTCAAAGTAGGGTGGAAAAGATATAGCTCCTGAATAAACACAGGAACTTCCTTCCCTGTTAATGCAAACTTGCATATGGGGTGCGAAGTGGTGGCATATACCTCAAATCAGCTTGGATAATGAATGTCATCTCGTTCTTGGAAAGGAAAATTGTAAGCATTCAGTAATAGCACCCTGAGTCATAACTGTTTATTTGTTTCTCCCTCTTCAAACGTCAGCAGCCCAGGGTGGGCGGCTTACAACCTTAGCAGGTGTGAATAATTAAAAATGCATCACACAGGGATGTGCCTTTGATTGTAGCAATGCTCTCCTGCTACAAGTGATTCCAATCAAGGAGATAGAGGGAGGACAGGACCTTTATAAACAGCAGGCAGCCAGTTTATATAACCTTTGTGCAGATTGGGCCTCTTTTCTCAGCACGTCTCTTTCTCAGCTATAATGACTCTCTAGCGATAACAACTGTGAGTTTTAAAGCCTGCTGCCTGTCTATTCAGCAACAACCAGAGCTGGCGGTTTTTGAAGGGGGGGGGCAAGGTCAAAGGTAGGCTTTTGTGCACAAAAATAAATCATAGCTAGGAAAGCAAAGACTCATAGAAACTTTGCTGGGGCGTTTCTGTTCCCATTTATGTTTGCATCACCCTTTAAAAAAGGAGCAGATTTTCACATATGGTGTCCTAAATGCACATACCGAGTTTTAAATCAATCTACAAATGCTTTCTGCACCTTATCTTTTCCAGATGATACTGGCTTTGGGAGGTGGGGTGGGGGGGTTGGACTTGGATCTGCCTCATGGTTCCTTAGACCTGAATGCTAGCTTTCATTTCCATGTCTTAGTCCTCGGAGGAATAAAATGTCTTTTGTTTTTCTGTACCTTTGAACTAGAAATGCAGAGCTAAACCCTTCCCAAGTCACCCACAGAGACAGTCAAGAAGTCTCTAAGCAAAGCCTTCGCATGCACAATTGTATGCACATTGACTTGCCAATGAGGGAACATCAGCAATAAATCAGGATTCTTGCTTATGTGGAAGACAGTGTTCATATAACTGCACTTCTGAAGATTTTCTCTACAAATATCCATCATGTCCAGATGTCCTAAGGAGGTAGATTCCTTTGAACTAAACAGCAGTGGAATGGCTTAACAGAGACCTTAGTCGGTTTTGAATATCAGTGTTATCCTGTATTTTTTTTAAAAAAAATGTGAAGAATATTGTGTTTATTTTTCATATATAGCCTACAATATAGTTTGCAAGCAATTATAGTTAATTTTTTAGAATCCCTAGTAGAAAAAAGAGAGAAAAGCAATAGGATTCAATCTACAGAATTGCAAGATGCTTGTATAAAAACTGCAGAAGTTAGATTTTTCTGACTTTCTTTGTCTTTGTGTGCGTGTGTGTGGTGTATGTGTTCCTTTTCTTAAAAATGTCCAAACGATCTAATGCCAAACATTCATTACTAAAATACACATCAAAGTACTCTCTGGGCGTAGAAACATGTTTTTATTACTAGCTATATAAGTGTAAGCACAAGTGTTATGAATGCTTGAAGAACATCTGAACAGTAATCGCAGTTGCAAAGTGATAAAACTGTTTGCTATAGCAGCAGAAGACCAAAGATAAGGGATTTCTTAATAGACAACATATCTCATAAAAGTTCTATACAGGAAGCACTGGCAGTCACTGTGCAGCAACATTTCTCTGATTTGTGTTACTTTGAGGAGCATTTATAGGCAAAAGCCAGATTTATTGGGAGAGACTTAAAAGAGGGAATGTGAAGAAGTACAGCAGTAACAGTATCAGTTGCAAACAGCACAGGCAGCTGGCAGAAGGGATGAGAAGAAATGATACATTTTTCTTCCTGTATGGGTCATTGAAGCTCGCCAATTTTGTTTGTTGGAGTATTGACTGGCACAAGCAACTCAGTATGCTTGGCAGGAGATGATGGGGGTGGAGCAGGCCCAAAAGGTCCAACAGATAAAAGGGGGAAAAAACTGGCAGCTATAAAAAGATGTTTTGCTGCCCAAGGCAGCAGTTCAAGATAAGACCTGTATTCCATACAGAGATAATGAGCAACCTGAATCTTATTTCACCTCTGGAGCTTAGACAATAACTGCCATCATGATTAGAGATGTGCATATGCCTAACTATGCATATCTACACTTATACCTGTAGCTATGCACAGCAGTGAAAGTTGTATAACCTTGCTATAAGGCTTGCCAGGTGAGCAATAGGTTCAGAGTATGCCTCATTTGCAATGCCACATTTGCAATTACCAGCTTGCAGTGCCACATTTCTTGGGGAGAAAAAAAAAATACCATTCTGAAAATTATTCAGGATTCAGGCTGACAGCAAGGCAGAACTCACTGTTTGCGTTGGAATATGAGAATCCACGCAAAGACCAAATGAAAGAGCTGGTTGAATGGGCAATGTTTGAACTAAATGAAAACATACAGGTAGTTCTTGAGTTACGACCACATTTGAGGCTGGAATTTCCATCGTAAAGCAGTGCAGTCATAAAGTCAATCATCAGAAGTCCAGACCCAATTTGTATGTTTCTCTGACACTTCAGTGTGTTACTTTGCCTTGAAGCAAAACTACCAGCTCAGATAGATAGCAATAGCACTAGCACTAAGACTTATATACAGCTTGACAGTGCTCTACAGCCCTCTCTAAGCAGTTTACAGAGTCAGCATATTGCCCCCAACAATCTGGGTCCTCCTTTTACCAAGCTCGTAAGGGTGGAAGGCTGAATCAACCTTGAGCCTGTGAGACTTGAACTGGACTGAGCAGTGAGTTAGCCTGCAGTACTGCATTCTAACCACCGCTCTACCACAGCTCTTTATTTAGATCAGGGGTCTTCAAACTTGGCCCTTTTATGACTTGTGGACTTCAACTCCCAGAATTCCTCAGTCAGCGTGCCTGGCTAAGGAATTCTGGGAGTTGAAGTCCACAAGTCATAAAAGTGCCAAGTTTGAAGACCCCTGATTTAGATCAACCCCACTTCAATACTCAAATACTTTGGCCACCTAATGAGAAGGAAGGACTCACTGGAGAAGAGCCTAATGCTGGGAAAGATTGAGGGCAATAGAAGAAGGGACGACAGAGAATGAGGTGGCTGGATGGAGTCACTGAAGCAGTAGGCGTGAGCTTAAATGGACTCCAGAGGATGGTAGAGGACAGGAAGGCCTGGAGGAATGTTGTCCATGGGGGTGCAATGGGTTGGACACGACTTCGCAACTAACAACAACAACAGCAACAACACTTCAATACTTTATGAGAAGGAAGAACATTGCCTCTAACACTTTGTCAAGCATGTCACCACTGTTGCTCACACAGCCAAGGCAGATAGTAACCATTTCATACATTTCAAGTCTGCCGGCTAGGTTTTGCTGTTTCAAAAAAAAGTATAAGTTAATTGACTCTATTAACAGTTTATTAAAATGAGGTTTTGTGACATCACAAGCAGTATGGCTATGGCAGTGAAATTTCATGCAACAAAAAATGTTTAAGGAACAACAGTATTTCTCAACCATAACAACTTTAAGACACCTGGACTTTAACTCCCAGAAATGCCAAACAACATTTTGGGGAGTTAAGGTGTTTTAAAGTTGCTATGGTTGAGAAACACTGTTGTTCCTTATAAATTTTTGCTATATGAAATTTCAGTGCCACAGCCATACTGCTTGTGACATTGTCATAAAACCTCAATTTTAATAAACTGTTAACAGAATCAGTCAATTAATAGTTTTTTTTTTGAAACAGCAAAACTGAACCAGCAGATTTTTAAAGTTGCCGAAGTTGAGGAACACTGGTCTAAACTCTAGGCTTTGCTTGCATGTCTGCTTACTGTATTTCTGCCAGAACTTGCAATCCTCCCAAATCAAAGCTTTCTGTGTACTTTCAACCATATCCTTTATCCTTGAACCTGTTTCTACCAAATCTATGAGACTACCCAAATTCAATCAAATATTAAAGTAGCTTGTTGGACACTGAATATTCTGAAGATATTTTAGGCTTGCATATGAATATTGATATGTGCACTACAAGTTAAAAATGAGGGTCAAAAATTTAACTATTCTTTTGTGAACACTAAAGTTGGATTAAAATTGCATCTTAATTAATCTAATGATAATTGAGATTTAATCTGTAAGACCACCCAGTTTAAATGGATATACTACAATATTACTCATCTGATAATACATTAAATTATGCACCATAGGATTGCATTTGTTAACACGTGCATGAAGGCCCTCATTGCTTTATTTCTCAATGATGCAAAACAGTGAAATGAATTAAGAGAAAACTAAATTTTCCTATAACTTTTCCATACCAATACAAATTAATTACAACTTTCATTTATAAGGAATGGCTGTCATATAGAACAATAGGACAGTATTAAAGATTAATCAAAAATCTAAACAAATAAAAATAATGGAACAAAAGAAGGCTAATATAGAAAAAATATTTTCTTATAAATAACAGAAAAAAAGAATTCAGTATTCACATTATAAACCAACCTTTCACTATCTAATACTTTTCACATGTACTGAACTACCTTGTATCCTAGTAATGAGAAGATCTGTAGTCCAAGACAATTGAAATTATTGAACAATGTTGCTAGAAATTATAAAAATGCGTGTTTTTCTTCCCACTATCTCTTCAGGGTCAAATTCTGACTTTCTGTACAGAAGATAATGATTTTTCTGTCAGAAACAGGTTTTTGGAATCCTATGTTTCTGAATGTTTCTCTAAATGCTGAAATGGATAACTATCTCTTGAAATAGCTAAATACACATAACTCGGAGAATTTAAGCTTTGATAGTGTCATTTCTCTAATACTCTTAAATGTTAAAATGCCTGGTTCTTTATGCTTTGGGGAAATCCATACATTCTCTTTCTTTAAAACTGGTGTGGCCAATTTTGCTCATATACAGTTATGCGATCCTAGATCATCACATTTTTGTCCACTTGGCAATGTTGGGTGAGAGCTATAGATACTCAGATTGATACACGCAGGCAGCAATAGACTTTTGTAGTATGCTATGAATTTATAATGTTGTCAATGGACTTAAATAATTATGAATTGACAGTCAAGCATTAGAACCAGTATCTAGAAATTAATATGAGTGAAAAGCATTTGGTGTGACCTGGTACATGAAAATTAAAAGGAAAGGGGGGGAAATTCATCCCATTGAAAAGAGTAACATCTTAACTAAAGAAAAAGGTCACGTGTCTTGGGTTGTAGAAGATAACATTAGATGTTGGCATGAAGATGATTTGGAAGCAGGCAGTCTTGTAGCTTTCCTAGGCCCAAATATTTTTGGTGCTTTGTCTGGAATAACTGGGAGCCTATTTGGCATACCAGCTAAAGATATCTAACTAAAAACCAGGAGACAGTGAATACTATTCTTGGTTAAGGCTATTCTTTCTCTCGATCCTAGGAAGCAGACAATATTGCCTAGAAAACTGCATGGAGCTATAGTTTAGAAACACACGTTGATAAATGTAGTATTTTATTGATTCCTTTGAAATAAATAAGACATACGTGCACTGGCATAGGAAAGAAGATACTAAGGAAATCTGCATAAATGGACTGGTTTCAGTTGAAAATGCAGTGATGGTGCATGAAGAATTTCATTTAAATTTTAGCCCCTAAAATGTCTAGACCAGAGGTGGCACTCAGAGCCCTCTCTGTGGGCACGTGCGCCGTCGCCCCAGTCCTAGGCCTTCAGCTGGGTTTTATAAAACCTTTTCGCTTTAGGCCTCCACCGCCATGTGCAAAAAAAAAAAAAAGGTTCAATCAGTCAATTTCAACTTCTCGCGGGGAAAAAAAAGATCTTGCAAAGTTGGAATTGATTGATTGAACTTTTTTAGTCCACCCAGTCTGCCGTTACCACCGCAGCCACACCCAGCCAATGGGCCACACCCACCGGCACTCGACGATGCATAAGTGGGTTTTGGGTTGCAGTTTGGGCACTCAGTCTCTAAAAGGTTCGCCATCACTGGTCTAGACCTTAACATTTCAAAGAAAATTATACTGGCAAAGTCTTGTAACCAGTTTAACATGCTCTATATGTGAATTGCTATCACATATATTCAAAATATTGACATTAAAGTACCTTCATTCCAAAAAGAGTGTGATTATCTTTTCCTACAATTACATAGTAATAACAAGTACTATAAATGTAGGATATTTACAAATGAAAACCTTGAAGTAAAATGTGGTAGAGTAACTATGAAGCTTTGGGGAAGATATTCAGATGCTATGAGGTACTTCTAACTTGCAGATATCAGTATCATGCAGGCACTGGTTTTCCTTATGACACTCCATGGAAGTGAAAGTTGGACTTTGAAAAAGCAGGATAGAAAGACTATGGACATTTTTGAACTCTGGCATTGGAAATGACTCCTGAGAATATTATAGATTGCCAAAAAAAAAAACCCTAATAAATGGGTCATCAAATAAATCTATTTAGAGTTCTTGCTTGAGAAATAAATGATTAGACTCAAATTGTCATATTTTGAACACATTTTATGGAAACTTAGCTCCCTTGAAAAGCCTATAGTTCTGGGAAAGGTGAAAGGAAAGAGAAGAAGGGGACAACTCACAGCAAGATAATTGACTCATTTATAGCAATGATAGCTTCTCCTTTGGAAGACCTGAAGGGGACAGATTGTCATGGAAAAGAACTATCTTAGATGAAGTCATTAAGAGACAATTTAATAGGACATTTTCTGTTTGTTTCACAGCTCCATAAAAAAATAAAAATTTACTCAGGTCAAGTTCAATTTCTAGAGCACACACTGTATTTTCTTGGTGATAGTATGGACATGGTTTATCTATCGTTTCTTTTTTTTTCTTCCAGGATATTGGGAGGACAGAGGTGTTATTTCCCATTCTATCTGCTCTCTCCATGTGGTCTCCCATTCAAGTACTAATCATTAAAACCCTATGAATCAGTAATGTTTTATGGTATCAGAGCACACAATATTGTCTAATGAATACTTTGCCCCCTCCCCTCTATATTCTTGCTTATTTGCTAGACTAAATGAAGTACAAGCACTTAATTATTTAAGGAGCTTTTTGATCTAAGCACATAAATGCATGGGTGCACACTCAAAAGGATAAAAGATGAAGTTAACACTTTTTCTACATCTGTCAGCACCATCTCTGATTACGTTTGATCACTTTTAAAGTGACTGCAAGCATATGGCATAGTTTACAGTTATGAAAGTAGATTCGGTTCATCAGCTTCTTTACTTTTATCTATTCTTTGTATCACTCATCACAGATAATCACTATGTAAGTGAGACGGTGTTTTATAATTCATCCTTGGCAGGACTGTATATTCTTCTTGTCAGCCGGGTATAGCATGAACTCTCCCAGGTTTATTGCCAGTTTAATGCTAAGTAATGAACTAGCATTCACATACATTTTCAGAACAAGCAAAATCCAGTCTGATCAATATATAATATAGCGCTATATTTTAAATTAGAATGAGAAAAGCAGACCAAACATGCACCTTTTTCCAATTATTTAGGAAGTAAAATTGAGCTTTGAAAGGACAAAAAACAGTGATGTGGTTTGTTTTCCTTTTTTATATAAGGAACTGTTGCAGCTCTCTGATCTAAATGATTTGACAATTCTGTCTCTTTCTTGTCCCAAATCTCTTGGTGGGAATGACATAGGCTCATTCCCATTCAGTTTCTTATCTCCCTATTTGAATGCCAAGAGTGACCTAATCATTCTTCTGCATATTTTTTCCTGGACTATCAGTTTATAAGGATTGAGAAATGCATAGTAATTGCTTATGTGTTATGTGAGATTCAGATTTCAAATTCAAATTCAGAATAGAGCTGAAAGGGACCTTGGAGGTCTTCTAGTCCAACCGACTGCTCATGCAGGAGACCCTATACCATTCCAGACAAGTGGCTTTCCAGTCTCTTCTTAAAAACCTCCAGTGATGAAGCACCCACAACTTCTGAAGGCAAACTGTTCCACTGATTAATTGTCCTCACTGTTAGGAAGTTTCTCCTTAATTCCAGGTTGCTTCTCTCCTTGATTAGTTTCCATCCATCCATTGTCCTGCCCTGGGGTGCTTTGCAAATAAGTTGACCCCCTCTTCTTTGTGGCAGCCCCTCAAATACTGGAACATCGCTATCATGTCACCCCTAATCCTTCTCTTCTCCCAACTAGCCATACCCAAATTCTTCAACCATTCTTCATATGTTTTGGTCTCTAGGCCTTTAATCGTATTAGTTGCTCTTCTCTGCACTTTTTTCTTTCCATACTTTTTTCCCCTTTCCATACCTTGCATTTCTTTCCATATTCAATCACACCACTGTTAAAAAAAGTTCTGGTACTTTGGGAATAGGTAATCACTGTTTTCCTCGACTTGTAATGGAAGATGGCAAAATGTTGAAGCAAATGGGATTTCCTTTTTCTTCTGTGATAGAGCCAGTACAGAAATGCTGTACAGTATGCAGCTACCAATATTTGATGATTCCTTGAAGTCTTCATTTGATTCAGATTAACATCATAAGACAAGGTTCTGATGCTTGTAGTAACTGAACAATGTTTTCATCCTTAATTTAAATTAGAGGCAACAATACTACTTTACACTACAAGGCTTAGTGAAGGGTTATCTAAGCACTAACTCATAGATGTCACTTTTGCAGAAACCCGACATTCTTAATAGCTCAGCAATTAGTTTTGTTTAGATGAATAATCTGATCTTCCAAGATCAAAGGAAATCTACATTCCTTTTTTGTTTTCACCCTTAGAATTCTGATTGTTTAGCTTGGAATGCAGAAAATGTTAAATACACATTCAAACTCTTATCAGTCTGTGCAGTGGTCAATTACAAAAATGGATTGGTATAAGTATCAACTGTTCATTTCTTGATGTTACTAAAGTTAGTTTTAACAAAATTATCTAAAGTTCTTTAAAGACAACTTGAGCATTGAAACTATTGTTAATGTTGCTGGAATTAAATGCTTCTCTAATGTAAGGATTGTTTCTCTATGATTTATAAAAATTCACAGTATCTTCCTAAATAGAATTACAAAATTATGGGTCAGCCATGTTTGTGATGGTGAATTGGGCCTTCAAATCATATAGTGATTCTGATGATTTGCACAGCCATGCAGTTTTCATGGCAGCAGTAAAATAATTATTTGCAATTACCTTCTTGATTTATAATGTTCAGTTTATCCTAAAGCCTTGTGACTTCCTGGGGGTCCTCCTAAACAAGTCTTTGAAATTAGCTAAAGTTGACGAGTTGTTACCAATAGCATCACCAATGTATATGATGATAAAGATGATTAGCGAGGGGGAATCAGTGGTGTATATAGTCAGTGATCACTACTGAATTTAATGATAAGGGCGTTGAACAAGGTTTTATCAGGCAGCTACCAAAACTACTCTTAGGCCTAGATCAACTCTTCCCTTTTTTCCCCTTGAAAGGTAACCCAAAGTAGCAAATTCAACAATATTTAGCATTGTTATTGACTATGTAGGAATGGGGGGTGGAGTAACGAGACAAACTGAAGTGGGTCTAGTTTGGGAGTTGGAGTTAGAGTTCATTCATCCTATTGTTTACCATGAAAGGAAATAGACAATATAGACAATAGAACACATCTTCAAGACTTTTGAAATTAAAATTTTTGAAGTTCGCCACTTTCAGATCCTTGCCTAGATTTTCATCAGAACTTTTTCTCCCTAGAGTCCAGCAATCCAAATACACAATACTGGGCAGGTAAAGAGGATTCTATCTGTACTGATTGATTTCTGCCTCCCCTTGATTCTTTGTCTGAACTTCTTTTGTAGTGGCTTTACTTGCACTGATGATTTGTTTCTAAGGTGATAATGGCCCTATGATTTTTGTTCTTAAAATCCTTTCCATTTAATGAGGAGTAGAGGGGGAGTACTACTTCCTTATGTCAATGTGAGCATTTAAAGTAATCAAGAAAAGTCACTCAAAAAATTAATAAATCCATTAATAAGTTAGAAAAACTAAGTAAGCCAGATCCTATCAAATATTATTTGCTGTGATCCTGCAGATATTGGATATTTATGGGTAATATTAGTTAATATAAGTCATTTTTGCAAACTGCAAAATATTCCATACTAGTAACACATCAAATATACCTATAATCCATCCTTTCTTTTCATAGTAAACAGATCAAAGAGCCTTCCTTCCTTCCTTCCTTCCTTCCTTCCTTCCTTCCTTCCTTCCTTCCTTCCTTCCTTCCTTCCTTCCTTCCTTCCTTCCTTCCTCCGCCCTCAACAAGATATCCCATGCACATACTTTTTTGTTTAATTTCATCAAAAGAGCTATGGTGGAAACAAATCATTTCAAGATTGCTCTTTTGGAATTTTTGCATGTGTATCAGAAAAGGATTCTTTGAACAGTCCCAAAGGCATGGGAAGGACAAATGAGCCTAATCCTATAATACTGATGCCAGCACAGCTCAGAAAGGGTGGGAAAGGTTCTGTATATTTCCTAAAAGCCAGTCATTGGATCTGTTTAATGAATATATAAAGATCAAAGTAGAAATGCAAACATGGACTGTCCTTTGTCATTCTTCAGTAATACCTCTGAGGTCATTAATTGTCTTTGATCTGTTGCCTGTCCAGTTGTCAGCCAACATACTGGTTATCATCTACCCGTGAAGTTATCCTGATTTTTAAAAAAATTGATCCTTTCAAGTTCAACTTCTGTTTCGCATTTTTTCATTTTAAGATTGCATGAAAGTTGTCTTCCCACCAACTGTGTTTAATTGTGTGAAGTGATATGTATATATGGGGTAGAATAAGGCATAGGAACTGAAAGCTGTATCAGATTGCATGTTATAGCTGCAATTATACCTGCAGTTCTAGAGTTTGTTTAAATGTTGTTGTTGTTTTTTTAAAAAAACAAAACCCTTCCTGATGGTAAGATCTGTACAACAATGAAAAAGTCTATCTATTGAGGTTCTTCATCTCTGCAGCTTTTTAGAAAGAGAATGGATTGGACAGCTTTCCTCATGGATAACTATTTACTTAGTTAAATTAATTTCCTGTACATTGTAGAGATTTGGATCAGATGATCCTTATGGTCCCTTCCAATTCCACAATTCTATGATTTTACCATAACACAGAACAAGATCAAGACTTCACAATCCAAGCAAACATCTAGATGGGGAACAATTCAGAAGCCTCCTTAAATTCCTTAGTTTTACTTTTCCCACAAAATATTTTTTCAAGCATCATTAATTTAAAAAATTAAAGTTGATAACCAGATAAAATTCTTACCAATTAGATTCTTAGCATGAAGTTGCTAAATTTGCTAAAGAAGTTGTTAAAGTTGAAGAGCTTCTCAGAATAGACATGCCTAATTCACCTAATTCACAAAGATAACTGAACCCAGTTTTGTAATTCCTTATTTTTAGATTTGTTCAGTCTCAAATTCTTCCTTTTTTATTTATGAAGATATTGTGAATTTTTATAAATCATAAAAAACAAACCAGACATTTTTCACAATTAATATCATAAATACTTTAACAATTATAAGAATATGGGACTTTTTTCAGAGCACAGATTTGTATAGTTGTTATATTTCTTCTCAGCAGATTAAACAGCCAAAGATGTGTGGATGTTTTTGTGAAATATAGGTATAAACTGAAATCTGCTTTTTAACTCAGAGATTCTTACAGCCTCATTTCTTTGCAAGAAAAGTTTTTGGGGTTTTTTTTAAAAAAAATGCATAATTGTTTAAAGTAACAGTGAGTGTTAGATAATGCAATATATTTCATACCCACTGGTGGTTGATTTCTTTCAACAAGTGGTCTCATACACCACTTGAAAAGATTCCAACACTTTAAAGTGCATACATCCCTTCACACTGATAGAATTTTGCAACGTGTTAAGCAAATTCTACATCTTAAGTCATGCAATTTCTTATTTTTCTAGACAATTGTACTAAAATATTTTCCCTAAGATCTATATTTTCTTTGTAGACTTAAGTTCTAGTCTCCTCTTTAAAGAATAAAAAATGTTTGCCAAAATCTTTTCCATTGATTCAAAAAATGAAGTGCAGATTCTGGACATCAAATTCAGTTAAGGCTTTCTTAACCAAAAGTATGTCTAAGACCTTATCTGTCTACCATAACTGTTACTGGAGATATGAGTTTGATCAAAGGTGGCAGATTCTAAGCAGACAGCATTCATGACGAACTAAACCTATTTTCTCCTCTTTTAGAGCAAGGAAACCTTTTTGGATCTGGGCAGATTTGGGATTTTGAAAGCGTGGGTGTGCTGTGATTACTATGGCAAAGTCAATAAACATCCAAAGGAAAACTGGAAGGGTTCCCTTCCATTACCCTTCTACATCAGCAGGGTTTTTCTACCACCCTATTTTACCTTCTTTTTCCCATGTAAGGGTGGACACATGTATAAACAAAGGACTGGAATGGACCACCACATATTTTATTTTCTAAGAAGTTATATTCATTTTCTTAGTACTTTCACGTTCTGTAGTTTTTTATGGGACCAAACACATCCTTGTAAATAAAGGTGATGCTGCCTGCTCATACTTTGCTTTGTAAGCACATCAAGTTCCTGTCTAATGCATATCTTAATTAATGAGCCTTTTCTTTAAAAGAGAGAGGAAAAGTGCCATGCTGGGCACCATAGAAATATTGACAGATGCAGTGGTTGCCTTCTCCCAATTTAGAATTTTCCAGCTGTTAAAAATGAAATGAAATTTTCCAACTAAATACGATATGAGGTACTTGTTCACTTTACACAGTAGCATAATTGCCCCTACTTTATCCTGCTTTGGATTACATCGTTAGAGTGTGAGCATTTTTGTAGTCTAACTACCTCCAATAATTGTCCAGCATGCAAGAAGGCACTAAGATGCTTCTTATAGATTCTTATAGATTTCCAAGACAAAGGAGAAAATTAATTCCAAGCATAAAGGTGAGTAAGGATTACCACTGAAGGTTACTGACTGCTCCATTACCATGAAGTGGATAGCAATAGCAATAGCACTTAGATTCTGTAATGCTTCATAGTGCTTTACAGCCCTCTCTAAGTGGTTACAGAGTCAGCATATTGCCCCCAACAATCTGGGTCCTCGTTTTACCGACCTCAGAAGGATGGAAAGATGAGTCAACTTTGAGCTAGTCAGAATCGAATTCCTGACAGTGAGCAGTGAGTAAGCCTGCAATACTGCATTCTAACCACTCCACAACCATGGCTCTTTGGATGATGATGCTCTGTTGCCAATCCAGCAGGGAATGAATCATCTCGAGTCGGAGATATCCCATATAAATTGCAATGATTAAAAAGAAATAATAAAAAACCTAAACAGGTGTTGCAATGGTGCATCCTGATATCAAAAATGCATGTCTCAATCTTGGCCCAACCTCTTGGTCCTCCTGGGGATGTCTGTAGCTGCAGCATGAATATTGCAAAAGAGAGGAAAACAATGAAGCTTATCTTTCTCTGGGGGTTGCAGCTTAAGACTCTGCTTCCATCCTACTAATGACAATGAGAAAGTAGCATCACTGAGTAGGGTTATTGAGAGTTACTTCCCTCCTTCCAGCAGTCCAGCAGAAGATTAGGACTTCTCCTCTGCCATTTGCTATTAGGCAGAAGGGACTTGTTTTCTGCTGCCCAGCTAATGACTGATTAGCTATATGACAAGACAAATGGGTCATGTTTGCCTTTCACTGGAATACAGCAACTGTTGCTAGAGTTCCCTAGACCA
The DNA here is from genome assembly GCA_023970755.1 of Azemiops feae. Lineage (NCBI taxonomy): Eukaryota > Metazoa > Chordata > Lepidosauria > Squamata > Viperidae > Azemiops > Azemiops feae. Next base: position 5,381,348 of record JALGBA010003980.1, read on the forward strand.
GGGGTCCTCAACCTTGGCAACTTTAAGACTTGGTGGACTTCTGGGGGTTGAAGTCCACAAGTCTTAAAGTTGCCAAGGTTGAGGACCCCTGCCCTAGACTACTGTCAAGTCGAAGCTAAGCAGGTTTCAATTCCATTGATTTTAGGGGAGAGAACTAAGAATATTCTTGACAGAAGTAAGAATATTCTTTAGTCTGGCTGAATTTGTCATATGTATTTTACATACCTTTTGGTGACTGGAATATAAGTCACCAGAATAAGTCACTATCAAGGTGATTTGCAAAAGAAAATCTACCATACTAGAAGCCTTAAGCAAATAGCAATGTTGCCTTTTACCCCATGAAAGAGCACACATGCAGGAAAGTGCAGGGAACAATAAACCTAGCTTTACAAGGCTCTAGTTAATAACAGATGCAGCAACACATGTGTGCCAAAGCCAGCTTTCTGTGCTGTAGGAGGCAGCTACAGTGCATCACAGGAAGCATAACAAGATGAAAAGTGTGAGTTTCAGGAGAATTTCAAAGGACCTTTGAATGGAGAAAGCACATACAGTGCATTCCCGAGAGAACACGGTGACCTACCCTTCGGGACTAACCATTAACTGAAATCCACGTTTTAATACTGAACCTTTTTACATCTTTTATGGGTCACAGTGACTTCAGAGGATTTACAATAATTAGACGGTAATGGCTCACTAACAATGCATTTTGCTATTTATGCAAAGAGAAAGAAATGGGCTATGCAAATCTTTAGACTTCATTCCACCAAAAAGTGCTTTGAAGGGCCTAGGGATACAAATATCTCACTTGTGTTCACATACTCTTTGGGGGTAACTTGGTGACCACAAAAGGCACCTGGCAAGAGCCTCTTACCTGCCAGATGACAAGGAGACTGTTTGGAGAGTTCGATAGCAAAGTTGGCAATGTGGTGCAGGCAGAGATGGAACAGGGTGGACTCATAGTGCCGTGGTTATACCAGCCTGGATCCTGCTGCTCAGCCCCTGGATCTTCTCCCCTTATCAAACATGTTATGCACCCCAGGGTTTGGGACCTTTTCTTACCGCAAGCTGTGATATCAGCACTTAATGCTATTATTAATATGAGAAGGCACTTTTTGATCTCTGTCCTTGTCAGTTTCTCCCATAATCAGAACCTGTCAAATGAATCACTTTCGGAGATAAGGTCAGTGAATACAGCTCAGAGTTGTTTTTATATATCCACTGGTATATTTCTGAATGAGAGCTTTCAAAGTAAGAAGCAAACCTAATATTTTTTAAAAATGTAGACCCACTGATATACCATTATTGGATATTCCAATTCTGTATTCCATAAGTCGTAAATATCATTAATTTTAACTTTTTTCCCATTTCCGGCATAATTCTGATTTTAAATTAAAGAAATAGATTTAATCAAAATTGATAGTATCAGGCTTCTTTGAAGCAACTAAAGCATTGGGTCCATATCGAGAAATCAAGATGTGCTTAAGCTGAATTTATTGCCACTGTTATGTATTTGGCAAAAGACATTTCTATCTGTACTTGTTGAAAATCATTACAATAATGATCACACAGTACAGTACTTGCTTAAAAAAACACTATTTCAGACTTTGTCCATCTAGCATGCCTTCCTACTATAGAGCATGTCTTCCATCTATTTTTAAAGTAAAGTTGTTCCATGAAGTTAAATATTCATGAGACACAGCATCAAAAGTAATTTACAGAGCCCAAATATGTCCAATTGCATGTAAGCCAGGAAGTGAAAAACTTTTTTTGTTATTTGGTCACTTAAGTCATTGCCATGATCTTAATAGGGATAATAAGGCTATACAATATCTTTCCAATAAAGCCCATATTCAATCAAATTCTTATTCCACCTAAATACAGATGATAAAATATATTAAAACCTCTTTCTTCAAGAGGTACTCCTAACTTAGCCAATTAAATCTTTGATAGTCTGTTTTGCCATATAAATTTAATATAAATTTATTGAGTTAAATGAAATACCTGCTTGAAATTAATATTGGAGCATCCCTTAAAAGATATATCAATAAAGGAGTAATATTTATTTTAGCAATATTAACCTTACCCTTCCAACTTAATGTAATTTAAATCCACTTATTAATATCCACACCAAATCTTATCTATAACATTTGACATACTAATTTTCACATATTTGGAAATATTTTTATATATCTAAATATAAAATTTTAATGTGTTCTATGTGTATGACAAAACCAGAAATTTTACAATGATTTATCAGTTCCCAAAGGAGGTAAATTAGCTTTTTTTTAAAAAAAATTATAATCTGAATATACCTATTCAAGTTAGAAAACTAAGAAGAATAGTTAACTAGCATTGCCAAAATATTATGAAGGTACAAAAATATTATATATTATGAATTCATCAATACAATACTAGTGAAATCATTGAGAAAAATATCAATTCCCAATGGGACTATGACCTTTTTACATATTATGCAGGGGTGAATTTGCAAGGAAGTTAAACCATTATGAAATTAAAAATGCCAAATTTCATTGAAATCAAACTTTGACTTTGACTTTTATTAAAATACCTACCCTTTTTGTTTATAAACAGAATGGGTTAAAGCTTAAAGTAAAACTAAATTATGAGGGATGAAGTATACCACATTTTAGATCAAACTTTTTTCAAGATATGAACTTTTGACTGTAGAAGATACAGTATTCAAAAAAAAATTAGTAAACCTTTGCTAACACAATTTAACTAACATACACAACTGGGCCCATTTTCAAATTTCTCTGATGATAGCACTTAACATACAAATAAATACATCTATCAGTAGTGCAAAACTGACATGAGATGGGGTGAGAGATACTGCTTACAATGATAAAATGCAAGAAGATAGACTCTAAAGATAAATTATGTATCAGGGCTGGGCATGCTTTGAGATTAACTCAGAAGAAGCTCCTTAGATCTCGTATGAGTACAGCATTTCTCTTTGCTATTCATTAAAGTAGCCCATCTTTCCTTAGAAGTTGAGAAAAGGTTCTTCTGCTTTATTTTATTCATTTGATCAAATTATAAGCAATCTTAATAATTTTGGAAACTTTAGGCAACATACAGCAATCTTATGAATACATTTTAAAAAGTAAAACAGAAAAAAAAACAGTTACCAACAGTAACAGTCACCTTAGGGAAACTATACCCCAAACATGCATGCGCGTGCGCACGCACACACACACACACACACACACACACACACAAATGGGGTTGCCAATTGCCCTACTCAAGAATCTAATGAAATAGACAGAGCAACAGAGTCATGGCTATGGAGACTCTGAAATGGAAAGCTGTCCCAGAGAGCAAGGCATAGAGATGTTAAGCAAGGTTCAGGTGTTGCTCGGTAAAAATAAGGGGACGGAGTCCTGATGCCCCTTGATAAGCCAAACGCATTTATTCAGCTGAACAAAGGGGGGTCCTTCCTCAAGTTGGAAGAACCCCGAACACAATGTAAGGCAGATATAGATAGACTTCTAATTTCTACTTAGTTACATAAGAGGAAGCTAGCACACAGCAGATAAGGTCACAGGCTTAATCCACAGGCTTGTGGTTTCTTATGGAACTTTCCACAGCCTCTAAGGCCTGCTGAGGCCTGAACTTTAGTTCTGTCATCTCAACATATGTCCCTTTTTACCAATCATCAAACCAATCATCAAACTTATCAGATTCCTGATCAACAGAGAAGATCCGCCTCTGAGATTACCTAAACTGGCATTGCTTTCTCAATGCAAAGAGCAGGCCACCGCTGCGAGATCTTCTAGGATGGGCAGAAATAATGGATTCCATAAATGTCCAGGCCCTGAATCATGAAGGCTTTTATAGATGACAATCAGAATCTTGAAACCAACTAATGATAAGTTCCATTCAAAAGGAAGAGAGGCACATAGGCAAAATGACTCACACAACTGCATTCTGGACCAGCTATAGTACCTTGGTCCTCAAGGGCAGTTCCAAGGGCAGTGAATTACAGTTATCCAGACAACAGTTGATTGAGGTGTGAGTGATCACAAGAAGGACCTCCTGATAGGGAGTAATTGATACCTAGGTCAATCTGTGTCCCTCCTGATCATGACTGTCATCTGCTCCTTCAAACAGGAATCACAGTTCCAGAAGGAATTCAAATTATGCATCAGTTCCCAGTGACTAGTGAAGTGCAATCCCATCAGATGGAAAATGCTCAGAAGCAGGGGCCCTGAATCTACAGTTCAGATTGCTAGCATTGAGCCTGAACCTGTTCCTCCCCATCCAGTTTATAAAAGCCCTCAAGCACTGGAACAGATAACTGCTATCATCATCTGATTGTCTAGTCAAGATAAACCTGAGTATCATCCATGTATTGATGAGTCCTGATCAGTGGTGGGATTCAAATATGTGAACAACCAGTTCTCTGTGTGGATGCTGCTTCCGGAAGTCCATTTTGGGCCTGGGCAACAAAAAATTAGCTACCGGTTCTGCGGAAGTGGTGCAAACTGGCTGAATCTCACCACTGGTCCTGATCTCTACCATTAGATAACTATGTCCAGCAGCCTTGTGTAGATGTTTAATCAGAATGGAAAAAGCATCAAACCCTAGTGAACCCTAAAAGCAGGAGAGTTCATTCAAGGTTGTACTCTACACTGAGGGAGACTTTTCAGATTATATCAAAAGCCACCAAAATATCCAACTGCATCTTTGTTGTCCTGGTCCTACCCGAGATCTCATCCCAGGCCCAAAGCCCAAGGTCCAGTGGTTAAGGCAACAGATTAAAAACTGGGAGACCATGAGTTCTAGTCCTGCTTTGGTGAATTTGGGCCAGTCACTCTTTCTCAGTACAATCCATTTCACAGGATTATTGTTGTGAAGAAAATAGAAGGTGGAAAAAATACTATGTTCACTACCTTGAGTTATAAAGGCAAGCAAGCAAGCAAGCAATAAATAAACAAACAAACAAACAAACAAACAAACAAATAAATAAATAAATAAATAACTAAAATAAGCAAAATTAAAAAAAGATTTAATATCATCTGCTGCAGCCTTACATTTTTTCCATACAACAGTGTGAAGTTATCCAATACTGGAATTATTTTAAAAGTCATATTCTTCTTAAAAAGTTGCCTCCTTAAACAGCCACAGCTTTTTCTAGGCTTGATAAAAAGATAATTAGTTAAAAGTCAGTCCTGTATTACAATGTAATCTTCTTTCATGAGTGGGATAGTCCTAAACATTAAGTGCAGACAAGAGAAATGAGAATCTGTATTCATTAATGGCAATAGAAAAATTAAATAATGTATTATTATACAAAAGGTGGACAAACCATAGCCCCAAAGCTGCACATATCCTTTCTTTTTTCTTTTTTTTTTTATAACAAGTTTTATTGAATTTTTTTTGTTTTACAACCAAGTGCTTGGAACTCATCGTGGAGATAGGGCACTCCATACAACAAAGTAAAAAATATAATCATACATAGACAATTTGAATTACTTCTTTAAAATTTCCCTCTCTAAGCAAAGAAAGAAAAAACAAATAGAAAAAAAAAACCACACACACAATATCAATAATATTTCCACCCGTTTTCAGGCTTAACTAACTCACAATTAACATATTCCAATTTAGCCTTATATAAACATATAGTATACAATTCGGATACCCATATAGTATAGATTATTTTTAAGATATACATATTATTCCAATTGTTCAGTTTATAGTTCTCTGTTTTAAAACCATTTTACATTCAAGCCTAAAATAATAAGACAATAATTGTTTCTAAAATAGACTTATAATATGCCTATTATCTATATATATATATATTAATATCTCTCAACTATATTCTATTTCCTGTACTCTATCAAATATTTTTATAAATCATAGTTAAATGTTTCACCAATCTCTATCCAACTCCTAATTTTAGATTTTCCAATTTTCTATCTTGCCATCCGGACCATAATCAAATCAATAATTTACATCAATATTAACTCAGATCAAAGTCTTGAACCTTAGGAATCTCAAGCATATTAGTTCAGTCAAAGTCTCTAAAAGCCATTTTTACCCATCCAATAAAATTTTAGCTCTAACTTTTAAACCTAATTCTAGCTTTCTTTTTGTGCCAAGCAGGTTTCCACAATAGGGCTTCTAATTCCTTCCATAGTATTTGACCATACACATTTTTCCACAATTGAATCCAGTCATAGTCTTCTTCTCTTTTCTCCAATGTTGTCTGCACTATGTAATCAGTCTTAATCAATATGGTGATTGTTCATTGTTTGTTCATGTTGTCAGCATTTTTAACGTCTCGTATCTGAAAGTCTGTTCCTGTTGCTTTTAAAATTATAGATGTTTTAGTTGAACTCTGCCTTTGGTCATCCAAAGTCTCCGTCATTTGTGTATAAGATGTAGTATCTTCCTCTTCAATAGATTGTGAATGTGTTTCCTCCATATCGTTAAGGTGTAGACCTAGTTGTGTATCATATCCAATAAGTTGAATTTCAGTTTTTAACTCTGGGATTTCCCTTTTCCAAAGCATTCTAAAATGTTCTTTTAATTCCTCCTTCGTTTCCAAGATTTTTTCTAATATAAATCCATAGTTAAGTTGTGAGTGGGATTCCATTCTTCGTTTTTTTAGTATAAAATCCAAACAAAAGTAGGAAAAAGCAAGTACAAAAATAAAAACAGCAAAAGTCCCAATCAATATTATGAATATCTAATTTATAATCCAAATAAATAATAGCAACTGGTGTCTCAATTATTATATTGTAATCCTAAAGCGAAAAAATCCATTTTTCAGGAGAGTATACTTTGTATTATAAAATCAAAAACAGCAGGCAGAAGTTTAAACAAGTTCCAAAAGAAATGCAAGTGTCTGGGTGATAGTTACAATGTTGCAATGGCACTTTCTGGGCTTCACACCAAATTCCGAATTACATTGTAACCATACAATCCACATAAATTCGGCCAGAAGCCGTAGCGTTATTTTGTTTTTTTTTAAAGTAGATAGCACTGTTCAGAGGGGGGGGAAGAAGAAGAACACTCCACCCCCCTCCCTAAAGGTTTCCACTTAAGCTGAAAACAAGCAAGCAGAGAAAGAGAGTCACAGTAAGAATTTTTTCCTTCTCTTTTTTCTTCAGGGTCCCCCGAATTCCAGCCGCTCAAATAAACAATAAAAATTAGTTGTTGTTTTTTCCCACAGCTCTTTCCCCAAGTATTCAAACGCTGCTTTCTCAAGGGGGGGGGGAAAAGTAATTTCTAAGAGCTTTTCACAGGGAAATGAGTAAAGTATCAAGAGGGAAGGAAAGGTCTCACCCGGATCTTCCACGGTGGTTCTTTTTGCTTAGATGTTGCTGTGACTTTCGGCTGGAGCAGCTGAGTGATCGGCCATGTTACTGGCCGATCTTTTCCCCGTCGGCCCAAAGGTGATTGCTCGGATCGCAGAGGGAGCTGCTGCTCCCTCTGCAATCAACGAGTGCCCTCCTCTACGGTGGTCGCCTCTCCGGGGCGACTTTCGACCCTGTCCAGGGTCTACCGGCAGGGGGAAACCGGTCGGCAAAGAGAGCATACTCTTTGCCTGACCGCAGGCACTGCTACAGGCTGCACATATCCTTTCTGATGGAAATCTGAGAGCTTGGCTTTCCAGCATTTTCAGGTAGGCAGCATATAAAAAGTACAGAATGGTCTAAAATTGGTTTAACATCATATACAAAACAATAAGTTTAAAATCTCAGTTTCAATGACATATGTAATATAGAATGGTGCAGTACTGATCTCCCTCAACTTAAATTATTGTCAGATGAGTCCCTTCCTGTTACAAATACAAATACAAAAATGAAATGAAATAATATCCAAGAAAATACAGAGTATGTCGTTTCTAAATTTTAAAAGTGTGGCACATTAGGTTCAGAATTGGCATTGCAAAGTCCTTCGTGTTTTGTTACTGAAATCATACTTTTGTGTGTGTGTGAAAGAGAGAGGGAAGGAGGAAGAAGAAGAAGAAGAAGAAGAAGAAGAAGAAGAAGAAGAAGAAGAAGAAGAAGAAGAAGAAGAAGAAGAAGAAGAAGAAGAAGAAGAAGAAGAAGAAGAAGAAGAAGAAGAAGAAGAGAAGAAGAAGAATAGAAGAATGAAGAAGAGCTCACGTAGGACAACAGTATGAGGAGGAGGAGGAGGAGGAGAAGGAGGAGGAGAAGGAGAAGGAGAAGGAGAAGGAGAAGGAGGAATAACAATGTGGAAATTAACTTTTTGATTGCAATTATTTTAATTGCAGCAAGAGTTCACATTTATGTTTCTAGTATATTATCTTGCATTTTTATAGTGAAGCAGGTACTTCAAGATATCTAGCCAAGAATATCAGCTCAAACCTTAATCATCAATACATCAAAATGTCATCAGCAACATTTGTTATAATAGAGATGTTGCCTGGTCACCAATATATGGCTGTTTGGGCTGACCCACTTAAGAAATCAGTTGCTACCTGATGGATGAGTTGTTATTGCAGTCGACACCAAAAGAAGGTCACTGCAACAGAACAGCCTGAAGGTGACAGAAGGTGGACCATCATCATGAAGTTCTTGTCTTCCAAAGAAGAACAAATTTATCCTGCTAACAAAGATAAAAGACCAAGTTGTTCAATTGCTACATTTTTATCCCCATAACATCTTGTGGTGAAAATATACAGTTACACCTTTGCAGGAGACTTCTGATTTATTTGTTGCCTGAGTGCCATTAACTCTTATTAATTTTAGTGCAGCTGCTCCAAAATACTACATCCAGATGGCTTCCTGTGGTGTGCTTTTATATCATCTTACATCGTCCTACATCAGTAACACTTTCTGCCAGTTTGGTTCTGGCCCAGTTCAAGCATATGTTTTTTTGTTTATGTGTTTTTTTACTCATCAGTATCTAAATAATTTCAGGCTGGAATAAATTGTGGACTTCCTCCGCCCACGTTGATCCGTTTAATGTGAAACTCTGTTATTCTCTGCCCCAAAGTACTAAGGCTATAAAAATATGGGGCCCAGGCTTTTCAGCGGCAGCACCCTGTTTAGGGGTCCCTCTCAAATCCCTTTTACTTCCCAGGGGTATCCTAGGTTTGACATAGAATGGTACAGAGCTTAGGCAAATTGGGTTGCAAATCCTGTGAACTGGGCAGTATAGGTGCAATTTAATCTATGTTAGTATGATTCCTTCCCCAAATTGTCTTTTAAGACAGTGATCCCCAACCTTTCCGGCTCTGTGGACTGCTGATGGCAGTGGCGGGGTGGGCAGAGAGGGAATGGTTTCATGTGCATGCACCACTTGTGCAAATGCAGCTTTGTGTACTTGCACGCTCATCTGTTGCTTGCGTGGCCCACTTCCCAATGGGCCATGGCTCAGTACTGGGCTGCAGACCAGGACTCCTGTTCTAAGAGGTCTAGTGCTAGGCTGCCCTTCCCTCCTATTCTAGTCTACTATAATGGTGTTTGTAGCTCCTCTATCAACCCCTAGGACTTGAGTTGGCTAAAGGTCTGTTAAGACTAACTAGGTCAACCAGGTCTAATGTAGGATATAACTTGGGGTTTCCTTACTATCTACTCTCTCCTACTACTCTCCTCCAGAAACCCAATCGAAACAATCCCAGCTTAATCCCAGCTGGCAGCCACTCTCTAGCATTGGACCTCCATGGTGAATCACCAGCTTCTGTGGCCTTTTCAGAACAATTTTCTGCTCCTTGGTATGTATTGTCATAGATTCTCTTGATAAGCCATACATTTCCCATCCAGTCTTCTGCAGACTTTACAATAGCCTCACTTATTGTCCCACCTAATGCTGCAGAACCTCGTGCTAGGCCTCTCCCACTTGGCCTCCCATACCAAGTCCTAACTAAGCATCTTTAAATATTTGCTCTTGTTGGTCTTGGTCTTCCAGATCTATCCTCGGACTTAATATGGATTTATCTGTCCCTGCTCCAACTGCTATGCTTAGCTAGCTGCTGTTTGCCTTCCAGCCTTAGCTGGTCAGTTCCTGCTCCAGAGCAAGAAATACCTTTCCAGTTCTTCTGATAAGAAACGTTGATTTGTCAAGCCAGTCAGTTCCAAATTGCATGAAATCTTCTTCACCCAACCAATTGTCCCCACTATTTTTTTCCCTCAGGTTGCTTAATTACTCTCACACATTCCCATCTCAATTATAAATTCCATCTCCCCCTCCCCCTACACAGCAGCATTAGCACAGGTAGACTAATTTAAAAGCTACAATGAAGGCCAGGGTGGTAAAGCCTTCCTTTTCACGCTGAAACAGTTTCTTTCTTTCTACAAGGGATTTTCAATATGTGTTGGTTTACCGCACAGATAAGGAAACTGGTGCCTCCAGATATTTTGTATGCATATAATCTCTGATAGTCAAATATTTCAGAGTTGCAGTTCAAAACATCTAGAAAGCACCATTTTGCTCCTTCCTGGTTTAAGTGTTAATAGTTGGTTATATTATAATGTTGTTGTTTTTTTGTAAAAAAAGAAAAAGCAAAATATGAAGGCACAGCTATCCTGAGTTGCATACTTGGGTATAAATGTGCATTTCTCAGATAAAAACACAAGCAGTACAACTTTTATGCAAGAGAGGAAAACAAACCTCCTTAAAATAGACATGATCCAGTAAATAATGCAATTAAATTCTTTTTTAATCAACATCTGTTCACATTGTTTTCAGTGAACTAAATTTTATCTAAGATTTATTTCGGTTTCTAAATTAAAAAAAAATGCAGATAAGTACAGCTAAGAGCCAATGCTTATCAACTTTACTACACCTTCCTAAGGTTTTGTATGAAAAAATAATAGTGACTACTCTGAAAAGTAAAAAGGACCAGTTTACAGGCAAATTAATTATCTTAATGGTCTTTTCTGCTTTTTGGTGATGATAAAGCTATCAGGCTCATTACCTCCATGTTTTGAAAAGAAAAAACAAAGCAAGAGAGAAAATTGAAAGCAATCCCTCAACAGAATTAATCAAAGACATGTTACATGACATGAATCAAAGAGGTATTCCACAAATACCTGCTCTATAGGTGCAGAAGTTACCTGTGTTGGCAAATGATTTTTTTTTTATTTCAGTGAGAGAGTAGACCCTGGTTTATCTCAAGACAGAAGCTAGTTTTGTTCTCCAAACTTTCTTATCCCTTCACTGTTCAACTTGGCGCTTTCTTTTTTTCTCCAGATATAAATGCTGCGTTATAGTAGAATCAATGTTAGCATGTAAAAGGTAAAAGTAAAGGAATCCCTGTGGATTTATTCCACCACTTATTGCTGACTATAGGGGGCAGTCATCATCTCCATTTCAAGGCCATTGAGCCAGCGCTGACCAAAGAGTCATGTGGCTAGCATGGCATCATGGAGCGCTGTTATCTTCCCACCAAAGTGGTAGCTATTTATCTACTTGCATTTGCATGTTTTCAAATTACAGGTTGGCAGGAGCTGGGGCAAGGACGGGAGTCTCCCTGATGCCTGGTGTTCATGTCTTGAACCTGGGCTGCCGGCTTTCCAGCTGACAAACCCAGTATCTTAACCAATGAGCCACCGTGCTGCCCCTAATGTCAGCATGTACCACATTAATACTTACGTTCGTGTACAGTGTTTGCTGTTGGACTGAACTGGACTGGCAGGCTTTCTGTTTATTTGCCCACAAAGGGATCTTTTCTAACAATGAGGTTTGCGATGCATGAGAAGAAGGCAAAGAAATGCAGCAGTCAGCAACTAAGGCAGCCAGAAATAAATATAACTACTGCCAAAACTGTAACCCAGGGGTCAGAAATTATTGAGTTTGGATGGTTCATCTTGACACAACTGCCCCCTAACATTTTGTGTTTTAGGTGGCCGTGTAATTCTAACAAATGGTAGGGTGAAGCCAACCATTATATACCATTAGGATTGACTATAAAAGGAATCATCAAACACAACAGTATGATTTCTCTTTTAAAATATATAGAAGCATAACTAGATCTCTAACATCAGTACTTGTTTCTACTACTACCAAGTTTGTTTTCTCCTTTCCTATAGATATGCATCTGAATTCTGTACTTTAAGTGAAAGAACTTTATAGCTCTCTTTGCTAAATTTCATTCTGTTATTTTCAGCCCATTTCTCTTATGTACTAAGAATATTTTGTGCAACGTTTCAGTCTTCTCAGGTATTACCCATCCCACCCAAAACTACTTCATCTCTAAATCAGATAAGCAGTCTTTCTATCTTTTCATCCAAATCATAAAGTTAAAGAATGCAGAGCCCAGAACTAGAACTACTGAACCCTATTTGATCCATGAGTGCTGGGGACAATCATTGGGAAAAGATGATCAAGATACGAATTTCCATTCCTTTTGTCACATGTACTATTGTAAGGGGAACAGCTTGCATTGTGACTTTGCAACACCTGTTCTGTCATTTTGATGAAACTGATTCTGCCACTGCCTTTTATATGATACCTCATTCTAGCCTGATGAGGAACTCTTGAGGAGCACTCTTTGAATATATTTTTGAGCTAGCTATGTACGCACCTTATTGGCTTGCCATCCATTCTGCATTTAACTAGCTTGTTAATCACAGTGGTGCAGGGTTCTTCATCAAATGTTTTTCTTGAAAATAAAATGTGTGATGTCACAGCCCCCTATAATTTTCTTTAAAGTTACCAGAACAAAAGTAAAGTAATACCAGTTTGGCAAGACTTATTCTTTTTTTTTTTTTTTAAATATATTTTATTAGATTTTATAGGGGTACAGGGATTACATTAAGGTGCTTAGGAACCACCATGGAGGTGGGTATATTAAACAGGCAAGACTTATTCTTGACAAATCTATGCTGGCCTATTATTTTTAAGGTGCTTACATAGCAATAGCACTTAGACTTATATACTGCTTCACAGTGCTTTACAACCCTCTCTAAGAAGTTTACAGAGTCAGCATATTGCCCTGACAATCTGGATCCTCATTTTACTGACCTCAGAAGGATGGAAAGCTGAGCCAACCTTGAACTGGTGAGGATTGAACTGCTGTCAGTCGGCAGAATTAGCCTGCAATACTGCATTCTAACCACTGAGCCATCACGGCTCTTTTGATCCACATCATAGATCATGTATCATCTTTATTTTACTCTATTCAAATTCTGTGATGTGACCTACAAAGTTCAGATTTATATATCCCTATGACAGTCTATGGAAGAGAAACCTAGAGGTTAAAGAAACAGAATAGAAAGAGTATTGATTGCTTTGAACTTTGTTGCTGGGAAAGACTCCTGAGACCATGGGCAACCAAGATAACAAGCTGATAAATCATTAAACGAATCAATCCAGAGTTCTCACTCAATGCACAAATGATTAGACTCATATTTATTCAGACACATTATGTGAAGACCTGACTCTCTGAAAAAGTCTGTAATGCTGGGAAAAGTGGAAGGAAAGAGGAGAAGAGGGTGACCAAAAGCAAGGTGGACTGATACAGTACAGTTACAGTGGCAATTAGGGCATTGTTGGGAGACTCAAAACAACAGGTTATGGATAGATTGTCATGGAGAAAAAATATCTATGTTATCATTAAGAGTGGAAAATGATAATCAGTCAATCAACTGATATTGGTTTGACTAGATGGGTCACTCTTTTTCCTTTTTTAAACATATAGAAAATGTTTTAAGATTGAAAATTAGGCTTGTCAGATGTTATATTTTTTCTATCCTGCTCTATGGAGTAGAGAGTTGGTCTCTGACAGAAGGCCTCTTGAACAGACTAGAAGCATTTGAAATATGCTACATATAAGCTGGGTTGACAAGATCAGAAATGAGGAGATGATAAGCCCCTGGGAAAGCTAAGGGAAATCATCAAAACAATTAAAAAATGAAAGTTAGAATATTTCGGACATGTGATGCGACACCCAGAAAAATACGGCATACTCCATTTAATCCTCCAGGGAAAGATTGAAGGCAAATGAGGTCCAGGCAGAAGAAGAACATCATGGCTTCAAAATCTAAGGGACTGGTTTGAACAAAACTCAGCAGCACTTTTTCATGCGGCTGCTGATAAAAACAGGATCACCAACATGATCGCCAATGTCCGATAACGGATATGGCACAAGAAGAAGAAGAAGAAAATGTTTGCCCTTTTCAATTTGTTTGACATTCCACTAGTTTTCTAGAATTTCTAAAATACAAATATGTTTGGCCAGACCATCAAGTTCCTTTTAGAGTAGATGAATTCTAATCTATAGATCTAAACTCAATTAAAATACATAGGTATTTCCTGTTCATATTTCTATCAGTTTTAAAGTTCAATCCTTCTCTCTCATCCTACTCTTCAGAGCTGCATGGTGGAATACATATCCTTTTGTTGGAGAAGTCTATAAAAAAGTAGTTCTGTCTTGTGTTTGTTATCTGTTAATGTTTTGCTGCCTTCACTGAATAGCTGTCATGCTGATCCTTTTCTCTTCTTTTCATTTTGAACTTATCTGAAGAAGTCCTTTTCACATTTTTCACCAACCCTTAGATTATCCTGAGCTTTAGCCTTTCTTGACACAAGCTCTACAAATCCCAAGTACTCATTTTTGGTGACCCATCCTCTTTGTACCTCGATATGAGTCCTTTTAAAAAAAAAATATCTTCAGAACCTTTGGGGGATTTCTGTCTATATTTATGTTTTCATTAGGAACTTTACATTCATTTCCTTTTATCATTGGCTTCTTCCTCCATGAAATCCTACTTACCAGGATAATCTATATTGCAGTACTTTAGGCTTTAATTTCCATTGAAAAGAAGATTAATATAATTAGCTTTCATTTACCCCTAACTTGCTTGAATGACTTACTGATTACTTATCCTTTCCACTAAATAATGTCACCTGGCAGGACCTGTTGCAGTGGCAACCCTTTGAAAAATAATAAAAGTTTAGGTAGCCAAAATCATGTTGCCCTTCTGTAAAACACTACTTATCTGGTTCTTCCCCAGATACTGGGCTCAAGCATGAACTGAATCCACGCAGAATGAAAGGTTTCTGATTGGGCTATACAATGGTTGGCCTCATTATTCTGCTATCTTTTCAGCATGTCATTCTGCTATAGTGCTATAACAAGCAAGCACTGTGTTGCATAACACCAGACATGTCACTGTAAGGCAAAATCACAAAACTGATTGTTGAGATACAAAACTGCATCTCAGTTATTTTGGCCATGTCATGTGAGGAAATTAACCGGAGAAAACAATTATGTTTGGAAGAGTTAGTGGTAAAAGGAAACCAGACCCCCAAAGAACATGATGGCTGGACACCATCAAAGCTGATACCAGCCAGAGCATAGAACAACTGAAAGAAGTAGTGCAAGATGGAAGATGTGAAGAGACTACTAGGCCCATAGAATCACTAAGAGTTGGATACAACTGAATGGATAATATCATCATCACCATCATCATCATCACCATCATCATCACCACCACCACCACCATCATCCTGCTATTCTGATTTTTTTTTTAGTTCTCTGTGTTGAGTTTTGTTTTTAATTCCTTTGTTTTTTATACCATGTTTCCCTGGAAGTAAGGCCTACCCCGAAAATAAGCCCTAGCTTGATTTTTGGGGGTGGGCCTAATATAAGCCCTATCCCCAAAATAAGCCCTAGTTTTGGGGCAAGGCACACACTTAAAAATCAAGGGTGGGGGTGGAGGCATGGATCTGCCCCATGCCCCCCGCACCCACTTACCTTGCAGCCAGGCATCTCCTGGCCAGCCCACTTCTTCTGCAGCATCTTCTGCAGCCAGGCCTGCATTTCTTAGTCACAGGTCTTTCTGGAAGGGCTATTCCGCCGAGTACCAAGCTATAGATTCAATCCATAGCTCAGTTCTGCAAGACCCCTGCAGCCGAGGACCGAGCTATGGATTGAATATACCAGGCTGAAATGCTACTGCAGAATGAAGCTGCTCCTTCAGCTGCAGAAGAAGTGGACCGGCTGGCCGGGGCTGTCGGTGCCAGAGGTGAATAAGACATCCCCTGAAAATAAGACCTGGTGCTTCTTTGGAGGCAAAAAAAATAAGATCCGGTCTTATTTTCGGGAAAACACGGTATTCCTCTTCAACTATAAGCTGCCAAAAGTTTTTTTAACAAGTTTGATAATCAGGTAGGTACAGATAGATAAACTTGTATGTGCTAAATCTATAGAAAATTTTTACAGCTGGAAGCTGTATAGGTACAACATTTTTTACTACTGCTTCTGCATAATCTAACTTTTTTTTCCTCCCACAGTATTTTAACTCACTGAATTGCTTTGATATGTTAATTAAAGAAGAGGGATCAGACTCTTCTTGGAACAAACTTAGCTGATAATTTATTGTAACCATTTTCAGAATATTTTTCCCAAGTAACATTCCAGTAATGCAATATCTGTCAAATAATTGTAAATAGCTTGGAAAATTCCTAATTGCACTAAAGCAACAAATCAATTCTTGTAATGAAGGACCATAATAAAGTTGAAAGATTTTGGTTAAGTATTAAGAGAGTGTGCTTTATATTGTGACAACAGTAAACCATGCTAAATTCTGAAAATTTACATATGGTGTATTGTCCCTGAAAACTAATTTCCAGAGGACATATGGAAGACTGTGTTAATATTCCTTTAAATAAATGTAATATAATAGAAAGTGACAGCAATTCAGTTGAAATATTAGTTCAGTCTTAATGTTGTGATTTTATTTACTTAGTTATTATTTATTAATTATTTATTACACTTATATGCTGCCCATCTTACCAACAAGTGACTCTAAGTGGCTTACAACAATTATAGTCAGGTTAATGAAGCAAATGGCTAAAGCTACACCCACAAATGATCCGTAGAATAGGCAAAGTTGCACAGGAGTATGTAAAATGGTGTCTCAAGTAATAAAAGCAGGGAAAGAGAAGGAAAAACAGCTATGCAAACCACCTGTTGGCTAAAACAACACAAACCTGTTTAAAAGTTATTTGTGATATAACCAGCAATAGTTATTTGTGATATAACACACATAGCTGATGTGTGTTGGATATGCGTTGTTGTTGTTTTTGTATTGAATATCAGTGCATCATAGGACTAGCATACAAATCTAGTACTTTTAGGAAAGAGTATTAAACCTACATATACATGGAGCCTGCATAAAACTGGGCAATTCTACTAGAAAGTGCTAGTTAGAAAGTGCTAGTCAGGCATTATGCAAGCAATGCCTCTGTGGAATCCCAGTGTATGCTTTCCTCTACAGACGAAGCAAATTGTTGCACAAAGACTGAAGGTGAAGGGTAGCCTAAGATGACCAACAAGAGCTAAGCATATCTGTCAGCCTCTCTGTTGATGAAGCAGATTCTTGGAGCAACATTGTGATAGGATAAGTAGAAAAACATTTTAGGCTTTTTCAGCTGGTGACTAGGGATGAGACATAAGCAATGTCATGAGGATGTCTCATATAAAAATGGATACCAGTTTATATTCATGCTGCAGTTAGGGCAGGGGTGTCAAACTGCTGGCCCGCGGGCCAGATGCGTCATGCTGAAACCGCGCCCACCCCATTGCCGGCAATGGAAAAAAAGTCACGATATGTCGTGACACGTCACGTGACGTTGCGAGTTTGACACCCCTGAGTTAGGGAGACATAAAGATGAGCCCTTAATATGAGTCCTGGGCAGATTCTCTCTTGAGTTGCTGCATAAAAACATTAGTGGCTGCTTTCTTTCATGTTGTTTCTTTAATGAAATCTTGTATTTTCACATGCGCAAATGTTTGACTCAGTTGCCTAAAGTGTATTGGTATATGCTGTGATCCTGATGCTCTTTAAATGGGCATGAATCATGTCTTCATCTTGTAAAACAAAGCCTTTGAAGTAGATCTTTCTTCCCATTGCAAACTAGTTTAAAAACTAAGGACAAACTTTCAAGTGGCTTAGAAAGCAAAAACCTGGCTGAAGGCAGGAAGCTAAGTATAGCAGTTGTCAAAGACTTGCTGTATCATTTGTACATGGTAGACCTCACTCTTCTGAAAAACCAATTAAAGTTGGATAATACCAAGCAATTGGCTCAAATAAGTGTAGCAAAAGCAACTATATCAAGCATACCGAAATGAGCATTTGAAATAAATGCATTTGAAATGGAAAGTCTTACTTCTGCAGACAAGAGCACAGTATACTTCAATATGAGGTAATTTCAAATCAAGTAGTGTGTAAGAAAAAAGATTAATCCTCAAGAACTATAAAACCAGTATGAAATTTTTCTTTAAATACATCAATCAGTATGATAGTTCTGCATTTGTTTTTTACAAGAAACTGTACTGGGAATCCTGTAGCATGGGATTTACTATTGAATTAACTTCAATAATATCAAGCAGAAAATGATTTCAATCTTTATATCAAAATGTAGATCACAAAATGTAGTAATAATGCCTTGCATCTGAATTCAAGTTTATACATGCTTTAACCTAAGTTTCTGCTTAAACTAAGCACTTTCCTAAATCTGGCTCAGGATTGTGCAATTTATAAGCCACCCCAAAGAGCTCAATAACTCTGATGACCTCTTGGGTTTCACAGTATTGTGGTTAATTGTAAAAACAAGCCAAAAGTATATTAATTAATATCTATTAATATCTTTACATATCAACTGTTTGGAACATATAACCGGTGCAGAAAGGACTCTTCAGTTTCTTATAGAGACATGAAATGATGCAAGTATTAAACACTGATCCTTTCTCACCAGCAGGGGGCTGTGTGATGGAATGTCATGTTTAAGTCAAGGTGCTAGTCATTACATTTCAAACCCTAAATGTCTTTAAAAGGGCATTGAAAGATTGCCTGCATCTAAATCTACCTGTCCATTTGTGATCAACCCCCCAAAAGTACCTTCTTATATTCCTGCACTTAACCAGAATATCAGCTATATAGACAGATATGTAAGCAGATACCATACTTACACAGACTGAAGAAAAGTATGCTTTGGTTGATATATTTGTATTTATTAAACTTAGGGTAGAGCATTCTATTATGCCATCAGATGAATTGTTGGGATTGTTGAATTATCCATGTAGCAGAAATACCTAAGACAATTACCAAAAGTCCTGTTGGTTGGGGGGTTTTGTTTGCTTGTTTGTTTCTATATGGCATAATGATTGCCTAAAAAATGTATGTTGTTAAAAATGCGCATGAAGAAAGGAAAGTCTGAAGACAATACAAATAAAAACTGCTATAGCAACATGAGATGCTGTAATTGTATGGTATTTAATACGTTTATGGTGTTGCTTCATTTGTGTTATAACTAGATTAAAACGTTTGTCCACTTATCTCTACACCCTTACATGTATAGAGTTTACATGAATATGCCCTAAATGATGTATTGCCACTGCTCAGTGCAAGTGTAGAAGGTAATGAATGCTTTGTCATTCAGTATTCATATTTAGCCTTTTAAAAACACATTCCTATAATCAGTACATTTCACATTCATAATTTTCTTAGAATTCCCTAAAATAGTTCTATAATGCACACCAATATTATGTCTTAAATTGCTGATGGAAGGCAGAGAAGAGAATAAGTAGGTCTGGAAGGAAAATGTTATGAATTCTGCGCTCAAAAAGGCTAAGGCTGAAGCTTAATGTACCTTGTACAGCATAGTTTCTGCTTAATTAGATTAGTAGTAAGCTATAACATGCAAAAGGGACAGAAGAATAATAGACTGAATGTAAGCAGAGTGAGACCTTCAAAATCAACACACGCTACATTTGGATAATATGGAATAATATGGAAATAGCCTATACTCATTGCTAGGAGTTGAAAATGACTTGATGGCACAGAATCAATCCAATCAATATTTGGACAGTTTCTTTTGTAGATGAACATCATGTCCACTTCATACATAACATGCTGTGTCACATGTTTCTATTTTGCAAAGTAGTATCTTCTAAGAGACTTTTTCAGTCCATTTAAACCAGAGACCAACAAATCTTTACTGAAGTACACATTTATTGATCAATGCGCGAGAAGACAAGCCTAAAGAGGAAAGAGTTTATAGTCCCTTTTTATACAGTTATGCAAATTGCAGTACGCATTCAATCAGTACAGCAAACGATTTCAATGAGTTCCAGCAAAATGTGTATCAGTGAGGTCAGGATGGACAGATAGTTGGGTACATACAATAGTTTAGCTTGAGCTAAACAAATAAGTTTTGGAATGTGTTTTGGTAAGAATTTACTTTCCTTTGGTGTCCTTGCTTCTCAGTGCCTCATCAGCATTCCTTGTGTCTTGGTTTTATGGCTGAGATAGCAGTTTATTTTCCTTTGCAAAAATGCATGTAAGGAGAGAGTGAGTGCCTTTGAGGAAGGGACAATTTACTTGCCTACCCTAATCTAATTTTCTCCTTCAATCAAGTGTTTCTTGCATCTAATTAATTTATAGCTCAGCTAGTGTTTTGTTTTTCTCTGAGAAGTTATATCTAGGTTAGAGACTTTTTCAGCATGACCCTCCCAATTCTAATTCAACCTCATTGTACAATCGTTTCGTTATAATTCTCCAAATGAAAAAGAAAAAATATTAAATACAGGTAATCCTCTACTTACAACAGTTCATTTAGTGACTGTTGAAAGTTACAACATCACTTTAAAAAGTAACCTTATGAACTTTCACACCATTGCAGCATCCCCATGGTCACGTGATCAAAATTCTGACTGTTGGCAACTGTCTCACTTTTATAATGGTTGCAGTGTCCCAGGATCAACTTTAGTGACCTTCTGACAAGCAAAGTCAATGGATAAACCAGATTCACTTAACAACTGTGTTATTAACTTAACAACTACAATGATTCACTTAACAACTGTGGCAAGAAAGGTCGTAAACAGGGCAAAACTCACTTAACAAATGTTTCGCTTAGCAACATAAATTTTGGGCTCAATTGTGATCGTAAGTCAAGGACAACCTGTATTTCTTACCTATCCTTTAACAATACAAATAGGCTTCAATAGGATAATGAATACAGCTTACGGTGGCACAAGATATGTGACAGCTTTCAGAGTGGATAGTGTCCAAAATCCTTGAAGCCCAACTTGACTGCATGTAAATCCTGGTTGAGCTCTATATTCATATAAATATTCAGCTGGTACTATCTGTCAGCAGCAATCAGAAACATGACTATGGTCTTAAATTATTATTTTAATTCTTGCTTGTTGAGTTTGGTTAAGCGTAGTGATCAGATTGAGAGTTTCATCTATATTCAAGATGTTGGGTCTAGGCTAACATTATGAACTGTGCAGCAACTAAGAGCTGCAGTAGCCACATAAGAGTTTAGATCAGAGATTCCTAACTATATTCTTAGTCCCTCTCATGTCCATCTAGAGGACTTTTCCTCAAAGAATGAAGCACTACCCCTGGTTGTATTTTAGATATATATGGCCACTATTTGTGGTATATTGGAATTAAGAATATGTTTTTATGTGCAGCACAATGTATATGATTTCATAATCTACCACTAAGATACCACATGGGAAACCAGTATTTCTGTAGCATCAGAGGGATTGCTATAATCATGGCTGCCCAATCCCTGATTCTTTTCAAAGCAGCCAAATATTGCCTCTATCTGGAATGTCCTCAAAGGAATACTGGGGTACATCATGTACAGAATTAGAGTGGGAACACTAGGTAATATAGTGCAAAAACTGGGTAGTCACAGAGCAAAAAGTCAGTTAGAAAATTATGGAAACAGAATATCTATGGAGATTCTCAATTATCCAGGTCATTGTTGTCCCAAAGGTGGAATGGGACAACGTGCTACAGCCAGCTCACCGCAGCCAACTCGCTATGGGACAACTCGCCATGAACAACTAGCTGTGGGACAACTCGCTGCGGGACAATTTAACAATTCAATTTAATTATTTAAAATAAATAAAAAATATTTCAATTTTTGTCATTTATGTTTCATGTTATCCCTCCTTTTGCATCCTTTCTTTAATGATACCATTCAACCACTTCTTAGTGTAACTCTTGTCCCACAGCAATTTGGCCATGGCAAGTTGGTTGTGGCAAGTTGGCTGTGGTGAGTTGATCGTGGTGAGCTGGCCACGGCGAATTGTCATAGACACCCACCCCCCAAGGTGCTTTGTCCAAAAGGCAACTTGACTTTCTTGATTTTTTCCTATGAAAACATTTAACTTCTCATCCAAGAAGCTACTTCAGTTCAGTCCACACCTTTGGGATATGGAAACAGAAACACAAAGTTAAATTTGCATGACAATGTTTGTATGTTTGTGTGTGTGTGTGTGTGCTAGTGTGCGTATTTTATTCTTTAAAGCCTTAAATATTGAGAGATGGTGAATATTATCCATCTCAGAGAACCAAATATGACTGATAAATTTCACTGCATTATCACAATCACAGAAGCAGCTGAACATGTCTGAAGTGACCAATGTCAACTGAATTTGTTTTGTTTGGCTACATCCACATTCAGTTTAAGAAACAACAAAACAAAACAGGGAAAGTGCAAGATTAATAGCAACATATCCCTTTTATTTAGTGAGCTAATGGATTCATCTGACTTTCAGAAGATAGATCACATTAAACCTCAGTACAAAGATTAGGGATCTTCTTAGCCTAGTTTCACAGAATAGCCCAATACAGAACATTTTAGAGAAACCAACTTGCACATTAAAACAAAATTTATAACAGTAAAGCTTCACATCTTTTCTTATTCCTTCATAAAAAAGAGCCATTTCCAATGCTTTTAGACTTTCTGTTTGTGGTACCCTGAATTCAAACCAGCATGAATCACAAAAAGCCAATTACTGCATACTGTTGCCATACCGGCAATGGCATTCACATTTCTTTAATATTTCCTTGAACCTTATTTCTCCCGTGAGTGAGAATAGCTACTGCTTCTTGTTCAAACTTGGTAGCCATGATAGGGGTAGCTGTCAGACATCCATAGTTCCCCTTGCTAATTTCAAGCTCTATTGAACAGTACTGCTGTGGCAGGACTATCATTCAGCATTTAGTAATGGACTCAACGGGGGGGGGGGTGTAGAAGGGGAAAAACACCTAAGGAAATATATAGATAATACTGATGGAAGGGGAGAGAGAGAGAGAGAGATGCTTTTATGAAAGTATCTACTGTTACTCACTTCATTACGATAAACAAAACAAGTGTCAGAAATGAAATCTGAGACTTTGAAACTCAATCAGCTGCCAACAGTCATTAATACATCAATTTGGAAGACTCAACATTATTACACATTTGTAAAGCCTCCAGTAAAGGGGAATGGTTCCATTTATCACCATTATGCATGCTTGTAAGGTCTTGACCTGTTTGAAAAATGCTATTTAGGAAGGTCTTTAAAGATAGTAGGAAGAAGAAGAAGAAGAAGAAGAAGAAGAAGAAGAAGAAGAAGAAAGGAAGAAGAAGAAGAAGAAAGAAGAAGAAGAAGAAGAAGAAGAAGAAGAAGAAAAAGAAGAGAAGAAGAAAGAAGAAGAAGAAGAAAGAAGAAAGAAGAAGAAGGAAGAAGGAAGAAGAAGAAGAAAGAAGAAAGAAGAAAGAAGGAAGAAGGAAGAAGGAAGAAGGAAGAAGAAAGAAGAAGGAGAAGGAGAAGAGAAGAGAAGAAGAAGAAAGAAGAAAGAAGAAAGAAGAAAGAAGAAAGAAGAAAGAAGAAAGAAGAAGAAGAAAGAAGAAAGAAGAAGAAGAAGAAGAAGAAGAAGAAGAAGAAGAAGAAGAAGAAGAAGAAGAAGAAGAAGAAGAAGAAGAAGAAGAAGAAGAAGAAGAAGAAGAAGAAGAAGAAGAAGAAGAAGAAGAAGAAGAAGAAGAAGAAGAAGAAGAAGAAGAAGAAGAAGAAGAAGAAGAAGAAGAAGAAGGCTATATTCAGAATGTCTTTTGCAGAGCTTATTATCCTTTTAGGAACCAAATACCAAAAATAAATGAAATATACATAAAAACCTTGGTTTTATAGGATGAGATCAGCATCAGCCATGCACATCCTGGGTTAATATTGCTTCATCAAATGACAATAGACTCCATTATCTGTGACTTGTTACTATAGAAGTATCATTTAAATAGTGATCCAGGTTTCATATCATAGCGATACTTTTTATTAAGTCAGAGAGTTTGGGATCACAAAATTGTATGCAAATGGCAAAGTTCTTAAGAACCCTTTAACAGGCAAGACAGGAAGTAAAACAGGGGAGAAAAACAGAAAAAAATGTTCAAACTCTGAATTTAATTTGAGGTTGTGTGAGTCTAGTTACGGATATTAACATTAGCTTCTATGAAATACTGTGGTTTGGGAAGATGCTAACAAAGATGCTTAATTAGAACCTATGAGTAAAAATGGTGGACATTCAGTACTGAAGCCCAGCATTTGCAGCCAGAACTCAAACCATTATTCTTTCAACCCATTATTCTTGGGTTGAGAGAGAAGAAATCTACTGTATCTCTTCTATTTGCCAAATCACAAGGAATCATCAGAGACCAATCAGTTCACCCTAATCTATCACATGTTCATGCCTGAACTATCTGGTCTACAGTCTTTCCAAACACCCCTGCAAAGTGAGCAACCATGATTTCAACATCAAATTTTATTTCTGGATTGTCGAGAATATTGTTCACACTATTGCCTTTCAGAAAGACACCGAAGACTCTTCTTTTAGTGAGATTTAACACTTAAATTGAGTGGCATTGGAGCAGCAATTTTTGGTTATGCTTTGATATTTTTGTGGTGGCTATGGTGGTGATAAACTTACTCTTTGTTGGGAGACTAGCAGTAGTTATGAAGGGATGGATATTTAATGTTTCCATGTAAAGTTCCACTCAGAGTCATTTTTAAAAAGTACCATGGAAGTTTTGTAAAATACATACATCTTCTAAGACTATAGAGGTTTCTATTTTTGAACTGATAATTTTAATTGAAAGACTCTACAATTAATCTTTTTCAAAACTGATTGGATGCTGCTATACCAGGGGTAGGCAACCTTGGCTCTTTTATGACTTGTGGACTTCAACTCCCAGAATTCCTGAGCCAGCATGGCTCAGCTTGGAAACCTCTCCCTTTCCCCTCAGCGTGGCTGGCTCAGGAATTCTGGGAATTGAAGTCCACGAGTCATAAAAGAGCCAAGGTTGCCTACCCCTGTGCTATACAGCTCTATTCCCTTTCACCATGATGTCTTCTGAGACTAAACTAAATTCCAGGATAAAGTCCGCTGTTTGCTTGAAAGATATGTTAAGATATGGTCACCTAAACTAAATAAATTTAAATCTCCAAAATAATGAGATGCAAACAAGATTCCAGAGAAAATTCATAGGCTACTTTCATCCCGTGG
This sequence comes from Azemiops feae, assembly GCA_023970755.1. NCBI lineage: Eukaryota > Metazoa > Chordata > Lepidosauria > Squamata > Viperidae > Azemiops > Azemiops feae. The sequence goes on from JALGBA010003980.1 coordinate 5,406,634, forward strand.
AGTTCTGAGTTAAATTATGCAGAGAATATAATTAACTGTGCTGTGTTACATCATAAGTAGCATGTTAAGAGATTAGGAACCATCTGTCATCATAAGCAGACATAGTACAACAACTTGTTTTAGGATAAATAAAACCTTAGCAGACATTGAGTTACAAGGTAAGAATCTGTAGGGGGAAAAAATCCATCCAGTCATATCACTGTAATCGAAACCACAAAATAGATGTTAGGTAGAGAATTTGAAAAGATGAAAACAGCATGAAAAGCTGAGCTTGAGATGAGGTTTATTTATAAGTGATAAGGTATCTATGGGATAACACAATTTCAAGATTTACAAAGAGGAACAACATGAAAGAAACATCTCTTACTGTATTATAACAGAAGGATTGAAACATAGTTATCTATATAAAATTAAGAATTCAGATTCGTAGAACAAAATATTATACAATTCTTCTGCTCTGCTCTGCTCTGCTCTGCTCTGCTCTGCCCTAGAAATGTCAACCCTATATATCAGGGGTGTCAAACTGCCGGCCCACGGGCCGGACACATCATCCGGAAGCCACGCCCACCCCATTGCCGGCAATGGCAAAACCGTCCCGATACGTTGCATGACATCAGGTGACATCGCGAGTTTGACATGTCTGCTCTATATGAATATTTGCTCCAGTAAGTACTGGGTGACAAGTGCTCCCTCTTTGGCTCCTGCAGATACTTCTCGATGAAATCAAAACATATTTTGATGGTATATGGAAAACAACAGGGCAAATGATAATTGAACACTTCTCATTTCTAAAAGAAGAAGGAATTAATTGAATTCAACTAATAATTTTTTAAAAAATAAATTATTTCTTCATTGTTTGCCTAAAGATCAAGTCTGCAATATATGAACAAAGAGTTTTAAAGAAATAATTTGTCTGCATCAGAATATTTCCATGCTGAATTGCCCCATCATTTCTTATCCATTCGTGATATTGAGCATGAACTTCCTTCAATCAAATATCCAGGACTGCATGATATAAAAACATATTTTGCAAGCACATAGCTAAGTATTTGTGTAAATTAATTGGGGAGGTAAAAATTGAACATGGCAGCATTATTGACACCTGACATCAAAGGCAAACAATAGTGTGATATCATATGGAATTTATTCCAACCTGTTAATCTTGAGTTTGTGTATAGAATTCTCTGTGTCATTAGTTCTACCATTTGTGGACTTGGTGTTAGTTCCACCTGTTTGATGTGCCTCCTACCTGTTTGATGAAAATCAGAGACATGATAGGAAGATGGATATGGATCATAATTAATACTTTGAACAGTGGGCAGTGGCATTGCTTGAAATTGGTGAAGGTGTGCCCCAGGCTCAAACAGCCATCCTTCAACCTAGTCTGTCTCCAATCTTCCATTCTGGCAGGAAGGTTTGTTGAGAAGGTGGGAGGCTATAGTTGCAGAAATACTGGATGACTTTGATATCTGGACCTGAGACAAGGGAAGTATTTCTCAGCTTCCTTTAATACCACAAATCATGATATCCTGGACCACCTATAAAATCTGGGAGGCAGTGTGTTACCATATTTCTCTGCCTTCTCTGCCTTCTTATGCAGCTCCAGTCAGCTGTGCAGAAGAAAGAAGTTAAGATCCCAGGCTCTTTGATTTAAGATGCCACAAAATTTGGCCATCTTATTCTTTGATATCTACTTGATGTCACTGGGAGCATGTCATTCATTGACATGGGGTAAAGTTTCATCAATATGCTGATGATAGTTGTATATTTCCATACTATGTTGAACATGAGTTGCAGTCAAAATTCCATCTTGGAATCCGGAGGATCTTAAGATGTATTTGGGGTCAACCATGCTAAAACTTAATGCTAGCAAGATGAAGTAGATGTGAATTTAGAAGCCTTGTGATTGTGGAGGAAGACCTTCTTTAATTCTGAAGGAATTGTGCATTTCTCCAGAACACACTAACTGTCCATGGATCCTTCTGGGCTCCCAATTCACTATGTCCAGGAGACCTTTTGCATAACTTAGCTTCTGTGCCTATTGTGATATAATGAGAAGCTTCTCATGTTCTTATCTCCTCACATCTGGCCTCTTTGATCTTGTTTTAGATAAAACTGCTCTTGGAAGCTATTTGGAAGCTGTAGTCCAGGTAATGATGGGCTTCATTTGTTTTGTCTATATGATGCCTCTACTACACACCTCCCTTTACCTGGAAGCTTATGGACATATTTTAAAATACTGGTGATAATCTTTAAAGCCCTTCATGGCTTAAGAACCAGGAACTGGAACATAACTTAGGAACTAGAGTAAGCAACTAGATTGCTTATTCTATATGGAATCTGCCCATCCAATGATATTAAAGAGGAGTGGCATGTTACGGTCCCTTCTCCAGAGAATGTTGATCTGCAGGGAAGCAGAAGTGAACTTTTTTAATTAGGGCCTCCCAGCTCTGGGTCAGCTTAGTCCTAGAAATAAGGATAACCCTGTCCCTTTTATTTTCCAAAAAGTCAGTTAAGATCTGGTTTCTCTTCTGCGCCTTTAGAAATAGAATAGAGGTATCATTATTTGTTCCTGAGATAAAACATGTTTCAATCTCAGATGTCTTATAGGATCATACTGTCATTTTTTAAATTAGATTATGTGTTGCTATATAATTTATATTTTAATCCCAATTACTGTAAAGAGCAATTTTAAGCTATGCAGAATCTGATCAATTGGAGCTTCATAGATGCTTAAGAGTGTGTGTTTAAGAGGGAGAGACAGTAAATATTGGCTATTTTTATCCCCACATTACGTAGATATAATAATATGCTTCTTCAGCATGGATTTGTGATGAATAAATACTTTTGAATTGTATTTTAAAAATCAATAAAAACTTATATTAAAAAAAGAGATGCCCATGAAGTTTTCTTAACAATATTTCTCAAACATGGTTTGACCTTGCTCTGTTTCCTAAGCCTGAGAAAAAGTCTCTGGACCAAGGTCACCCAGCTGGTTCTGTCCCTAAGGCAAAATAGAACTCATGTTATTTGGTTTTTAATATGATTCCTTTATAGCATTCATATACCAGGGTAATATTAACTATAATTAACATTTTCCAAGGTTTTAGACTCTGTAAGTATTTGTTCATTTATTTCTCTTTGTACTTTCTTTTGCACTGACAGCAGAAAACTAAATCCATAGGAAACCAAGTCCAATAATCTACATGTTTATAGAGCATCTAAATGATCAAGAACATTTGCTTGAAAAAAATTATGTATGCTAATGCAACAATCAGCCGTAAATTGTTACAATCAGTCGCCATTTGTGAAATTCAAATCAGCAGCATCCATCTTTCAAGATTAAATATACATTTAAAGTAATCATCTCCCTGTAACTGATGTACAGGCAGATGCAAATTACTTGGTTAAACCTCAGACAGGCCTAAGTCTAAATACTTGTGAAGTGTGATGCTTTCAGATCCTAGATCATCAAGTTAAGTCTTTGTATTTTATTACATGGAAGTCAGATAGACAAAAGTGACTTAATCTCTAATAACTCATTCTAATCATTGCATTAAGACAGGAAATAGCTGAATGACATCCTAAAGACATTTCTGGAAATCCTTTGGCTTTGGCCTAGAAGTACTGTACATTATAGATCATTACAAGCAGATAATATACCTGAATTACTTATGTGCAATCCCAGTTGGAAGACTTCATGTGTGCATGCACGCACACAAACACACACACACACACACACACCAAACAGACAAAAGGGGGAAGTTGACACTGAATTCAGTTGATATATTGAGAACTATTTGCTAGAATTCATGTACTGCAGTACACTTCCATTTACTTACATAGTCTAGGTGCAGAATTTTCCCCCAGGAAGTAACATTATGGAGACCCTAATGCAAAAAGCTAATTTGTACAATTGGAAGAGCTTCTTCCATCCTTGTTTACATAACTATTGATCAACCTAACATTTTATTTTTAGAGCAGTGACCCACTGGGATTCTACTACACTTATTGCAGCTTTGTTTTCACTAGCTGATATACTATGTCCTTTCTCTAAAACAAAAAGCAAGATCAAGATAAACCTTAGAGGGTGAGGAAACAACCACTGGAAAGGAGAAATAAAAGCAGACGGAACTCAAAGAGCCCAACTACAAATTCTTGAACTACCTTTAGCTATTTTTAATAATTTGAACATGCTGTACTTCATGAACTGCCAATACATAAAACTTGAAGTTGAAAAACCAATCCTCTATCTCCTTAACTGGGTAGCCTTGGGCAACTTTCTTTCTTTCATGCAATCTATGTTCAGTTTCATTCATGATAGAAACCAGGGAAGGTCTTTCTATGCTTCTTTTTCCTTGTTTTCCTTAAAGTACTTTCCTCTGTGACAATAATGGTAGTGCATTTACTCTTTTCTGGGTTTATATTTTCCACAGCTTTATCTGAAGGCTGTGGGGGAAAAAATGTGCATTTTTCATGTCCAAGGATAGGATGTAAGACATGGATAGCACTTTCTAATTTATTCTAGCTGGAAGAGGAATCAGCATATAAAATTAAAATAGAATAGAATAGAATAGAATAGAATAGAATAGAATAGAATAGAATAGAATAGAATAGAATAGAATAGAATAGAATAGAATAGAATAGAATAGAATAGAATAGAATAGAATAGAATAGAATAGAATAGAATAACAGAGTTGAAAGGGACCTTGGAGGTCTTCTGGTCCAACCCCCTGCTCAGGCAGGAAAGCCAATACCATTTCAGACAAATGGTTGTCCAATCTCTTCTTAAAAACTTCCAATATTGAAGCATTCACAACTTCTGGAGGCAAGTTGTTCCACTGATTAATTGTTCTAACTGTCAGGAAATTTCTTCTTAGTTCTAGGTTGATTCTCTCCTTGATTAGTCTCCAACCATTGCTTCTTGTCCTGCCCTCAGGTGCTTACGGTAACTTTAAATTACTTTAATTGTGTTGCAAGAATATAGCTTGTTAGTTGGTCTACAACCAACACAAGGCAGTACAAAAATGTGACCAATTTTCTCATGTTCCAATAAAGACTATTGCCTGATAATATTGCCCCATGCCTGTTTTATGATGCATGGTATCATGGTTTTAGCGCCTTCCGTTGAATCATTCAGAAAACCACAGCTCTGCAAAACTTGCATACTGTGTGGGTGATTCTTCTGACATGGCTTTACATATATGTGCACGCAGTGGTGGGATTCAAATATGTGAACAACTGGTTCTCTGTGTGGATGTCGCTTCCGGAAGTCCATTCTGGACCTGGGTAATAAAAAATTAGCTACCAGTTCTGCCAAAGTGGTGCGAACTGGCTGAATCCCACCACTGTGTGCATGTGCAGAAAGGCAGGACCAGCTTGCAAAGTAACGGGATAAGCTTTGCAAAAGACATGGCAGCTTTAATTTCCTGAAGAGAGGTTCCTACCTACCATGAAACTCCCTTTCAAAGTATTTACACAGCTCTATTACAAGGCCCAAAAGTCCAGTTAGTCCTTGACTTAAGGCCACAACTGGAATCAGAATTTCCACTGCTAAAGAAAGAGGCTGTTAAATGAGTCACATCCGATTTTACAAACTTTATTTTGCCATAGTTGTTAAGCGAATCGCATGGTCATTAAACATATCTGGCTTCCCTTGTTGACTTTGCTTGTTAGAAGCCAGCTGGGAAGGTCGCAGATGGTGATCACATGACCCCAGGAAACTGCCACCATCATAAAGAGATGCTGGTCGCCAAGAGTCCAAAATTGATTCTGTGACTGTGAGGATGCTGCAACAGTCATAAGCGCAAGGACTGCCCGTCAGTCATTTTTTTCACTGCCGTTGTAACTTCAAAAGGTCACAATGAATGTTTGTAAATTGACGACTACTATGGCCAACAAATAGAATCAGTGCCATAGAATTGCTGACAGAAGGACTTAATTCATTTCTCATATAAATCCAAGGCTGTAACATGTAGGACCCAAAGTTAACAAAAACGATGAGGAAAGACACCAATAATAATGCATGAGTATCTTCTTAGTTTTTACTAGGTAATCAATAAATATAATGACCACAATATCCTTTATTAAAGGAGAGCATTGATTGGCAGTATATCAATTCAACGCAGCAATTTACAGACACAATTCTAGCGCATAATACAGTACCTAAAGATGAAATTACTCAAACTGACAAAATCCTTATTTTGTCTAACGTTCCGAATGATCAAGATTTTTTTTAGTAATTCCTTTTATGTGTAACCTATAAAATGATGAAAGAAAGAAAAAAGAAATGAACAAGAAATAGAAACAAATAGCTTTTTCCTGGTAATCCTATAAAATTCAAAAGTCTTCTTTGTTCCTCTGCCAGAGCCAAATATAGTCTAAGTATCATGGAGGGTGGCTTTAATATCCTTTTATTCATTCCCTTTCGTATTAAACCAAGTCCCAGTCCAGAAATTATCTGAGCCTTTGTAGAGTGAAAGAAGCCTGCATATCTTCCCTCTGCCAGAGAGGTGACATCATGCATGAATTGGAGAATCCATTTAAGAATCTAATCTTGCAAGCGCAATCTTGTATGCTTGCAGTCTCCGAACCAGGGGATTTTATTTATTTATTTATTTTATAAAATTTATTTGCCACCCATATCCTCTCCAATGACTCTGGGAGGCTTACAAGATAAAAACATTGAAAAACATGAAAATCATCCATTGGGGGAAAAAACAAAACATAGCAGATAAAAATTATTAACACATGTTTAAAAAAAAATCACCCAGCAAGATATCTGCACAATCACATGTTCTTATGCAGTAACTACATATATGGAATTCCATCAGGATGGTACTGAAGATGGTACCACTAGAAGAAAATATTTGTAGCTCAGGGTTGAACTGTGGGGTCCCCGATGCTCTCCCAAGCCAGATTGTTTTCTTGCAGATATTTCATTACCCAATTAGATAACATCATGCACTGATGATATTACCTAGTTGGGTAATTAAATATCTTCAAGAAAACAACTGTAGGAAGTCAGCAATCCCCCTCCCCCAGAGAAGGAAATATTTTGAGGGATATTTAAAAAAGGCAGAATATTATATTTCTGCAAAGGAATAATAGAAAATCTTAGACAGAAGCCAGCCCCCAGAAACCAACTCCCTCTCCCTGCCCCAAGGAGAAACCAGCTCTGTAGAAATGCAGATTTGATAATCCTTTCAGAAAGACTGGGCCATCTATTCATAAGCAAAATGCCTTCAGCCATAGCCCCAAAGAAGGTTTGAGCTGATGGGGTTAGTAAAACAAAGACTCCAAGGAACATGACCTTTAGGATTAATTCACCATCATTAGAATACCAAAAGTGCACACTCAACCTCAGGTCAAAGGAACAGGAAGAACCTCTCAAATACAAAGCCACAGGAAAAACAAAAAATACAAAGCCCAAAGAAAGTATAAAAGCCCACCACTCCCAGCTCCATTTTGTTAGCTTTCCCAGAACTGCATGCTGTTGCTGTTCTGTTCTTCAATAAACTGAACCTTCTTTCCTAAGCAGCCTCCATTTTGTTTATTCCCGGCTTGGACTGGACCCTGAAGATTTTTCTTTCAACACAACCAAGCTCAGAGAGCATCAGGGATCCCTTGAAAATAGTGCCCTGCTTTTCTCTTTCTGTAAGGGCTTGGGCAACTGTATGAAGAAACAGGAGTCCCCAAGAAGATACAGCTAATATCCCTTTTCAGCTAAATGTTTGGTCTCACTTACTGGTTATACAAAATTAGACACACATCTAACCTTCTAATCAAGTCTTACCATATGAGCATTTCTCTGAACGTTAATTTATTTTAAATATTAAGGCTACAGTCCCTTATTACTGCTGCACTTTTGTAGGAAACCTGTTGCTGGCAGGCACTGGAAAAGTTGGAATCTTCTGGGGTTCCGGCCTCCAAGGGCTTGATGGAATGCTAATATTTCTCTGTCCAGTTTTCATCTCCTATGTCCATACTTCAGTGGAGCATGAAGTAACTGTTGCTAAAAGTTGGATTTGGTTTAGGAGACAGCCTGCGGGAACAATACAAGAGGCTGATCTCTACTGCTGATGGAATGATATGGACGATTATTTCCTGGAAACCCAGGCCATCTTTAGATATCTCCAAATGCAATGTTAATCACAATTGCATTTTATGGCTACAGAAGCTGCTGTTTCTCAGAAGGGTCCCTGCCATTTACAATAGGATTATAACTGCCATGTGATTGATGTGCACCATTTTGCGTATCCTACAGGTTGTTGATTTTTTTTTTTTTTTGCAAGCTACTTCTTCAGATTTACTCCAATCTGCAAAGACAATACTGGGTCCAAGTTTGATTGTTTTGATAATGAAGGAAAAATATTAACTGAAATAAAAGCAAAGGAAAACAGAGGGAAAGACAAACTAACTGCCTTCTTCTGCTCTTATAACTTTACCTATCTTCTGTGTACTTTTTGACTAGGGCATTTTTTTCTTTCACATATACAGCTATGGAGATTCACTAAAACTGCTGATAGTTGCTTGTCCCTCATTACTATATCACATGATTAAGTGCTACATTCATCTCACAGGAATAGCAGGACTATGCCTTCATCTAGAAGGCTCTCTTAACTAAGATGTCTTCATTGTCCATGTGAACAGTGGCTAATGAGTGCAGTTCTGAAGTATTTCAAAGCTATTTTAACCATGCCATCTCCTTCCATTCTACCTCCTAAATCAACCCCTTCCAAAAATTCTAGTGTTTGGTATGCATTTTCCATGCACGCTAATGTTGACAGAAATATTTCTTCCACTTCCTTAGATTTTTTTTCTTTCTTTCTCCTTCCTCTGTCCCCTAGATCTGTGCTTCTGTAAAGCATGAGACTTCCCCAAGTTGATCAAGATTTTCTCCTATGCGTGGATAGTATGTATGTATATACATACTATATACAAAAACCTCAGAAAACATATATATATATATATATATATATATATATATATATATGTAGGTCTTTGGTAATTCGGGTTTTCTCCCGTGTAAAATTGAAAGTGTCTTGGCAACGTTTCGACGAAGTCCCATTCGTCATCTTCAGGCTGGTGTCTTCGGCTTCGTGCTTCCAGGAGCAATGTGTGATCGCAGCTGTTTCTTCCTTTTAACTGCCAGTGGAGTTATGAACTGATTGGATGGGAGCTTGGCTGTGTTCTGATTGGGTGAAGGTGTGTTCTGATTGGTTAGGGGCTTGGCTGTGCTCTGATTGGATGGGGGGTTGGCTGTGCTCTGATTGGATGGGGTGTTGGCTGTGCTCTGATTGGATGGGGGTGTGCTCTGCTTGGGTGGGGGCCCTGTTGTGCTAGGATTAGTCTGAATTGCAGGGGAATTTGAGATGGAGAGCTGCATTGCTGTAGTTTGGCTTTGCGTTCGTGGTCGTGCCACATCTTCAAGGTGGGTGTCAGTTTGCTTCACGTATGGAATGGAGGGGTTTAAAATGGCCAATGATGCAGCTGTGGTCTGGTTTCTGGTCCGCGGTCGTGCCTCATCATCGGCGTGGGTTTGAGTCTGCTTTTTGCGTGGATGTGTGGTGGTGACATCATGTGTGGTCTTCGTGAGTGTGGGTCCAGTGTCGCTCCTTGTGCTAGGGATTCGTCTGTCAATAAGGCTGGGTTTCCAAATGGCTGGTAGGTGGGAGGTATCATCTCGTTTATTCATGCTGTGTGGGCGTTTTTCTATCTCGATGGCTTCTCTGATTCTGTTGTTAAAGTTTTCAGTTTTGGCAATAGTTCTGGTATTTTTAAAGTCAATTTTATGTCCTGTGGCTTTGAGGTGTTGGACCAGGGAGGAAGTTGGTTCCTCTTTTCTGACTGAGTTCTTGTGTTCTTCAATGCGTGCGCTTATTCTTCTGTTGGTTTGTCCGATGTATGTGGTGGGGCAGGCGGTGCATGGGATTTCATATACTCCTTGATTTTCTAACTCAATTTTGTCTTTGGGGTTTCTTAGGATGGTAGATATTTTTTCGGTTTGTGCAGAATGCTGTCTTGATGTTGTGTTTGTGGAGGATCTTGCTGATTTTGTCTGTGGTGCCTTTTATGTATGGGAGGAGGGCTTTGCCATTTTCTTGTTCTATGTCTTGGATTTTGGTGGGGGTTTCTTTTTGGATTAAGTTGGTAATCTTATTTCTTTGGAATCCGTTGGATGTTAGTACATTAGTGAGAGTGTGTAGTTCGGTTTTTAGGTGTTGTTCGTCAGCTAAGCGTTTTGTTCTCGAGATGAGTGTCTTGGCTACGGAGTTGATCTGTGCTGGGTGGTGGTGTGAGAGTGCGTGCAGATAGTGGTTTGTGTGTGTTTTCTTCTGGTAGATGGTGTGTCCTAGGGAGCCATTGGATTTCTTGTAGACTAAGACATCCAGGAAGGGAAGTTGCTTGTTAGCTTCTGTTTCCATGGTGAACTGTATTTTGGGGTGTAGGCTGTTGAGGTGTGTGAGGAAGTTGTCTAGTTTTTCTTTCCCATGTGGCCAGATTATAAAGGTGTCGTCTACGTATCTGAGCCAGAGTTTGGGTTTGTGATCAGATTTTTCTAGAGCTTGGGTTTCAAAGTGTTCCATGTAGAGGTTTGCAATGACAGGTGAGAGGGGTGACCCCATGGGTGCTCCTTCTATTTGTTTGTATTTTTGTCCGTTATAGATGAAGTATGTGTTGGATAGGCAATGGTTGGTCAGATCTAGGATGTGCTTGGGGGGGTTATATTTGTTTTGGATAGCTATCAAGGCTTCTTGGATTGGCACTTGGGTGAAGAGGGAAATGACATCAAAGCTCACGAGTAGGTCGCTGGGCTGTAAGTTTTATTTCTTTATGATCTCTATGAATTGGAATGAATTTTTTACGTGTGAGGTGATGGATTCTGAATAGGGCTGTAGTTGTTTGGCGAGAAATTTGGCTAGGTTTTGTAGAGGTGAGCACAGCCAAGCCCCTAACCAATCAGAACACACCTTCACCCAATCAGAACACAGCCAAGCTCCCATCCAATCCACGTTGCCAAGACACTTTCAATTTTACACGGGAGAAAACCCGAATTACCAAAGACCTACATACAAACACCCGTGAAAACCTCAGAAAACATATATATATATATATTATATATATAGTACATTATCACTAGCATGTTGATACCTAGGTGGGTAATGAAACATCTGCAAAAAAACAACCAAGTGCTGAAAGCACCAAGGACCTGTCATTTCAACCCTGAGTTACAAATATTCTCCTTTAATAGTATATATGGATTAGCACTCCATGCTGAAGTGTGCAGATGAATTGAATTACGCTAAATACTATGAGCTGTCTTAAATTATTAAACCAAAGATATTCTTATATAGGCATATAAAACTTTAAATAAGATCAATCTGCTGTACACAGACTGCAAAAGAAGCTATTATCTAATCAAAAATGGTTTATATTTATTTAAGAAAAAATATGCCTTTAAAAGTCATTCACGTGATAGTATTCTTTTATCATCTATATTGGTGAAATAACAAGTACCGTTTGCACAGAATAACTCTGCGTCTGAAGGATAGTGATATGCATCTTGAAACCCTGTTGCTCTATGTATTCATATTATCAGCTAATTAATCTCTGAAAATATTTTAGATTCCATCTGGAAACAAGAATAATAATTATTTTACTATCTGGAAAAGGAAATAAGGGAATTGTATCATCTATAATTTTATACATCCGGGCATACATTTGTAATCTATCCTTATGTCCAGATGTGCTTTTCTACATAATGGAAGCTAGAATTATTTGCACAATACACTTAATGATACAAAAATGTATTGTATATAAATATGAAATCCTCGTGTCCACTGGTCCATGAAGGCAACAAAAATTGTAGAAGGACCCTAGTTAACTAGTTCTCTGCATCCTGGGGTCAACTCTCTCATTGGAAAGAGATAATGATAGAGCAGGCACCAGTGTTGGAAAAAGTATTAAGATATTGAAACAAAGCTATGTATAAGATATTGAAACAACTCTGTATAGAGATGTGTGTTTAGAGCTGTTGTCTTGCTACATGACCCACTGTCTCTTGAGCTTTAGTTCATGGACAAATACCATTATATTTTGCTGTACAGTTTGTTGGTACAATTCAGAATTCATTGTTTTATCAATGATTACAAGCCACCCTATCCAGAGGCAACAAAATGGCCCAAATCATACACTGTTTCACAGATGGGATAATAGTCTTTTTCTGGAATGCCGTGTTTGCCTTTTACCAAACATCTGAGGAGGGCAATGTTGTTCTGAATTGCCTCGATATGTACACAGTCCATCTGACAGTGGACTGGTGAATTTAAACTCTGGAAATAGTTTTGTAACCTTTTCAAGACTGGTGAGCATGAACTGTTTATCAGAAGTCTCAGAAATCTTCCATGACATGCTTCCATAGACCTGTGTTGTGAAGATCAGACTTTGATAGTGAATATCCAAGATCCTGTTCTTTAAAAATGGCAGGATCTCTCACATTTACCCCTCATTATTATCTCTTTAATTGAAACTTCTGGCTCCAATTTCTTCTTCAAATGAACTGATAATCCTAAAGGTTCGCATACGTTTGCCACAAACAAATACATAGCTTTGGATTATTTTCCTCATAAATAAATGAAAAACTATCATGTTTTTGACTCATTTGTTTAATTGCATTTTCATTATCTAGTTACAGGATAACTGTGCCTGTGTGGAGAACAGATCACATTTTAGATCATATTTATGCTGAAATCTAAATACAAAATGGTTCATAAACTTTTAAGCACCACTGTAAAGTGTGCTAAGGTTAGTGCTGTGCAGAGTTTAGGGAGGGTTATATAATATAAATAGCAATAGCAATAGCACTTAGACTTATATACCCCTTTACAGTGCTTTACAGCCTTCTCTAGGCAGTCAGTATATTGCCCCCAACAATCTGGGTCCTCATTTTACCGACTTTGGAAGGATGGAAGGCCGAGTCAACCTTGAGATGGTGAAAATCGAACTGCCAAACTGCTGGCAATCAGCAGAAGTAGCCTGCAGTACTGCATTCTAACCACTACACCACCATAAATACCTCACTTATTTTAGAAAGGGGCCTTACTACATTAGCTGGGCTTCCAGATCTTGAGTGCATTGCTTAAGACCAAGTGACAGTAATAGCCCATGTTTTAAAATGCCTTCCTCTTTTGTACTCCTTTTTTTCTTTCTTTTTAAATATTATTATGATTATGAATTCTGAGGTGATATTATCTTGTTATTACTGCTATGCATACCCTTTCTTTTTCATGAGTTTGATAATTATTATTATAAATATACTGTACAGCATGAGGTTCTCTACGAGGATTTGTCAGTATTCACAACAAAACCATTGGAGGAGACAGAACAGAAAGACTTGCAACAACAAAAATGTATTTAAAATGAAGTTAGAGGGACTGAAAAAAAAGCAAGGGCAGAGGAGAAAAGTGGATTGAAAAGTCAGAATGGAAGAAGCAGAACAGGAAATGGAAAATGGAAGGGTAAAGGGAATTGTGGATAAGCAGTATAGACTGTATTTGGGAATTAGAGTAACTGGATTAGATCACTATGAAATGAACTTTATGCTTTTTTTGTTTTAATTATTATTATTATGGTTGGTCACATAGTCAAACAGATGTTTAGCTTGGATTTGGCATTTTTGTTCATTTATCAAGTCCTTCCCAAGGATTTGGGATAGGAACATGTTGTTTGATGTTGTTAAAGGTATTGTTACAGGATGTAAGCTATTTATTTATTTAAGAAAAATTGTATGGCCACCCAACTCACTCTCAGTGAATCTGGGTGGCTTAGAAAGATAAAAACCCGACTTCCGGTTCCTGTAGCAGTGCCTGCGGTCAGGCAAAGAGTATGCTCTCTTTGCCGACCGGTTTCCCCCCGCCGGTAGACCCTGGACAGGGTCGAAAGTCGCCCCGGAGAGGCGACCACCGTAGAGGAGGGCACTCGTTGATTGCAGAGGGAGCAGCAGCTCCCTCTGCGATCCGAGCAATCACCTTTGGGCCGACGGGGAAAAGATCGGCCAGTAACATGGCCGATCACTCAGCTGCTCCAGCCGAAAGTCACAGCAACATCTAAGCAAAAAGAACCACCATGGAAGATCCGGGTGAGACCTTTCCTTCCCTCTTGATACTTTACTCATTTCCCTGTGAAAAGCTCTTAGAAATTACTTTCCCCCCCCCCCTTGAGAAAGCAGCGTTTGAATACTTGGGGAAAGAGCTGTGGGGAAAAAAATAACTAATTTTTATTGTTTATTTGAGCGGCTGGAATTCGGGGGACCCTGAAGAAAAAAGAGAAGAAAAAAATTCTTACTGTGACTCTCTTTCTCTGCTTGCTTGTTTTCAGCTTAAGTGGAAACCTTTAGGGAGGGGGGTGGAGTGTTCTTCTTCTTCCCCCCCTTCTGAACAGTGCTATCTACTTTTAAAAAAAAATAATGCTACGGCTCCTGGGCGAATTTATGTGGATTGCATGGCTACAATCTAATTCGGAATTTGGCGTGAAGCCCAGAAAGCGCCATTGCAACATTGTAACCATTTTGAAATTCTACTCCCTGCATTTAGCATGACGCCCAGACGCTTGCATTTCTTTTGGAACTTGTTTAAGTTTCTGCCTGCTGTTTTTGATTTTATAATACAAAGTATACTCTCCTGAAAAATGGATTTTTTCGCTCTAGGATTACAATATAATAATTGAGACACCAGTTGCTATTATTTATTTGGATTATAAATTAGATATTCATAATATTGATTGGGACTTTTGCTGTTTTTATTTTTGTACTTGCTTTTTCCTATTTTTGTTTGGATTTTATACTTTATAAAATTGCAACTCAGCTTTTAAGTTGAAATTTTACTAAAAAAACGAAGAATGGAATCCCACTCACAGCTTAACTATGGATTTATATTAGAAAAAATCTTGAAAACGAAGGAGGAATTAAAAGAACACTTTAGAATGCTTTGGAAAAGGGAGATCCCAGAGTTAAAAACTGAAATTCAACTTATTGGATATGATACACAATTAGGTCTACAACTTAACGATATGGAGGAAACACATTTACAATCTATTGAAGAGGAAGATACTACATCTTATACACAAATGACGGAGACTTTGGATGACCAAAGGCAGAGTTCAACTAAAACATCTATAATTTTAAAAGCAACAGGAACAGACTTTCAAATACGAGACGTTAAAAATGCTGACAACATGAACAAACAACGAACAATCACCATATTGATTAAGACTGATTACATAGTGCAGACAACATTGGAGAAAAAAGAAGAAGACTATGACTGGATTCAATTGTGGAAAAATGTGTATGGTCAAATACTATGGAAGGAATTAGAAGCCCTATTGTGGAAACCTGCTTGGCACAAAAAGAAAGCTAGAATTAGGTTTAAAAGTTAGAACTAAAATTTTATTAGATGGGTAAAAATGGCTTTTAGAGACTTTGACTGAACTAATATGCTTGAGATTCCTAAGGTTCAAGACTTTGATCTGAGTTAATATTGATGTAAATTATTGATTTGATTATGGTCCGGATGGCAAGATGGAAAATTGGAAAATCTAAAATTAGGAGTTGGATAGAGATTGGTGAAACATTTAACTATGATTTATAAAAATATTTGATAGAGTACAGGAAATAGAATATAGTTGAGAGATATTAAAATATACATATATAGATAATAGGCATATTATAAGTCTATTTTAGAAATAATTATTGTTTTATTATTTTAGGCTTGAATGTAAAATGGTTTTAAAACAGAGAAGTATAAATCGAATAATTGGAATAATATGTATATCTTAAAAATAATCTATACTATATGGGTACCCGAATTGTATACTATATGTTTATATAAGGCCAAATTGGAATATATTAATTGTGAGTTAGTTAAGCCTGAAAACGGGTGGAAATATTATTGATATTGTGTGTGGGTTTTTTTTCTATTTATTTTTTCTTTCTTTGCTTAGAGAGGGAAACTTTAAAGAAGTAATTCAAATTGTCTATGCATGATTATATTTTTTACTTTGTTGTATGGAGTGCCCTATCTCCACGATGAGTTCCAAGCACTTGGTTGTAAAACAAAAAAATTCAATAAAACTTGTTATATATATAAAAAAAAAAAAAGATAAAAACCCAATACAAAAAGCTGTTCCAATTTAACTGCTTTTTGCAATTGACTGATGGTGATTTTGTCAATGCTGATGGTATTCAAGTGGTATGCCAGATGTTTTGGGATTGCACCCAAAGCATCTATTACTATTATTGTTATTATTTCATGGGACCTAGAGAAATGCAAATCCAATAAGACAAAAAAGGATTCTATTGCATTGAAAGTCATTAACACAGATTCTATCCATGTTGATCTATGACTATTCACTGATGTCACTACATACAGAAATTGTGACAGCATTACTGTGACATAAAACATGAGTGCTAATCATGGATAACTATATCACAGTGTTTTATAAGGTATCCTTCCAGACCTAATTTCCCCACTGTTGGTTCTACTTGATACTTCTTCTCATTATATTGGATTGAATACTGGCTTGTCTAACTCAGGACTGCATCTTATAAACTGGCAGGTGCTTTCAGTGTATCAATCGGGGGAGTATTAAGCTTTCAGATGACAAACTAAAACTTCTGTATTTGATTTTATGTGAAACGTAGCACAGGCACAAACTAGAGAGGAAGCATCAAAGCATCTTTTTGGAACCAGCTTCCAAACAAAATAGGAGTGTGTCAAATGAGAGTTGGAAAGTAGAAGCACTAGGAGGATATATCATCTTGAATGGGACACTTATGGATGTGCCATCCTGTACCTGTTAGTCCTGCCTCATTGACATACCATAAACTAAACCATAGTCAAATACATTGCTGCGAAGTTACTTATAAAGTGACAAGAGTCTGTTAGATACGGAATTGAAATGCTTGTATGGGATACGACAATTTTATAATGGAATACTCAGGACAATAGTACCATCAAGGCAAATTGATTAGACAGAATACATTTTAAAAAAAAAACAGCACAAAACTATTTTTATGACAATTTTTAGCAATTTATTTGTTCTTGTTTTCAGTTCACCATTACATTCAGTAACTGACTTAGATCAATTTTTATGGTTATGAAATTGATTTACAATTTTAGTTTTGAAATGTACTGAGGAGGAATGTGTGATGGATGATGCTCTAGTCTAATCAATTAATTATAAACAGAGATAAAGAGGCAATGTTATTAATCTGAATATGGTAACAGATTACATATCTGAACATGTGCCTCCCAATACAGGGGCAAAACTAATTCAGAAAATCTGAGAAGTAGAGTTTCTGATCTCATGACCTAATTATATTTAGAGACAAAGATGAAATCCCTGAAGATCAGGGACGGTTGTCTTCTCACGGAGCATTTATCTTATACTAGCACAAGGCTGGGATAATAAGTAGTTTGGTGACGTTTCCAGATTGTTGTAGAAATGCTTTCAGGTATAAAATGTTACAGATTTATATATGTACTCTAGAAGGTCATAGTTATCTAATTAGCATCCTGTTTCAATGTCCACAAGTTGGAAATTAGGACAATGCCAATGTAAATGCACATTATTGCTGTGGAATCTGGAGATAGCTTATAATTAATGGTATTTATTTAATCCCCCTTTAAAGCCATTCAGATTAGTGACTATTATCCATTTCATAGAAAAGTTAATATATCATTGCATGCTGTATGAAGAAGTGATTCATTTTGTCCTGAATCTCTTAACATTTCATTTCATGGTTTGACTAGTTTCTAGCATTTTGAGAAAAGAAAGCAGCATTCTCTATATCCATTTTCTCCAAACTACATATAATTTATTCAACTATCATGTTCCTTCCACTGGTTTTTTTTACTATATAACTATAACTTCTTTGACTTACTTACTCTTTCAGTCTCTCATAATATTCTTTTTGAGATCTGGTAACCAAAATACACTATAATATATTGTACTGTATAATAAAAAAAAGAATGGAATGGAATGGGATGGGATGGGATGGGATGGAATGGAATGGAATGGAATGGAATGGAATGGAATGGAATGGAATGGAATGGAATGGAATGGAATAGAATGGAATAGAATAGAATAGAATAGAATAGAATAGAATAGAATAGAATAGAATAGAATAGAATAGAATAGAATAGAATAGAATAGAATAGCTTTATTTGACCAAGTGTTATTAGACACACAAGGAATTTGTCTCCAGTGCAGAAGCTCTTAGTGTACATGCAAAATAACAGAGTAATAATAATCATATTAATGATACCAATAAGAGAAGGTAGTAGAAAAGATGATACAGCCATACTACCTTGGTAAATATACATAAGACAGTACAGTGGAAATTAGGTATTCAGCAGATTGATGGCATGAGGGGGGGGGGAACTGTCTCTGTGTCTAGTTGTTTTGGCATACAGTGCCCTGTAGTGGCATCCCAAAGAGAGGAGTTGAAACAGTTTATGTCCAGAATGTGAGGGATCTGTAGATAACTTCTCAGCCCTCCTTCTGACCAGTGCAATACACAGGTCCTCAGTGGAAGGCATGCTGATTGCAATTGTTTTTTCTGTAGTCCTATCTGTTGAAGTCTGTACCTGTCCTGCTTGGTTGCTGTACCAAACCACACAGTTATAGAAATATACTGAATAATTTCTCTGAAGAACTGTATCAATAGCTCCTGAGGTAGTCTGAACTTTCTGAGTTGATGCCTTTGTTTGTTGTGCTTTTTTAATAATGGTTCTAATGTTAGGTATCAAATTTCAACTACTAGATATCATAGAACTCAAAACCTGAAGGACTCTGTTGATACTATTGTCTAATATAGTAAGAGCTGGTAGAATAGGAGGGCTCTTCCAAAAAAATCCACTCTCATCTCTACAGTTTTAATTGTGTCAGCTCCAGATTGTTCCACTTACACCCTAGGGCCAGTTGTTCAACCTCTTGTCTATATACACTATGCAGACTCATCACCATCTCTAACGAGACCAATGACTGTTGTATCATCTGCAAACTTTAGTACTTTAACAGAAGAATCCATAGAGATGCAGTCATTGGTATGGAGAGAAATGAGTAATGGAGAGAGCACACAGCCCTGAGAGGCACCTGTGCTAATTGTTCGGGTATTCAGTGTGATTTTCCCTAGCTTCACCTGTTGCTTTCTATCTGTCAGAAACCTTATAATCCACCTACAAGTATGGATGGGCATGGGTAGCTGAATCAGTTTAGAGTGAAGAATTTATGGAATAATGATATTGCATGTTGAACTAAAATCTACAAAAGGGACATATGCATAGGTTCCTGGGGATTCAAGATATAGTTCAGTGCCATATTGACAACATCACCTATTGCCAAATAATATCACTATAAGGTTTCAGTCTTCTTCCTAATGGTCCACAACATCACATTAGGCTTTTCACAATCAAAATATTCTGCTCTATAGAAATGACAGGCTGTTTCCTTGATGAAAACAATCTCAATTTACATTGCACCACAATTTATGTCACCATAAGACAAAGGATAAATAGAAGTCCCCATGTCCTGTAATGATACATAAGAACTGGGCTGCTTACTTATAGTTATGAAAGTTACTTATCTACTTCTTCTTGAACTTTATTGAACAATAAGCAAGCATTACTATATTGTATCTGGTTTTGCACCCTTGTACCATGATCATTTCAGGTCTTATGAAGTATACATTTGTGGGTACCCTTTAGATCTGGAATAAGAAGTTGAATGTTTAGCAAGCTTCAAGAAGAGTAGTTCAGAAGATTCAATCACTTTTGATGTTTAAATTTATCCATTTCTACACTGGATCATTATTTGCCTCTTTATCCTGGTTGTATATCATTTCTGTAAGGCTGGAATCTGAGGAGCAGTCACATTATCCCAGCTCATTTATTATCTGTAGTTGGAAATCTGTCCATTTATCCAATGAAGAGAAATGTTTGTTTCAGTATCTAAAAAAAATACAATCATCTTATTTACAAAAAAAAGAGGAAGGGAGGAGGATTCAGTATTAAACCTGAGAAGTAGAAAAAAAAATCAGGAAAAAATCAAATTAAAGACAATGATAAGATGCAAAGCATGTATATGTTAGAACCATTGCGGTTACTGGAACAGAAAGATCACAGGATACAATTTAATATTGCAGCTCTAGCATGTGTTAGGAAGTGCTCAGAAGATGAACATTAGAAAACTTGAGCTCTGTAAGACACAAATCTTCTAAACTTCCATGCTCAAATTTTGGCACTTTATCACAAATGCAGGAGTTCTCTCCAACATACATTTGACCATCTTTGCATTACATTGATATGTACCTTCCAGCTGCTTCCTGAGAAATTTCTTAAATACATGTGGAGAGAAGAAAATAAAAAGCTGTGCTTAATTTGTGGGTATAAAAATGCCCTTAAGTGATTCATAACATTTTATGAGCTGATGTATGAATAGGTTTTAAATAAGTAAATGCTCAAATAGTCATGCTGTATCTTAGTATTCCAAATGTGTGATTATTGATCATGTACTGTTTGGTGCTCTGAATCCATGTTTATCATAGAGCTCTTTGATAACTTCTACTTGACTATGAGGAAAGAAAAACAAATTACGAAGAATATCTTAGCTAACATTCTTTTTTCTTTTTTTTCTTTTTTGACATATTCAAGCGCCTATGTTCTTCTATACCAGGGGTGTCAAACTGCCAGCCCGCGGGCCGGAAGCATCATAGCGAAACCGCGCCCATCCCATTGTCGGCAATGGCAAAAAAGTCGTGATACGTCATGACACGTCACATGATGTTGCGGGTTTGACACCCCTGTTCTATACTAATGAAGAAAAAAATCACATGGCTTAGCAAAGTTAGTTTTGATCACAATATGAAAAGAATTTCACTCTCTTTAACTGGATTTGTAATGCTTTTGCAA
Source organism: Azemiops feae (assembly GCA_023970755.1). NCBI lineage: Eukaryota > Metazoa > Chordata > Lepidosauria > Squamata > Viperidae > Azemiops > Azemiops feae. The sequence continues at coordinate 5,427,603 of JALGBA010003980.1, forward strand.
ATGGAATAGTATCTTTCACTCTGCTACAAGAAAATGCCAAGATTTAAAGACAATGCAGTTGAAAACATTTACAGAATTCACTGTACGCCATAGAGGAAATTTGAGAATTTCCTACAGGTAATGTTAAACAACAGTGTAGGAGGGCTAAAGGGGTGGACCATGACTTGAATAGTTGATAGTATTCTCCTCATTTCAGGCAAAATATTTAAACACATTTAATATTAAACCATGTGGTCATTTCATGAATTGGGATGTATCATTCCAGTTCATGTATCTTTCTGATTATCTTACTGATGTATTATTCTCATTGTGTTATTTTCTCATTGTTTATTTTATTCTATTATTTTACTTCTGTTCATTTTTCTTCCTTTTTATTATTGTAAGCTGCCTAGAGTAGCCCCACAGCAAGATAGGTGGCAAATAAATTTAATAAATAAATAAATAAATAAAATCATCTGAAAAAAGGAACTTGCATCCAGAAAGTAAGGCCTTGTGAAACAGAACAAGTACTGTATGTTTGTTAGAATCGAAACAAGGAATCAAAGCCCAATAGGACATTACAAACAAAAGGCTATTAAACGTAGACCAGGGTAAAAATGCATACCACAATATACCAGCAGTCTGGAATATTTCCAAGACTTAAGAAACTGAAGGATGACTCAGATGGAGCCTTGAAGAATTGTCTTTCAGCTTAATGGGGAAAAGATTCCCACTTCCACAAGCATTATAAAGTTTTTAAAATAAAATAGTGTTAGACCATGAAATTAATTAATGTTTAACACTTTTAAAAAACCTTACAGTAAATAAGAATGTAGTGCTGTTGATAAAGAAGTTGAAATGCATGCAGGATACCAGTATGAGCCCTGGTGGTGCAGTAGTTAGAATGTAGTATTGCAGGCTAACTCTGCCCACAACCTGGAGTTCGATCCTGACTCAAGATTGACTCAATCTTCCATCTTTTTGAGGTCATTAAAATGAGGACCTAGATTGTTGGGAGCAATATATTGACATTGTAAACCACCCAGAGTGTGCTGTAAAGCGCTATGGGGCAGTATATAAGTCTAAGTGCTATTGCTATTGCTATTGTTATGATTGAACAATTAAACTACAAGAGAGCTGAAGAATCTTTTGGTCTGAAAGGAATCAGTTATATATGCTTTCAGAGTGAACTCTCACAGCTAGGCACAAACTTCCACCCTCGTCTGGAGACCTTCAGATATAGCACAAGAAACAAAATACTGTGTTTAAGGCAAAAATCAGTACCACCAAATCAAAATGGAAGGAAAGAATTGCAATGTTTGTAAACTCTTCATGTGCAAATGCATATTTTCTTCCCTATCGGCCCTTCCCCCCCTCCTTTTTACCCATTGTTTATTATAGAAAAAGGAGAGCACCTAATACAATATTAAATTACCTTTTTGGCGGGGGAGGGAGAAAGACAACTACACCACTATGAGCTTCAAGGCTTTGCCACAACAAAGCAGACCAGATCATTCAGTTTCTTTATCCCTACCCCTTTCTGAGTGAGGGTAAAGCAATTGTCATTCTTTGCCCTCACTCACATATCTCTGACATACGTTCCAATATGAATGTCTGTCCTAAAAGAAAAAAAAGAGATAAACCCACATCCTGCTTAAAGATAAACAAGGCTGAAGCAGCAGTAGAAGATCAGGAAATTATGGCTGTTGGAAAGGGGAAAACCTTAACCTTTCTGAAAGTCTGCAGCTACTGCCCAAATTTATCAAAGAATGTTATCCATTTATTTTTATGCTACATAACTGGACTTAAAACTTTGTCCTCCAAAGAAATACAAATACACATCTAAAATTCACTTTGTTTTTGTTAACCAGAATAAGAAAGTGGGGATTATTTACTTGACATCCTTATGTATATCCCATAGTTATAGAATTTACTAACAGGCTGAAAGCCATCATTTTGTCATTGACTAATGACAGGAAGCCATATATCTTGCTTATTATCTGCAACATCTTCAGCAAACTATGAGGACATCAAATTGATAAGCTTTAAGTAGTGGTGCCATCATGCAACTGCCACCAATGTCTAACATCAGTCTTGACATTTGCGTGATGATGTCAACGGTTTTGTTGCTTGTCCCAATGGTATTTTTTCAAGAGGCAACTGGATTTTCTTGTTTTTCTTTGAAGATGTCTTCTTTCGTCTTCTTCTCATCCAAACCGCTGAAGAAGCTTTTTGGATGAGAAGCAAATGTCTTCAAAGAAAAACAAGACAGTCCAGTTACCTCTTGAAAAAGTACCTTTGGGACAACCATGACCTGGATAACTGAGAATCTCCATAGACATGTCACTTGCTCCTCCTTCTGTCTCTCCTTCAGATAGTAATGGTTATTGTGTAAATCAAATTGTGGATTTTGGTTTGGCAGAAGATATATGCATGCATTCATATCATACCTTATAAATGCTAGTCTGGATGGTCTTGGAATTCTATATCAATTAAATGGGCAGCTGATTATTTATGCTTGAGATGCAATCTTTATTCACGTTATTTACATCATCATCATGCTACGTATTAAACTGCATTTAATTTTCATCACATTCGCATACATGAAATGGGTGTGAAGGCGATGCAACACTTCAATCCTCAATATTTCTGGTTTCATGAAGCTGCTTTTCAGTTGCACAGCAAAGATACGTAATGACTCAGCCAGTAAAATGCTGGACTATTCTCAAAAAATTGCATTAAATTTCTTCAGCTTTAGGCTCAGAAACTTCAATTTACTGTAAGTTAACTAGAATTTAGAACTCAAAATGACAAGAGGAGCCTTATGCCGTGTGCCCCACACTTTTGGTACCTGCAGGTGATGTCATGACCCAAACAGAAGGGGTGAAGTTTGCACCATGTGATGTTGCTGTCATCATTTGATCTCCTTCCCCTACTCTTTGGCCGCTGCTGTCTCTACTTGAAAACTCTGGGTATTTAGACAAGAAAGAACTGGGCCAGTTTCCTAAAAAGTTTTTCTTTCTAATGAGGCCTGCAGATATTCAGATATCCACTAGATACCAAAGAGGCACAGAAAACTACAACTCCCTTTCTTTCTTTCTTTCTTTCTTTCTTTCTTTCTTTCTTTCTTTCTTTCTTTCTTTCTTTCTTTCTTTCTTTCTTTCTTTCTTTTTCTTTCTATCTTTCTTTCTTTTTCTTCCTTTCTTTTTTCCTTCCTTCCTTCCTTCCTTTTTATCCCACCTTTCCTATTGTTTATTAATAAGGTGACAATCATACATAATACTTCTTCCTCCTATTTTCCCCACAACAACAACTTGTGAGGTAGATTGGACCGAGAGAGAGTGATTGGTCCAAAATCACCCAGCCTGTTTTTCATATCTAAAGCAGGACTAGAGCCAGTGGTGGGATCCAGCCAGTTCGTACCAGTTTGGTAGAACTGGTAGCTAATTTTTTGTTGCCCAGGCCCAGAAGGGACTTCCGGAAGTGGCACCCACACAGAGAACTGGCTTGTTCACATATTTGAATCCCACCACTGACTAGAGCTCATGGTCTCTTGATTTCTAGCCTGATGCCTTAACTACTAGACCAAGCTGGCTCCCCTAATATTATGAAATGAATGTATAAGACTCTCCATCCCAATTAATAAAACAAATTATTGAATTAGAACAAGAGTTAAGCAATGAAAAAGATATGCCATCTCCAAATTTTAATTTATATATCAAATAAAACAATGATAAAATCTTGCAATTTGATAAAATAAAAGACTTCATTGGAATTAAGCAATACCCCTTCTAATCAATGAAATGTTGTATATTTTAGTGGAAGATATATTCATTTATTTTTACATAAATTCACATAATAGCAATCTGCCTTTCATTTTGAAGGCAACCACTTGCATTCACTAAAATCAGGAAAAAAGGAAATTATACTCCATTGATTTACATCAGCTTTTCTTAAAACGCTGCAGCTAGCAAATCATTGGCAGCTGAAAGCTGGTTTTTTTGTGTGTGTGTTTTCTCTTAGCCCCTCTTTCTCTTCCATCCTTAGTGCTAGTCAATCCCTCCTGCTCGTGTTTTCCTCCTTGTTGCAACTTATCTCCCCTCTTCCTTTCTCTTCTCTCACAATTCCCTCTGCAGAATGGATGATAGATCAAGTGATCAGTTTTGCATATGGAAGCCTTGTGTTCTCCAGGCATGATATATCTCATTTGAAAGGCATATGCCATGGATTAAAATACAGATGGGGGGAAAGGTCATTGCATAATTTACACAGGGTTCTGATACTAGCCTTTGAATTCAGTCTCAGAAAGTTCTTGCAAGGAAAGTATTCTCTGTAATTCTTCCTCTATCATCTCTTGACTTTAAGAAACATTGATCTAACTCTTTGTTGTCCTCTAGTTTTCAACTACAGTGATACCTTGGTACTCAACTGCTATGAAACTCATTGAATTTGGTACTCAATGCATTTTGTTGTGAAAATTTTGTCCCAGTACTCATCCTTTCTTTGGTACTCAATGCACACGCTAGATCTTGTCAGTGTCAGCTGTCTTGTGACTCACTACATTATTCCTTATAGGAATTTTTTTTGTTACTCATCAGGTCTCTTGGAACCAATTAACAATGAGTGCCAAGGTACCACTCTATGGTTTCGCTGCTTAAATGTGGTACATGTGAGTTCTAATTCTGGGAGATTTGATGTGATTGAAATTCAAGGAACTCACAATTGAAAGTGATCTCCAAATGTTAACAATGCATTTTTCCTTAAATCCATTCTATCTAATCTGAACTAGATACTCTTATTTGCCAAGTTAGTACTTAATGTTTTCTCATCTAAATTTGAAAATAGATTATGAAAGGTCTTATTTGAGATAAGCCATGCAAGTTAATATCATTCAGAATTTATAATTTCATCAACATTATTAAGCCTATTCCTGGCATGACTTATTTTAGGTGCACAGCCAAACATTTATTCCAAAAAACAGAGAAACACATACAAAATTCCATCTCATACATGGCTAATATTTTGCAGGAAATGGATAGAAAAAAATTGAAATATACATTCAGTTTATTACTGTGGCCAGGATGCTAATGAGATTTTGTCATGATTGAGAATAATCCATGGTATTGAGATTTTTATTGCAGCCTTTGGCATTGTTTTTTTTTTAATTTTATTTCTCTTTTTCCCAGCTGATGTTGATAATTATATTTTTATATTTGTTTACCACTCAGAGCTTCAGTGGTAGATGGGCAGTCATATAAATGCATCTAATAGATAAATAAAAACATTCTGATGCTGGGATAATAGCTAAGACCTAAAAGATGCCAAGAATTTTCAGTTTAATTGGTCTAGAGGGTGATATTACAGTGGAAGTAAACACAGCTCAAACAACTTAATACTTGGAAGATATGTCAAGCCAGAAAAAGTGGGTGCTTAAAAGAGTAACATCTTTTAATGTTTAAGATTAATATCTATGAGATCTAAAGCCTAAGGACATTACAAGTGAATTAAGCCTTGAATGCTTTTAATTTGTGCAGAATTTTCATTAGAGGAGGGATCAGTATGAAGGAAATGAGCTAACAGATTTTGTGGCTTCCTTCTTGAAGTCCTGGTTTCCGAATAATATTTGTTAGTATCCAATAACATGATAACCTGGATAAGGTGGAATGATTATTAAAATTCAAACCAATACAGAGGTAAATATAATGGTGTTATGCAGATACAGATGAGTTATTGTAAGAATATCCATTCTGGTGAGGGGTGGCCATCAAAGGGATTGGAAATGTTGAACATCAGTTCCATATTTGGTTACATAAGTATGGTATTGCTATTGGTGAGCTTTAGGGACAAAAGAAAATATGAAATATTTAGCAACTTCTCTTGCTGGGAAGCTTCCTATTGATTTGAAAATTACTTTCAAAATAATCAAGATAATAAAATTCTGAGTAGATTAGATCAGGAATCTGAAATGTTAACTTTGAGTAGCTAGATACCTGTTTAATTTCTTGGGTTCCAAGAAGCCATTGGATTTCTCAAAAATTCAATTCTATATCTAGTGCTGTATCTTGAACATGTGTAATGGAGAGAAATCATACAAAGACTACAAGTGAATCAAAAACAAGTCTTCAATTTAATATTTATAGCCAGTCATCAGTCTACAAAAAGTATCTTGCCAAGATAATGAACTCTCAAACTTCATCCTATCTGAAGACCACCAGCATCTGGTGAAAGCCTATGAGATTGCTAAAAGCCTAATTTGTTTTAAGGCCATAAAGGGACAGAAGTATAGATGCTTTTTATTTTATTAATGGAAGACAAAAACAGCTTCTACATGCCTATGATTCATTAATTTGTCCAAATATACAACTCAGTTCTAGCATTGCCCTTTAACTGTCTTTTAGGTAGAAGGCTACATCCATCCTCATGAATAAATTCTTGCAAAATTAAGTTCAGTCTTTCAGCTAAAATCATTGTAAACCACTTATAATCATTATTCAATAATGATATTGGTCTGCAGCTTCTTGCTAAAATCAAATCTTGCCCCCTCTTTAGGTATTAATGTTATTTTAGGATCTTTCCAAGTCTATGGCAACTTTCCTCCTTGTAAAATAGAGTTCATTATGTTTTGTAGTGGTTGTAAGAGTGCATCTTCAAACACTTATAATACAGACTTGATAATCTTCTGGTCCAGGCACTTTTCCAGATTTACTCTTATTAATAGCTTTTGAAACTTCTCTTATTGTTATAGCCTCATTCATCATTTGCTTTTCTTCTATAATCCTCAATAGATTTTATTTTCTGAGATATTGCTCTATTTTCTTCACCAAAATATCATGTCCTGCATACAAATTAGAATATTATTGATAAAATGTTTTTGTATAGCCACATTATCCATTAATACTGTATCTCCCTCTTGTAATTTCAGTATCATTTTCTTTTCTCTTTCTCTTCATGATTTATAAGCCAACAATTTCCCTGGTTTATTCACAAATTCAATTTTATTTGTTTCACATAATTCTATTTTATTTCCATTTATCTTATTGTTAACATGGATACTTGTTACTATAAAATTTTAATTTGTTGTTAACTATTTATATTCCCTCAGGAATTCTTTAATTCTTTATTTCTTTTTATCTCATCCAAAATATATTGTGTTTTTCCTTGACTCTTGCGCTTAAATTCAGAATTGGGTTGTATCAGATAACCTCTAGTAAAGGCTTTACTTGCATCCCAAACCATCCTAATATCAATGCCTTTATTTAAATTATTTTTAAACAAAAAATAATAATTCCTTTTTGCAATCCTCAACAATTTCTTCTTTCTGCAACAATGCTTCATTTAGTCTACATCTTCAAGAATTAGATTTTTATAAACCAAACTCACAGAATTATGCTCTTAAAAAGTCATTGGTAAAATTTCTACTTTGGAAATTTTAATAGCCAAATATTTTGAAGTCTAACTCATATCTTTTCTTGAAAAAGATTGGTATCCTTCTTAAAATTAAATATACTCTCTTGAACTATCATTCTTCTGTCTCTATATAATCAACCAACCCTAAATTGTCCATCAAATCAAAGACTTTTAGTAGTTTACCATGAGTAATTTTAATATTTTTTTCAGAAATCTTATCTAATTGAAGAGAAATCTCTTCAGTCCAGTCCCCCTTAAATGCCAATTTTCATAAGAGGAATCTATTAGTCTCTATAGGTTCTTTGTAAAAATTCACTTTACCTTCATTTAGGGCATAGACTCCTAGCACCTTAGTTTTAAACCCATGTGTATTAACTTCTATCCCAACAAATCTCTGATGTTCTGGGCTTAAGTTACAAAGTAACTCCATTTATCTTCTTGATATCTGGTGAAATGAATTCTTCACCCAAGGATTTATAAGTCAAATATTTTATATATTTTTCTGATGTCTCTTCTATGCAAATAATGTCTTGCTTTCGTTTTTTTTTAATAGTGATTTTTTTTCTCTTTTCAGGAGCAACTGCTTTATTTATTTGTTTGTTAGTTTGTTTATTATTTATTTATTCCATGTTAAACATTTGTAATTCAACTGTTCCATGACCCCAGATTGATACTAGACTGTTGAAAAAAATATAAGAAAAGGGAAGAAACACTTTATGTTCCACTTATTTCTTTTAAGTTTAAAATTCAGAGCTGAATATATCACCTTTGTACAAGCTGGCCTATGAGAAAGTTTAGAAGTAGCTTCAAGTTTTGCTGAGGGGACATATCAGTGTGTGACTCTCCCTATGAGGATTGAATATGCATCATAGTCCCAGAATACTCTCTGAATTTGGATGGGGGGGGGAATGAGATAAAATATCATAGAAAAGAACAAGGCTGATTGACTAAAACCACCATTACATTATCAGAAATCATACATTTAAATTCTAATGTGATATGTGCTCAAATGCACCTGATCAATCCTCTTTGAAGCCAGAAAAAAATTAAATATCTATAATATTTAGAGCCTACTACATATATTGAACACTGAACATTTAGAACAGGGGTGGGGAACTACGGCCCTTTTGTGATCTGGCTGGCTCAGGAATTCTGGGAGTTGAAGTACACAGAACATAAAAGGGCCATAGTTCCCCACCCCTGATTCAAAGCATTGCTCCAAATAATCACCATAGGCTTCCTTGCGTCCTATTCATGCATTAACAGTGGGGAGTAGGTGAACTAACTAACTAACAAACAAATATGAATTCCTGTATTTTTGTTTAAAATGTTTTCATTTAAAAAAAATAGGACATACTGCTTTTATTATGAGCTACTGAGATATAAGTGCTGTAATATTATTGTAGCTGCAGTTAAAAATCTAGCGTAGCAACAAAATTCACTCGAAAAATACTTTATGATTTATGAAAAGCATACAATGGACTTTTCATGAGGAATCAGGTACATAGGAACGAGAAATATAGAAAATGTACTTGAAGGTACAAGGTGAAACCTATAGTGTGCATTGTATAACAAAGCAAAAGAAAGGAGGAATATCACAGTCTGAACAAAAATCCCGAGCTGAATGCACAATCAGAATTTCAGTGATGTGATACTGGTGACCTTCTACTATGTGATGTGTAAATCAGAGCATGCAATGCATTGCGCATTCTAATCTTTGCCTTTAGACATCTTCTTCCAAATGTCTATCAGCCGCAAAAAATAAAACTACATTACAATGATTTGTAAAAAGCTGATGGCCAGACTCTTGGAAGTTTATTTTAACTTGCTAAATTCTTTGTATATCACATTTTAAGCAAATTTTCATGCCTCAGAGCAGCTTACAATACCCTAAACAACAATAAAAAATATCACAAGAATTCAACATTAAATATAATATTTAATAACTAATTAAAGGCATATTGATAAAATAGATAACAAAGTAGCAACAATCATTTTCCCAAAGCCAGGTCTTTAAAGTCCTTATTTGAGTCCTCTGTTGTTGTCTTCTTCTTGTTTTTATAATGTACTAGATATGTTTATAATTTTATACTGCCCAGAGTCATTCTAAGTTAGGAGGCTTACAAATATGACTTATAAATTAAATCAGCAAAGGAATGAGCAAAAGTTTCAGAGGAAGGCTATTCTACAATATAGGTACCATAATAGAAAAGAAGTATTTTCTAGCCTCAGCTCACCCACCTTTAAGATGTTGGGTATAACAAGCACTTCTCTGGTTTGGTCAAATCCAGATGGAGTAAGCAGTAAGTCATGTAAATACTTAGGTGTCCAGCTTTCTAAGCGTTGTAAGTCAAAGCCAGCACTTTGAATTCTGCCCAGCAACCTATTGACATCTAATGTATGGTCCACAAAAAAGGGACAATATTTTCAGGCAATTTATACCAGACCACAGAAGATCAGTGAACATAGCTTCCTTGGTCTTATCCTCACTTCTCGGTTGCCCAATTGCTAGAACAGGCCAGCAGTCATTTTGAAGGGCAGGAAAAAAATAACATCGCTCTTTATTCATTTGCTGCTATTGCAAATGTGATCTCTAGAACTATTCTCTTGCTCCATTTTAAAAGTAGTTTTTCTCCCTTATGCCACCTCAAATGTTTCAGACAATTCTGGAGGGAGCATTTTATTTCATTGCAGTGTAACCTCAGCCATTGTCTAGCTATACTAGTCACTTAGTCTGAGGTTTGTGATATAGCATGTGGCCTAAACATTTGTTGTTGAGGAGGCTTCAAAGCTATTACTTGCTCTTTTGCTTTTCATTTTGAACAGTGCTCAGTGCTCACTGAAGAATTTGATTGTGCTTGCGGCCTTGCAATGACAAAATATTTCCCATTACTTCCCTACTTTCCCTCAAGGCTAAGCTGGTTTCAGATTTATGTTTTTATCTTGTCCTCATTGTCATCCATAAACAACTCATGTGGTAGTATAGTACTATTGTCTGTTTGTTTTCAGATCTGCCATTCTGCTCATTCCCTGTGTCTTTGTCTCTTAACATTTTAATATATTTGTTGTACTGAATTGTCTATTATGTTTCTGGGGTTCTAAATTCATTTAGACAGCATCTCAACCATATATTAGAGAATCGTAATGTTGGAGCCAGAGAAGAAAAAAAACACTTTTAAGGATATTGTAGAAGTGAGAATTGGAATACACTGTTTTATTGGCCCTTTTTAAATTAACAATTTAGAATAAAATATGAAATAATATCACTAAGATATACACAGGGCAACTGGGAATAAATTATTGCTACTGACTATGGTACACAGAAATGATAGATAATTTATTCAACAACTATAGAATAGCAAAGTTTTAAAACAGTTTATGCTGACTTTTTACATTTTGAGGGCAAATGATTAAATCTTTGGATAATGGGTGTAACGTCATACTTAAGTATACTACTATAATTTGTGATGCATTGGCATCACTGTGCATTTTTTTTCTTTTTATGACCTTGTAATCCCTTGTTTCAGGATGGGTCAGGATGATTGAATAGAATTTAGCATTTACTGGGGGATGCCCTTCCTGATACCTACACAGAGTTCACAGCAGATATTTTCTCTTTGCGCCCTGATAAACAAACATCTGTCTCTGCCTAGGATTGAACTCTCAACCTTCTGAATGGGAGGTGAGTCTCTTCACCTCTAGGCCACCACGCCTCTCACTGTGCATTTAATTTTGTTTTAAAACATACTCCTAATTATACATGAGTAATATGAAATGTGAATGCTCTTCTTGATGTCACTTAGAGGAATTCTTCCTTAGGTAAAAGGAGCTAAATATTAGTTGCTTTCCTAAAAGCAACATCATTCTAGGCATCTGAGAAAGATATCTATAAAGCTTTTCCTAGGATTTGATATCTAGATAGTGCCTAATCTGATGCTGTATCCAATAATACAAAACTCTGTAATTTTGTACTGTGGCAAAAACTGTCTAAGAAAGAATCTCATTGTATAAGTGAAAATGCTTTTATTATTTTCCCACTTTTCCTGCATCAGCACTTTTTCTAAACAATGATTTATATTGATTTTATTGGGTTTTTTTTAACTATTTTCAAAATCACAATGAAGGAAGATCAAGAGAATTATGGATCAAAAGATATTCTCATATTAGTATTGGGACATTTTCTAAGGAGACCATAAAGAGTTGAATTGGTACAGTAAGTATATGTAATAGAGGGAATATTGAAATCTGCAGATTAAGCAATATTAATAATAACTAGACAACCCATGCCCCATTGGGTCATTGGGTCAGAGATATTTCCTTACCTAAACAGAGAAACAGAATCACCAAGGGCAGGCAAAAAACAGTGGGGGCAGGAGCAATTTTCAACTTCCTGCCAGCTTCTCCATTGAGTTTCCTTTTACAAAGCTGGCAAGGAGCATTATAAATTTTCCTTCCTTCCTTCCTTCCTTCCTTCCTTCCTTCCTTCCTTCCTTCCTTCCTTCCTTCCTTCCTTCCTTCCTTCCTTCCTTCCTTCCTTCCTTCCCTCCCTCCCTCCTTCCTTCCTTCCTTCCTTCCTCCATTCCTTCCTCTCCCTTCTCCCTTCCCCTCGTCTCCCCAAGCAAGAGATTGGGAGACTGGCTGGGAAACTGTCATGGAACATTGAAAATTAAGATCATGTGACCACAGTAGCAGCCCAGCAGTGCAGCAACAGCCAGTAGCACTAAAACAACCATAACTTTACCAAATTCAATTCCCTTGACAGTCATGGGTCTCAGATTTTGGACACATTCTGTAAGTTAACCAATTTGGTTCAAAAATTGTTACCCTCTGATGCCCCATTTTGCCCAGTTAACAATAATTTTAATACTTTGTGTTCTGTCTTAGCGTGGTAGACATTGAAGAGACGAAGTTAAACAACAACAAGGTTTATTCAGTTAGAATCAGACACAGAACAGAACAGAAAATGAAACTAGCTCCCTCCTTTTTATACACGGAGCTCTGGTTAATCTTAACCAATGAATGCAGGGATTTCTCCCGCGCTAAAATAACAAGTCTGCCCGGGCCCCAGTCATTCTGTCTCTGCAGTAGCCACGTGGCCGCCCTGCACCTGCTGCCTCACACAACTGAGTACATTACACCCCTCCCCCCTTAGTGAGGAGCATACTGCACCCCGTTATTTGTTCAGTTGCTTTAGTAACGCCGCCCCCGGATGGAGGCTACCCATTCACTCCCACTAACCTTAGCCCAACCTGTGACCTTGTAGGACGTGTCGCCTGCCTTTGTTCATTAAAGCTTTTGAAACCGCAAGCAGGTAATGGAAGCTTTTAAAAACAATGCTGGGCAATGCCAGCTAGCCATCCAAAATGCTGAATGCTATGCCAGTGCCAATAGAACCCTAACGTACTCCTTTAGGAATTTGGGAGGTCCTCGGATTCGCTCAGATCTCCGCAGAAGTGCCACGGTTGCCTGGTCTGCAAGCTCGCCCACCGGGCTCGGCAGACCAGGACTTGGGGACCCATTTACAACGGTCAGAATTGGGACATGCACGCTGACCTGTTGGTCCAGCTCTGCGTGCCGGTTTGGGGTGGAGTTCCCTGGATGGGTGGTGTTCCCTTGGTTTGGGGTGGAGTTCCCCAGATGGGTGGTGTTCCCTGAAGGGGTGGTATTCCCCTGAAGAGGGGTGGTGTTCCCCTGATCTGCAAAAGCAGGTGGTTGAGGGTCGTGTCCTGGATGGGCAACCCTTCCCCGTGGAGAGGCTTGAAAAGCCGATCTCGCGCAATGTCCCATGCGCGTGGTGCCCAAGTCAGGAGCCGCCTCGATGGCAAACCCCTCATTTTCTATTTGCGATGAGCCATATTCAGGGTCTTGTTGACCATCCCAATCAATCTCGGGAGTTTCCTCCCCCCCCAGAGCAGAGCCAGGAGCGGAAGAGTGGCTTGGCAACCTCCAGCGAAGCTGGTCGATATGGCGCCGCAGCACTCGACCGTCTTCCAATGCCACTTCGTAGGGGAAAGAGGGCCGGTGAGCCTACAAATGACAGCCACCACCCACAAGTTACCAGGCCCATAATTTTGAGCCCAAACCAGATCGCCCAAGTTCAGCCGCCTCGGTGCCCGTGGTTGGGACACCTGCAATGCAATGCAGTCCGGATGTAACCAATCCAGCTTAGTGATAAGCCGGTGACCCCCATCGGAGCTCGGCGGGGCTTTTGCCCATAGCAGTGCATGGGGTGGTGCGGTGGCACAGGAGAAAGTCAGCCAACCGGTGATGCCAGTTGCCGTGCGTGATTCTTCTCAAAGAATCTTTCGTAGTTCGCACCATGCGTTCTGCTTGGCCATTTGACGCCGGGTGGAATGGTGCTGACGTAGCGTGGCGGATTAGGTTTGCCCGCAGAAAAGACTGGAACTCTGAGGAAGTAAATTGAGTTCCGTTGTCAGAGACAATTACGTCCGGAAGTCCGTGAGTGGCAAAAATGCTGTGCAGAACCCTGATGGTGATAGTGGAAGTGGCAGCGGACACTGGAACCACCTCCAGCCACTTAGAGTGACTGTCTACCACAATAAGAAAGATGGCCCCTGAAAGGGGCCAGCATAGTCAATATGGATCCTTGACCAAGGATCCTGTGTTGTTTCCCACCTATGGATGGGAGCTTGGGGCATTTCTGGCCTGGACTGTTGGCAAACGTGACACCCTTGGACCTGGGCTTCGATCTCCTTATCGAGCCCTGACCACCACAGGTGACTGCGTGCAAGCGCCTTCATACGCACGATCCCCGGATGTCCCTCATGCAGAGATACTAGGACTCTAGTCCTCAGTGAGGTCGGGGTGACTACCCGACTGCCCCACAGTATACACCCCTTGAAGGTGGATAGCTCTGACTTTCACCTCCAAAACCCCTTAAATTCCATGCCTGGACACGTGTCCGACCATCCTGATAACACCCAGTTTAACACGCGTGTCAACATGTTGTCGGCAGCTGTCTCAGCAGCTACATCCCCTGCGTGGAGAGGGGATTCAGGCAAATCCTGAATGGAAAGGATGTGGGTTGCCGGGGCAGGATCAGGCTCTATATTCCTTAAAGGCAATCTACTTAGGCCGTCTACATGGCCCATCTCTTTGAATCATGCAAAAATCATATGCAGAGAGGAATATGGATCATCTCAACATCCTAGGAGAAATTATGTGGGGTGTCTGCTTGTCCGTTGTAAACAGCCCCAGCAGTGGCTTGTGGTCTGTGAAGACCGTGAAACGGCGACCATACAAGAAGTCATGGAATTTCTTGATGCCCGCTACGATTGCCAATGCTTCTCGATCTATCTGCGTGTAATTGCGCTCTGCGGCAGACAGGGTTCTGGAGTAATATGCTATCGGGACCTGAGTCCCATCTGTTTTAAGATGACTTAAAACAGCTCCGATCCTGTACGGGGAAGCATCGCACGCTATGCAAACAGGGAGCCGCTCATTAAAATGAGCCAATACCGCATTTGAGGAAAGCAATGCTTTGACTGCAGCAAAGCTTTTCTCGTGGACACTCGTCCATGCCCAAATAGCCTGTTTGTCTAGGAGCCGGTGTAACAGATCCGCCGTGGCTGCCTTGTGGGGGAGGAATGCATGATAGAAATTCAACAGTCCCAAGAACGCTTGGAGTTCTGTTTTTGTTTTGGGACTAGGTGCTTGCTGGATTGCCTCCAGCTTAGACTGAGCAGCGTGTATGCCTTCCGCATCTATGCAAAACCCCAGAAACTCTGTGGATGTAACACCAATCTTGCACTTATCTTTGCGAAACCACAACAACACGGCCTTGAGTCTCTTAGCTAGATTCTCTACTGATTCCCCTGCGATGAGGACATCATCGAAGTATGGGCATACACCCAGGAGGTCTCTGAGCGTTCACTCCATGACACTCTGGAAGATACCTGGTGCTACGTTAATGCCAAACTGTAGCTTCCGCACCTTGAAAACCCCCGATGGGTCACAATGGTTTGTGCCTCTGCCGTGGCTTCGTCCACCGACAGCTGTTGGTAGGCCTGGGCCAAATCAAGTTTAGCGAAAATGCAACCCCATTGTAGAGATGCCAGAATATGGCTGACTACTGGCACGGGATAGGAGTGTTGCTGCAGCGCTTTATTCAGCGTGCACTTTATTCAGCGTAGATTCTGACCTCTCCGTTGGCCTTAAGTGGCGTCACTATGGGGTTTTCCCATGGACTGCTGTCCACAGGCTCTAAGATGCCCTGCTGCAAAAGTTTATCCAATTCTGCATTAATTTTGTGCTTTAGAGCGAATGGCACCCGACGAGGCTTGATCCTAATCGGTGCAACAGAAGGATCTAACCTTAATGCAATTGGTGGCCCCTTATACTCTCCCAGTTCAGTGGTGAACACGTCTCCGAAGTCTTTGCAGACTTGTTCCAAACTGGCCATTTTTACGCTGTTCAGCCCCATTACCTGGATTCCCAGGGCCTCGAACCAATCAAGCCCGATTAGGCTTGTCCTGTCCCCATTTACCACAACTATATTCAGCATTCCCTTGAATTTCCAAAATTCCACCCTTATAGTGACTTCCCCTTTTACTCTGACCAGGGAATTCTGGAAATCAGTCAGTATTAGATTAGATGGCCTAATTTTCACCCGTTGGCCACTTTGGCCACAAATCCTATTAAGAGTGCTCTGGGATATGATGGACACGGCAGACCCCGTGTCCAGTTCCATCCTCACTGGGATCCCTTGCAACCTTACATCGAGTTGCAGCTTTTTCTTTAAGGGCCTATGTTCCCAGTTCTATGGACACCGCGCCGGCTGGCACAGAACCCCACCCTGTTTTGGCTGGGTACCCCGGTACCTTTCCGAGGCAACTCTTTCCTGGAAATTTCTTTCCCACGACCTAAACACACAGCAGCAATATGGCCTTGTTTGCCACATGTTCGGCAATTTGCGGTCCGGAACCAGCAGTCGGCTCGCTTGTGCCGACCGCCGCACCCCATGCACCTGGGGAAGGGATCTGCCTTGTCAAACAGTCTTGGAAGTCCCTTCGCCGGTGTTTGTCACACCAGGTCAACTTCCTGGTCCGACTCGGCCTCTTCGTCCAGTTCAACATCCTCGTGGTGGACGGTTTGCACTGGGTGAATGTTCTTTGAGAGCCGCAAGGCCCTTACAGCTCCGCCGGCTGCTTCCTCCGCGGTGACCTCTTGCAACACTTCTTGGAACGAGACGGTCTCCTTAGTGAAGATCCTTTGTTGAAGCTCTCTGCTCCGTAGTCCGCAAACCAAACGGTCCTGTAGCCGTTCCTCTAAGTCGATGAATTCTGTGATGGACTCTCCTGGACACTGGTCCCGCTGCTTGAAGGCGTGCCGCCATGCGATGACTGACAGCTTCGGCTCGAAGTGCTCCTTGAGCATCTTTTTTAGCTCTCTGTAGGGCACTGTCTCTAATGGCACTGGGGACACGAGGTTTTCCGCGATGTCAAAGACGGCTTGGCCACACACACAGAGCAGTGTGGCAGCCTTCAGCTCGTCTTCTGCGACCCTGTTAACGCGGAAGTAGTTCTCGGCTCGGGCGACATACGAGCTCCACCGCTCCGGGTGAGCCACGTCGAATTCCGCTAGCTGACCCAGCTTGGCCATGACGAAGTCTCTCCTCTACCACGTGCTGCCACTAGTTAGAGGGTTTTCCAGGCAGTTCCTCACAGCACTCTCCCCCAGCGTTTGCGTACTGGCGGGTGAGTGTATAGGAATGCCATTCCTCAGCGTGGTCTGGCCCTCCTTTACAGCACTTCAGGGCCCTTGTTCAGGTGGCAGCAGTATCCCACCTTCGTCGCCAATTGTTCTGTCTTAGCATGGTAGACATTGAAGAGACGAAGTTAAACAACAACAAGGTTTATTCAGTTAGAATCAGACACAGAACAGAACAGAAAACAAAACTAGCTCCCTCCTTTTTATACACAGAGCTCTGGTTAATCTTAACCAATGAATGCAGGGATTTCTCCCGCGCTAAAATAACAAGTCTGCCCGGGCCCCAGACATTCTGTCTCTGCAGTAGCCACGTGGCCGCCCTGCACCTGCTGCCTCACACAACTGAGTACATTACAGTATGTAAATAGCCCAGTACTCAGAAACAAAATTCAAAGTGGATCTTGTAAGCTTAGAAAAATGGACTGAAATAATACAATAAAATACAATTAAATCTAGGAAATAGAACTAAAACTCAGGAAAAGAAATCAAATACAGATCTAATTGTTGGTATTACCTGAGAAAAAGATAATGAAATAATCTAATCAAGGAATAGTTGATTGCAAATCATTATTTGTATATCAGTTAACTGTCTGAAAATAGTGACAAAAAAGGCAAATCCAGTTTTAGATGTACCTTTATCTTTTTCTGATCATGGGAAGCAACAGTTCTGTGTTTATTGTGTTTTGGCCAAACTGTCCTATGCTGAACGTCACATTTTTAAAAAGTTTCATGGAAACTGGTTCAGATTCAGAGAAGTGTCAGGAGGATAATTTGGGTGGTAGATAATAAATTATCTGAAGACAGATTTAAAGTGCTGGGCATGTTTAGCCTTGAGAAGAACAGGCTGAGGAAAGATGCATTACCACCCTTCAAATACCTAAAAGGACATCACAACGAAGTAGATCAGGACCTGTCCTCTCTCATTCTAGAGGGCAGGACATAGAGGAATTAATTTAAAGTAACATCTCCTTTGAGACAACTTTGGCTTCTGATGACTTGATAGACAAGAACTAGGTTGTTCTCTTGGCAATCGTACAGATATGGATTAACAGATACTTGAACTTTACATCTCAGAAAAAAAGTGCAGCAGTTTTAAAGAGTTCTGGGCATACTCTATATTCAAGCTTAGGTTGCTCCCAGATGATCCAAAGCACTTTTAAAAAAATAAAATTCAAAACGCTGCACATTCTGAATAAATATTCCAAAGCATTTATTTATGACGCAAAATAATATATTTCTATTTAGAAATTAGCCCCATTCAGTGAAATGGCACTCAGTTCCAGTGAAGTATTGGCTGCACTGTAAGTTTACCATCTATCCATATATACATAGAAGTGTAAATCTGTTCAATAGTGATTGCTTCTGACTAAATATATGGTTGGCTTTGAAACTTTAAACTGTAATTAGTTGTTCCTAATATATCTTTAATCCTTGAAAGCTGATGGCATATTGCTTCTCAACTTCAATCTTTACTAAAGCATTAGCATAGTCATACTGTATCAAAGTAGGAGCCCTTTGATGGCAGAAATTAAAATGACTATCTCAAGTGTTTGTTTATTTTGTTTCTTTATTGATTATAATGCTGTGAATACTGAGTTCTTATTTCTCGTCTACATTAAGAAGCCTTATATTCACAATGATTCTTAAAACAAGGAATGTTCATCACGTGATATTGTACCTGTTGGCATTTTTGATCTACTTAAAGCTTGCCAATGCTTCATTTTTTAAGTTTCATTGCTAGGAGACAATCATCCTTGTCTTTCTCCAAGTGGTGTAACATCTGGCAATAAATCAAACTGTGATTAAGTCGTTGTATATTGTGAGGGATCTCTGGTACAGTCTAAGCCATTGTTTTACTGCTTAGGTTAGATTAGAATGTATTGTTAGATAACATATAATGTATCTGCTTAACTAGAAAGACCAATGCAGACCTTTATTAATAGGATCCATTTTTAGATCCATTTAAATTAGGTTTCAGAACCAGTTTTGTAAGTAAACCAGCCAGATTGCTTTATGGACTTTATTAGAAATTAGTTTTGTGACTCAAATTACTTTTCACAGTTTTTTAGATTTAAAACCAATAGAAAGCTTCTCTGGACATAGATAACTATAAAACAAAATGTTCCCATTCTAGTAATTCCTCATTTGGACAAGATGGTGTGATGCAACATTAAGCAAATGTCTTGGCATGTGCACTGGCTTCCAGGCATTTCAGGGTCCAATGTAAAATTTTACTGTTAACTTTTTACAATCCTTAATGGCTTGAAGAATTGTCTACTTTGATACATACCCATTTGAACCTTAAGGTCATCTTCTTTCTCTTGCTGTCTCCACCAAAGTGTAATGGATGCCACTGGCAAAGTGAGTCTTACAAAAGCTTCCAGAAATAATGTGAAATGACCTCCCAAGAGTCATATCTTATGAAGATTATTTCCCCCATAGGCTTTTTAATCTTAAACTCTTTGGGTAATCAATAGACCCTTTTGGTATTTTTAGAGTTTTAAGATCTTTAAAAGATGAGTCATTTTATTCTCTACTGCTTTTATTAAACTGTAGGGTTTAATGGTTTAGTTCTTTATGGACTTGTTTTTATTTTTTATCATAAGCTGATAAGAAAACTTTTATTTATATTACTAGTCAGCATATAAATTTCTTCTGAGTGTATGTGCGTGTATATCAAACATTTCTCAAGTGAAACCATAACATTTCTTGGAATGCTTTTAATTGTCTTATAAAATGAAGTGTCTGCATAGTAGTTCCTCCTCTTTCCATGCTCACACATATACACACTGGATATTCACACTCTGCATTGAGAGACTGTTTATTATCAATTTTGTATCCAAAAGAACTATATGTCTTTTTTCCTACTGCAAGAAATGCAAGTCCAAATACATGTAGTCCTCGATTTATGACCACAATTGAGCCCAAAATTTCTGTTGTTAAGTGAGACATTTACTAAGTGAGTTTTGCCCCATTTTACAACTTTTCTTGCCCCAGTTGTTAAGTGAATCACTGCAGTTGTTCAATTAGTAACATGGCCGTTAAGTGAATCCGGCTTCCCCATTGACTTTGCTTGTCAGAAGGTTGCAAAAGGGGATCACATGACCCCGGGGCACTGCAACTATCATAAATATGACCCTAGTTGCCAAGCAACTCAATTTTGAACATGTGACCATGGGGATGCTTCAATAGTCGTAAGTGTGAAAAATGGTCATAAGTCACTTTTTCCAATGCTGTGGTAACTTTGAACAGTCACTAAACGAACTGTTGTAAGTCGAGAACTATCTGTATAAGCCCAACTTTCCTAAAACGGCCTTCAGGAGAACCTCTTAATTTGGTAAGCGATTCAATCCCTGGCAGGTTCTCTGGAAGTAATGTGATACTTCTTTCACTGATGATCATCTAGTGGAAAGCAGTGAATGCTCCAACACTGGAAGTTTTTAAGAAGAGACTGGACAGCCATTTGTCTGAAATGGTATAGGGTTTCCTGCCTGAGCAGGGGGTTGGACTAGATGACCTCCAAGATCCCTTCCAACTTTATTCTTATTCTTATTCTTATTCTTATTCTTATTCTTATTCTTATTATTATTATTATTATTATTATTATTATTATTATTATTATTATTATTATTATTATTGTTGTTGTTGTTGTTGTTGTTGTTGTTGTTGTTGTTGTTGTTGTTGTTGTTGTTGTTATATAAACACTCATGAGATATTTATCAGGGAGGTTTTAGATAGTCTTCTCAGCCAGGGAAGATTGGTATAGCTAGAATGAATGCTAGGCTTTTCCCAGACTGAATAAGTGGCGGATATTCCTTTGATATCCTTGAGAAAAATTATAGGATGAAGAGAGAGAGAAAAAATCTGTGATGCTTCCTGACAGTTCAGAAATAAAATCACAAAAGAAGGGAACATAGCAGAAAGGCAGCCATGACAGCCAATAATGGCTATTTTTCAAAGACACCACATGTGGAACAGTCTGAAAACACCAAGTCCAGTTCTTGTTGAAATTGATACTTTATATAGGAAGATGTAGGATGTGAAAATTAACTACTGCTCAAAACCTTGAAATAGGTATGGGAATTATTACTGCCATTATCAGTAATTTCCTGCCCACTCTTATTTTCCAATGACTTCAGTTTCATTAAGGGCTTTTATTATTTGGCAGTATTTGTGACATGAAAGCCTACAGCTTTCTGTGACCTAAAATATATACTATCACAAATAAAAGGCAACAGCAGAAAGCTTAGTGGCATAATTTGTATGTATTCACAGCAGCTCTCTTTCAAACCAGCACTGGCAAGAAGCCATAAACCTGAATGGATTTGTTACCTTTTATTTATTAAGGTACAGAGGCTGCAGATTAGCTTCCCTTGTGCCTTATTTATTGTTGTTTGATCTAACTGTGCATACTGAGACTGGCTGCTGAGTTCAATCAACGAGTGACAGGTTGTCTGATATTTAATTTGATTATTTTTTTGCTACTAGTTCTAATTTCTGTGATTTTAAACTGTCAATATTAACTTCAAACAAACTGTATTTTAATGGCCATTCTTACTTCTTACAGTAAAACAACTGTATTCCCCTTTGTGCCTGGTGGAAGTATAGATTCCAGACTTGTGCATGCATGTGGTCCACCACTATCTGGGAAATTATTAATAATTTGGTCTTATGTCCTACTTCACACAAGTAGTGATTTCATTCCATATGAGCGTTTTCATTTTTCTCTATATTCTGCTTCTCTTGGCGGTTCTTATTAATGCTCCTGAGCAGATTGAAAGGTATAGCTGCAAAAGGAGGAGTGGAAGAAAAAGGGAGGAGTCAGCAGAATTTGTTCCATTGGCAGAAGGAAACAACGAAATGCAACTGTAAGCATCATGGTTCTTCTAGTTCTTTCATTCAATCCGTTGGTTATAGGTAGATGGCATGATGGAGAGAATCCTTATCCAGTGGATAAAAGACATGTATTTAGTGGAATAGCATTTGGAGACTTAAAACCAATTCAGACTGTTCTTATTTGTTGGGTAAACTGAAAATAATGGGGGAAAATGGTCTAATAAGGTGTTGTCATGGGTTCAAGGGAAGCTGGATATCAGCTTCTGATGGATGCTTTAATTGGATTTTTGCACTGAGCAGGATGTTGGCTTTAACAGCCTAAATGGAGCCTTTGATTTTATTGTTTATTTTTCCAAAGGGAATCTGAATTGCAGTTTATAATTTAGGATTAGGTATATGGAGATATAAAGTGGAATTTAGATAGTTAGGTGCAGAGATGCACAACTCTGAATCAAGTGTGAGATTTCCTTATCCTTTACTTGAGGTTTGATTTGTATTCTTATAAAAAGAGAGAAAGTCCCTTGTAGACTATGCAATGCCTAAGACCAAGATGTCCAATCTTCTCATCTTTAAGACTTTAAGACTAAACATGGCAGGCTGAGGAATTCTGGGAGTTGAAGCCCACAAGACTTAAAGTGCCAAGGATGGACCCCTGGCCTAGGACAAGATATTTGATGTATCCAGGCCTAGATATTTGATGTATCCAGTGAGAACTAATTGGATATTATTATTATATCTGTATACAGAAAGCTGATGCAGAAAGCCAAATAATCCAGCTGGAACTCACTGTTCTATTCAAAGACAATTTAATTACAAATATAAAAGCTAGGACACATTTCTACCAAAGCCAAGTACAGCTGCAATGATTAATTTTAAATTTTTATTTCATGCCAAATTTAGGAGATTGCTATTACATCAAGAGAGATATTTCAAAACTGCAGAAAACCAAAACAAGAGACCAAGAGAAACCAACTATTCTCTGTTGTGTAGAACACCTCCGACCAATTGCCTTCAATGATTGACTCAATAATTTCCATTACAGATAAGAGTAATTTCCCTAGAGTTCTCCATCATTCTTGACAGTTATTCCCTCTAGATTTACATACCTTTTTTTCGGTTATAGATCATTTAAAAAAAACACAGAAACACACAGACACACATACACACAGAGAGAAAGAGAGAGAGAGAGAGAGAGAAAGAGAGAGAAGGACTTCTGTAAAACTTTGTTTTTCGTAGTTGTTTTAATAAAAGTAAATGCATTTTCTGGTTTTGTTCAGAGTAGGGGATATAAAATCCAGCACCTCCCCAAAATATAAATAAATATTTATTATTGAATGTATTTAGGTTATATAGCAGGTACTTGTTTTCTGTTGAACTTTAGCAAATTTCTTGTCTTCATTGTCCAGATCTCTCTTTTTGTCTGGTTGATCACCATATTTTAAACACGATTTTTCCAAGACTTTGCTTTTCATGGCCAGTTTTGAGTACACCACTGCTGCTGAACAGGAAGAGGCTATGGCCAGGAGGATCTTTGCCACTACAGTTCTCATATAACAGAAAGTTTTATCATTCATGTTTGGACTATTGCAGCACACTATACATGTGACTGTCCTTGAAGATCATTTGGAAACTGCAGCTTGTCCAAAATGAGGTATCCTGGATAGATGGGCTTTGTTAAGATTGTTCATGTAACACCTTTATGTCAAGAACTATGCTGGTTATTAATAAGGATGCAAATCAATGTATTTTTTTAATTGTTGTTACTTTTAAAGTCCTTCTTGGTTTAGGACCTTGATATCTTAGGGAATGCTGCCCATCCAGAGGGAACAGATATTATAAGTCTCTTTTTCAGGGTACACTGATGAAGGGAACAGGAGATGAGCTTTCCCAGTTGTGTCCCCTCCTCTGGAACTATTTATTCTAAGAGAAAAAGATAGTCCTATCCCAATTAAAGGACTAAAGTGACATAGAAGTCTAAGTAAATAAAATAATAAAAATAATATCATTTTTGGAGTAGATTAGTAAATAAAATGGTTCATTTAGTGAAGTTGCTACCTTCCTAAGTGACTACTGTGCACTGTGGTGATAGTAGATTCCTTTGTATTGATGTATCTGAGCTCTTTTTATATTCAAAAATGCAAAATTGTATCTATCTGTAATATAGTGAAATTTATTTATTAAATTTGAAACAGTCTCTAAATGCACTTGCATCTTAATCATTCTTGTTTCTGCATTTTTCAGGCTCAACAAGAACCATCCTAACTTAATTAATGATACTCATATAAGCCCTAACCAGTATGGCTAATAGTCTTGGCATGAGGGCCATTTTAGAATAAATCTGGAAAAGCGCTTGTTGGCTCAGATTATGATACTTTTTTGAGATGTGTAACAAATACCCTGTGACTACATTATGGAAATGTGTTAATTAATATTAAAACTCATATATATTGACTATTATTGTAGTTCATATCTTATAGATGGTTTTTTTCCCAAAAGATTATTTAATGTTGATTAATTAACTAGAAAGTTTGGCAATAAATATAGGTACAAAATATTAACCTGGATTCTTTGTAGTTGGGTTTCTATGGGCTTTATACTTTTCAATGTATATTTTGGTACCTAATAATTATATATTTCAATAGTCCAACCAAACATTACAGGAAGCAATTGGTGGCAAGTGTAGAATGGCAGTCTGTCTCTCCCAAAGTCTATCCCCTCTTTCTCATTTTGTTAAACTGTAATGATTTCTCCAAGTTCTTATCCTCAAATAACCTTGTAAATTTCTTTAATAAAAGAAAGAAAATCCCAAACATAACATATAACCTGCCAATGCGTATTCTCCATACTGACCCACTAAGTTGTCTACCTGTCCTCAAGGATGACTAATAATTGTTATTTATTTTCCCATGAAAGTATTGCACTCCAATGAAATCATGTATCAGGTATCATTGGCTCTCCTTCTTGGGCATTATCTGCTCAGTTGTCTCTTTCTTTATCTGGCACTATCTTTCATTTTTATGACTTGCATTGTCCCGTGAAACAAACAGAATGAGTTGGAATGACATCTTGAATTATGTACTCAGGTAGAGTGGTCAGAAAATTTGAAGAGTTTGAAAAGGTCACTGGAAAATATAATTAATGACTTTAGTAATTCCCCCCCCCAAAAAAAACCTGGTACTCAGCAATGTCTACTCCGTTCAAAATGTAAAATTGCAAAATAGCACCCTTTGCTGTGCACCCTGATCACATCAAAAGACATAAAATGTAGATTAGAAAAGGGTGTGATGAATGATGGGCTTCTAGAAGAAGGAGAAGAATCAAATAACAAACTCCTGTGTGAAGAGCACAGCATGTTGCATTCTCAAGCTAATCAAAATGCATAGTGCATATTTCAGCAGATTGAAATCAATTGCAACATGAGATAGCCTTTTATTTTATTCATCTTGACGTTACTGAGTGATTACTTTACCTTCTGCTGCTCAGCAACTTTCAGGATAGTGCACAACTCTGGAGGCTAGCTTAATATTATGTGCTGCACCTCTATTTAATTTATTTTGCCCAGTTTACCAGCAGAGAGGGCTACAGCCTTCAAAGGCCTCCTTGAAGAGCAATCGGGTCAGAAACTTGCTTATGAAAATAATTTAAGGTTTGTGGGTTTGAAGCTATGCTTAGCATTATCAAGTGAAAATACAAAATGTATAAACAGCTCCAAAGGTTAAATGATTTAAAATTTCAAATTGGCCTTAGCCTTGCCCCGATTTTAATTCTATGGTTTGGTCTTCATTCCAGCAGATATTTTTGTTATTACGTGATGAATTATGTAAATAACATGGACTTCCTTGTCACTTGATTTTCATTTGAAAATGCTAAGCATAGCTTTAAACCCTCAAATCTTAAATTGTTTTCATAAACAAGTTTCTAACCTGATTGCTCTTATAGTTCCTGCCTTATAGTTCTGCTGTGTTGTGTGTATGGGATAAATCCCACAGCCACATTCACAGATTACAGTCTTGGGGTTCATATACAGTTCAGCACAGAACCTATGTTTTGTTTCTGATGTATTTTTAAAAATAAAAATTGATTTTATACATTAATAAAATGTACATATGTATATGTAATCTGATTTGCATTGCATTACTGAAAGTCTGTTCTTTCCTAATTTGTTCCTTAAAGTTTTTGTACATAGCAGTTACTAGACTTTTAAAGAAAAAACCCCCCATAAAATAGTATTTAGAGAAATAAAAGAATCCCAAAGCATAGCCTTCATCTATTTTACAGCCAAGTTATAAAATGGGGAAATGAAGAAATTCAAAAGGGAGCATTTGTTAAAATCTGTTCAGAAACTTAATCAAATGCTTAAAAAACAGAAAGAGGTTGCATAATATTTCTAGTGTCTGAGTTAGAAATGTTTTTGTGTTGAAAAAAGGCTAAATGCTTATCTGTAACACTGCAGTGGAATGAGCAGCAAAACATTTGGGCAGGACAAAAACCTTGTTATATCCACACCAGTATGCTGCAGAGGTAATTTCCTGTTAAAGTCAGTGCTTACTTGTTTATCATTATTAGATTCTTATCCTAACTGCAATCAGAGAAAGGACAAAAAAAAGAGTATACATAAATAGGAAGGCACAGTTGTAGAGTTCAGAATGGCTGTAGCATTTCAGTTTATAGCATAAAAGCTAATAATTCATCCTGTCCTTCTTTCTCATTTCTCCTGATGGACATCTGTTTTTATAGATAAACAGCATTTACATTGGATCAGTTCAATTAATGTTAGCATTTACCAAGATCTGCATAATAATCTTTATTACTTTTTATAGATATTTGCTTTTTTTCCCTCCAAGTTCCATCTAATTCCGTCTAACTTAATAAGCTTAGAAGATAGTGTAGAACAGTATAGGCTTAGAGATATTGAATAGCCGCAAATCATCCTGTATCACATTCCACTAAAATCAAACCTAGCTTTACCCAGTTCTAGTTCAGTACTTAACCACTGGATGCCCAAAGATTAATACCTTTTGAGTAGGGCATTCAAGCCATTAAATCCAGCTCTTTGCTCAATGCAGGACTTCAAATTTAAAAACTCCCTGTACTTGTATA
Source organism: Azemiops feae (assembly GCA_023970755.1). NCBI lineage: Eukaryota > Metazoa > Chordata > Lepidosauria > Squamata > Viperidae > Azemiops > Azemiops feae. The sequence continues at coordinate 5,454,654 of JALGBA010003980.1, forward strand.
TACTAATGAAGAAGCCATTAGTTCCTTGAGCAATTATTTCCAACACTGAATTGTTGTTATGGTTAGGAGGCTTTAATCTAACTTTAACTGAAATATGCCTTTAGATTGAAATAATTTAGTATCTATCATTGTGTGTTTTCCATCCTGGAATGAAGGAAATTCCCTTTCTTTCTTTCTTTCTTTCTTTCTTTCTTTCTTTCTTTCTTTCTTTCTTTCTTTCTTTCTTTCTTTCTTTCTTTCTTTCTTTCTTTCTTTCTTTCTTTCTTTCTTTCCTTCCTTCCTTCCATTCTTTCTTTCATTTAATTACCATTTCTACCTCTTTGACAGAAACAGAATGAAGCTATTTCCCAGGCACCCTCCCCTTCCTCCATGTTGATGAACTGATCATCAGCAGTATAGTAAACATCAAAAGGAATTTGTAAATCCAGTTGTATTTAGGAGATTTGAACATTTTGATTTGATCGTGCTGAATTTCTGAATATTCTAGTTTATGGCATGCCACATTGTTAACAGATATCAGGAAGAAATACAGTTTAAGGGTAGGGGGGAAAATACAATAGACGAAGAAATCTGCTACCAACAAATTACTTCTTTTAGCCATAATGCATAATTCACAACATTCCACTATAATAAGCTTAGTTTAAGCTTCCTAAAACTCACGTTCTATGCTAAATAGCTTTATGAGACAGTCAGCTATGAAAAGACACATGCTATTTGGAAACTCAACCCCAACCGGTCATGTATTGCAACAAATATTTCAAACGTTGATATGTGCATAAGTGAAAAGTTTCAATTCATAGTTAACTGCAAGAGATTTTCTCAGGGTCCTTGGGGAGGGATGGGGAGATCACTCTGTCTCCCTACCCTTTGCAGTCCTGATACTTCATAAGTTTCTTCTATAATTATTATATGCATACCCAAAATGGGCCTGTTAAATGTAATAATATAATTCGTGTCTCTTCTGTTTTGGACTCAGCCCATCCATTTGTAATTTAGTCGGATATACTGAAATAGGAATCAGTTACCGAAAATTACAGCCCTCTAATCATATGAACTATATGAACAATCCCCAAGTCAAAATCTTGATCCAAAGCAATCTTGGTCTGAAGAGTTTTCAAGAGCCACTAAAAGGAGAATTTCTGCCTTAAATAAATAAATACAGATTAGAACCTAATGCACTTGCCCCGCCTCCCCCCCTTCACACACACACACACATATTCACTGAGAGATGCTTTGGCAATTTAAACTTTTCCTGACAAGGGAAATACATGACATAAATAACTTTTAATATACATTTTTACTTAATTTCTATATGTTTTTTTTAACCAAAGGCAAAAGAACCAGATTCATAAAAAGAAGAAAAAGTAATAGTCTTTTGTTGTTATCTGAAGAAGCAACCTTCCATTTCTTTCAAGCAGTTACCCCTATGCATGGCTACAGACATCAGAATGGGTGCCTTATTGATCTGCCCAGTATACATTATGGTGCCATTTGTAAAGTGTGTAATGATACCTCATGAAATAAATCTGAATGTGCTTATTTTTGAAGAATCGCATGCCAGGGAGTTGTTAGTATGTGGATTATTGCTTTTCCTTTAGAAATGTACATTTCCTGCCACTTAATATGATAGATAACAGCAAAGGTCATACACTGTCAGGAGGAGATATAAATTTGGACGTCCTATTTAAAATTAATAAATGGTTTGTGTCTCAGAGGTGAGCAGTCACAGAGTAGCTATTGAACCTTTGAATGCTAATGTATCTTCCTTCCCCTTCTATGTAACTTTGGCTAGAGGGATGCCTTTCTAGGATTGCCTTTTCATCTTTCCACGTAAAGATGTCTGTTTGCCAGTATTTATATCTCCTTGTGTCTGATTTAATTGCAGCTAATTATAGATGCTGCGCATGACTTCAGTTCATGTAAAGTATGATTTAACTGAATATTTAAAGACAGCAAAAGAAGTAGAAAGCTAAGGGTATGATGTCACTGACATCCACTTCTATCACCTAGAAAACTGTAACTCACAAGATCCAGTTATTTTAAACGGGATCAGGGGACTGTCTGTAAATTTATGATAGCAAGAATGCTGCTTTTTTTAATATGTAGAATCATTTCTAGGTCTCATCAATGAATAAGTATTGCCAATTATAGAGCTTATGGTACATAAATAACATTTTAAAAAATCAAACATATATAAAATAGTATGTATTTTATTTGTCTGGCATTTTGAAATAAAAATTTATGAATAACTGTCATTATAGGAGTTTTTCTTTTATTAAGAATGACAAAATCTTACCAAATCAGCTGACTTCTTTTGAGCTGATTGGATCAGAAGGATTCATTTTTTGACTTAATATTAATTCATGTGAAACTGCGTGGAATTCTGTCAGCCAATAAAGTATAAATGCTAGCTCATTGTTTTGTTCCTCATTCTTGGAAAACTCTCACAATCAGACAATATCTTTCTGTTCTAGCTGCTCCTTTGCAAACCCATTTGTTACTGTGCAAGGAAGGTAAGCTATTTGCTTCTTGTTGCCAAGGCTTTGTAAATTTTGATCCACAACATTAATGCTGTGCAGATCTTGAAAGGGATCCAATCCATTGAAATGTTTTTTGTGAAGAGCCAAAGCACAGCCCTCTAATCAGAGATCAGAATAGCAGGCAAGCAAAGCAGACTCCAAATGAGGTATTCATCATATTGAAGCAACAAGATGCATTTTTGTGAAGCAAAACCCCTCAGTAAGATGGACTAGCAGTAATCCCTAATTGTAATCCTCCATTTTTTTTTATATAAGATCTGTTAGTTTTTTCTCCTTTTCAAATAAGGATAGCCATTGCCAAGGTCTTTGGAACCTTTAATTATTTGTGCTTTTTAAGTGTGTTACCATGAACAAATCACTGTCTGATTGCCTTTAAGCTGACTGGTATTACCCTTGTTTGCAGGGAGATGAGCCACTCTAGGCAGTTGATGAACCCAATAGGTTTCCAGATAGATCTTGGATATATTTTTTTCTTGAGTGTTAGGAGAGTGGTTTAGTGGAGGCCAGATAACCTTGGGTGGAAGTTTCAACTGATCCAAAATCTAGAATGCCTACAGTGAAAAACATGCCTAAATATTCCCATGTAACAGCCCTTCTTCCTGAACTGATAGTTGTTAGGTTGCTTCTGGGTGCGATTCAAAGTGCTGATTGTTATCTCTAAAGCCTTTCATGGTATAGGCCCTGGTTATTTGAAGGATCACTTGTCCCCATAGCATCTACCAGCTGGTTCAATCTGGTAGGATTAGTGCGATCCTTCAATTATCTGGATCCAGATAGCCCCCACCATGAGTTTTAAAAAGCCTTAAAGACCTGGCCTTAAAATCAGGCCTTTAGTGAGGATGGTTGAAGCCCCGTTCTGGGTGATTTGAATCAGTTGTTCATTATAGCTCAGTTTTGCTATCTTTTGTTCCTTGTTTTGTTTTGTTTATTATTTTATTTTATTATTTTGCATAGTTTTTGTTTGTATGTTTTACTTATGAGCCACCCAATGTTGCTGGGAGTTGAGTGTTGTACAATTTAAATTTTAAAAAAGAAACAAAATATTTCTGGCTCTCTTACGTTTTCTTTTCTTTTCTAGGTGTCATATTGCTTTCCTGAACTTCTCAGGCCTCCAGATTTGTTTTGTAGTATAACAGGATGAAATATTTCAGAGAGAATACTTTTCTTTTTCTTTTCTTTTCTTTTTTTTCTTTTTCTTTTTTGGTAATGTCCTGGATGCTATTCATCTTTCTTTAGATATCTGGAGTAGAGTTTTGACAGATTTGGACCATTGAACTCTGTCTATAAAATGTCTTGAGTGTCTATAAAATTCTCCATTTTGCTTACTTGCAACCATGTGATTTACTATTTGATTTCATATGTCTCTATAAGGCATCTGAGGCAGCTAGCCATTTAAAAAAACAGTTAAAAAGGCTCAAAAAGCAGGAAAGAGGAGCATTAGAGAGCAGTCCTGATAACAGTAGAGAGGAATTTAAGTTTAATCTCTGTCATGGAGACTGGCTGAAGAACTGCACAATCCTACACTCATCTTTCAGAACATGGATTTCCTAATAAATAAAGAATAATATTAATATATTTGCCAGCCTGTCATTGGTCTCCCAATCAGATATTCAGGGAGTTATAGTCCCAGTGTTTCTTGGGGACCAGATTGGGGAAAACTGAATGAGAACAATAATTTTATGACTGACGTGTTGGAACTAAAATCAAGTTTTGTGAAAGGCATCACCTTGCAAGTTTACATGCCTGCATATATCCTTAGGAGGACTTTTGGAAAAGAAATAGAGCCAATGACTAATTAATATGTTGTGTCCAACACAACATAGTCATCTTACTGGAAGCAGCACTCTTTTACACACTTATTTCTGGTTCTACATGAAATTGATAGTTAATCACCTTTCAAGCGTACAGCAGGCACTTATTGCACAGGGAAACATGGATAATGGAAAGTTTATAAAATCTCTGTCAATCTCGACTCTATATGAAAAATGATTCATTATAATGGGCCACAAGACAGAATGCCTCAGAATGGAAGCCTGTAATTAACTTTGCTTCATGTTTTATTGATAGCATTTGCTATTTTCTGCGACCAGCAGTCATACATCTTGTGGAATGTGGCACCTTCTGGATATACGCTGCACTTGAGCAAACTTTTCATGAAAGAAGTCTCACCAAATTCTCTGGAACGACTAAACTTCTCAACAGAGTTTATACCAATGGCTTGATAAGATATATGCAGCCTAAAACTGAAGCAAGCATCTTTTGGGGTGGACGGTTAGCATTTAACAGCTAATTTAGCTATTCATTAATCCTCCCATCCCTACCGCTGATGTTTTAACATTTGCAAATGACTTTTAGAGTAATTACCTCTAAAGCCTTACCTAAAATGTTGGGGTACACAGATTGTGTAGCTGGTGTTGATACAGTGAGGAAGGTAACGGAGTAAAAAAATAAACGAAATATATCCTTTAAATATTTAGGGTTCTCAAACATATCATACTCTTTCCTTTTCACAGATAAGAGAAAGCCAAACACCAAAATACTGGGGATTCAAGGAGCTGCATTCCAGACACTATGCAACTGAGACAGGCTTGCTATAGGTACCTGTAGTTGCTATTAAATCTAGCCAAGTATCTTTTATTTTAAATAACAATGGTTTCCCAAGGCCCACACAGAAATCCATCAAATCCATTTATGTAGAGAACCCACAGATTAATTTAAGGTTCCTTTGCTGTATCCCAGGATCATGACTATTCTCAGGAAAACCATGGGCTTCCTTTGTCTTCTGGCATTTGAGAAATCACGGTCTGAATTCTGATACTCGGTGCAACCTGAAAAAAATAATTCCATAGGTGCCAAAATAGAATATAATGATAGAGAGAGGGAGGAAGGAGGGAGGGAGGGAGGGAGGGAGGGAGAGAGAGATGTGATATTGACACTGGGCATCATGCCTCCAGGGCTTCCTGTATACAGGACAAGAACACAAACACCACCTAAGAGCAGAGTTGGGCAGGGCCAGGAGCATAGCCCTCTTTCCCGTTACAGACCAATACAACATGCATATTTATTAATTGATTTTATTTTATTTCTATCCTTCCTTTCTTCCAAGAGCTCACAGCAGCTTTCATATCCACATAACAACAACTCTGTGAGGTAATTGAACTGAGGGAAAGCAGCTGCCTCAAACTCTTCAAAGTTTCCATGGCTAAGGGTGGACCTGAACTTGAGTCTCTCGAGTTCTGGTCCAGTAACTTAGCATTAAGCCATACCAGCAATCTATAGGAGTTTATCTTTGACTTGATACCCTAGGACAGCGTTTCTCAATCTTGGCAGCTGTAAGTTGTATGTACTTCAACTCCCAGAATTCTCCAGCCAGCATGCTGGATAGGAAATTCTAGAAAGTGACATCAGTACACCTTAAAATTGCCAAGTTGAGAAACACTGCCCTAGAGAGAAGCACAAAATAGAAATCATTCCTTAAGTGCAATAATTTCTTAGAAAAATATAAATATCAGGTAATATCTGGTAGAGTAATGCTTGCCCTCGGAAAGAGTGGCATTGGGGGGGGGTCCTTTCAGGACAGCAGATGAAAGAACAATAACAAAAGGATCACATAGGATCACATAGCAAGCTTTCTAGACATGATTGTGAAAGCAGAAATATGCTTCAAAGAAAAAGTTAATTTTCTGCATTTTTTTTTCACCTTAAAGCTCTTAATCTCCCAATTAATCTCAGCTTGAATTGCTAGGGCAACATGTAGCCAATCACCCCTGAATCCTTAGGTGGTTCACAGTCTCTCAAAAGAAGGGCTGCCAAACTGCAACATTTAATATGTCAAAAGGAAAATTCTTTAGCTAATAAATACTCTCATTCAGTGAAGTTGATTACCTTAAACCAGGTCTATCTAAATTAAATCACATAAACTTTAGCCTTCTTTTTTTCCAGCCCCATCCATCTTTGGAGCATACTCACTGTTGTACCATTGGAAGGCAAGTGTGAGCCTCAGGTAAGACAGGTTATGCAGCCCTGATATAATTAATTCACACAATTCTTATGTCTTGACAAGGCCACTGCCCACCATTTCCCCATAGAAAGGTATTATCTTTTAAAGTAGGATTTTTAATCTCATTTTAGAGGGCTAAATGTATTAGTCTGTGACAGCAACAAACAATGAAGTTGCTACCCCAGATTTACTCAATATTATCAGGAACACCATCTTATTTGATTCTCCACTGCATAGAAAGGGAGAGGAAATGAAGTTTTGTGCAAATAATATTGGAACTTTTGGTTGGTACTACTGTGGATACTATTTGGGGAGCTGTGAGAAAATCACCCATTGAGTTTCATCTGCTATTAAATTCTGATTTGGAGGATCAAGAGGAGGAAAATCTAAGAGCATCAAATTGTGGAAGTCGAGTTCACAAGGTGAGGGCTTAGAAAAGAGTGAAAGGAGGATGCTATATCAACGCCTATACCAAAACAAATTAAAGTGATCGAATTTGCGCAGGGTGTAGGGGTAGTTGGCTTGTTTTCTTGTATACTGGACTTTAGAAATATACTGTGTTTTCAAGGCAACTGTTCATTCAATAGTTCAGTGTCATTTTAATTACTCTCCTATGGCGTGTTATCCGATTCATGCATCAGTGTGCTGATTGTTAATTATGCAAGTAAGAGCTGTAATAAGTTCCAAACTTTTTCTTACGTGGATACCCCCAAGAGGGAGAGAAATTGCCTCTTAGAGGTCTCCTTGCTGGCAGAAGATTTGGCAACAGGCTCGATGAGAATAACTTATAGAGGAGCTGAAAGAGTTTCTGTTTGAGAAGATCCTGTAGGGAATTGGCTCTCAGACACAGGATTGGGTCTTGTGTTATAATTGTTATATATACAATACAGGTGACAAGTGTTTCTACAATTCACTCAACTTTAGTCTTTCTAGTAGCTTTTGTCCTTTCTCCTCCTCTCCCCCAATAAAGTGATAGTGGTATTCGGTGCTAGGCAGCAGCTGCAGCAGCTGAGGTAAACAGAACAGACAAAACAGTGGTTGAGGCACTGGGTCTAAACCAGGGGTGTCAAACTGCCGGCCCGCAGGCCAGTTTCATCATACCGAAGCCGCGCCTACCCCATTGCCAGCAATGCAAAAAGAGTCGCGATACGTCATGATACATCACGTGACGTGGCGAGTTTGACACCCGTAGTCTAAAGCCCTATTCCATGTGTGAATATACACCGGCTTTAATGATATCCACAGGGTGATGTCAAACAGGCAGAGTGAGGTGGCAACATCGCAGTTAAAGCCCCTCCTAGTGTGTGTGTGTATTTGTGTGGTGTGTATCTGTATATACATACACACACACACACACACACACACACACACAATAGGCAGGGCTTTAAATGCGATGTCACCACCTCCCTCTGCCTGTTTGACATCACCCTGTGGATACCATTAAAGCCGGTGTAGATTCACCTGGAGTTATCATCACTAAATAAAAGAACTACTTCTCAGTTTATTTGTTATTCAGACTTCTGAGTCATATAAATATCTATGGATTTTTGAGTCACCCCTTTTTATTGCTTCTTGGTTGTTTAGTTGACTCACAATCGCCACAGAGACTGACATGGTAGTAGGAAGTACCAAGTTGCTCATTCTTTAAATAAATCTGAAGTTTACCCTCAAGCAAAGTCACCACAGCTTTAATTCTTCTGCTTCTCTCTCCCCAGATACTAATTTAGACTATTTGCGTCAGTGCACTAGGCAATTTATATTCCATATCCTTCTTACTCTTTGCATGAAATATCTCTGTTGGAATTCCTGTTTATTCCTCATTTCAGTTGTTACCTTTGTTTTTGGAAACAGCAGGCTTCAGTTAATTAAAACAAATTTGAATACAGATACATTTACTAAATAGAAAACATTAGCAAATTGAAGCAATCTTTCTTAGCAGCAAGATTCTGAAATCTTATTAATAAAGTTGGACAAATAATAATCTACACATACAGCCTTATATTCAGGTAATTATGAAAAAAGGAGGAGGAGGAGGAGGAGGAGAAGCAGAATGAACTTTTATTATTGTCACATATTGCTAGGTCACAACATGCAGGTTAGGGGTTAACACAAGAAAATTGGACGTGGCAAATTAACAGGGAAAAAACGATTGTATGGCAATATAATTATATTCCAAGATCTATGCTCATTCTAATTTATAGTAATTCAATCATTAATGAAAACAAGTTCTTGCTTTATGTTTCCTATTCATAATGCTGTGAGAAGTCAATGATTCCATGCCTATAAAATGCTAGATCATAAATGATGTAATTCTTAATAGGTCAAACATATTCTCAGCGTGGATTGTCAGGTTTGAAAGAAGTACACAGTTGATCAAATTGGGTCAAATATAAATAAGATAGAGTTAACAAGGGTATCACACATCTAATTCAAATTTGTCCAGAGAATTAAAATAAATAGATATTAACTAGGGAATATTACTGACTTTACTGCATTAATTTTAAAATGCCACATTTATTGTTGAAAGCAGTAATCATGGATGAAATTTCAAGATGACAGTATTTTCTTACTTAGAAACACATATTTTAGCTGTGGAACTGGATGGAATGGTTTATTTCGATTAAGAATATGTTACCGGTATTTTAAGTAATCTCTGAATGGCTTTTTATTCTCATCTGGTATTTTAATGGTAAATTTTATATCTGAGTGCATTGTTCTGATTTTATTAGTTTGGGCTCACATACTAATGTGCTAGGGAACAAAAAAGAACATTTATGTATTATGGATGATATATTTAGTCAATTGTGGTTAACATAATGATACTGGGTTTTTCTGTTTTTGTTTTTGATACCTTCAATTCAGTATTGATTCCTGGCAACTATCTGAATAAATCCCTGGTATGATTTTTTTTAAGTGGTTTTCTGTTGCCTCCTCCCTAAGATTTAGAGAGAGTGACTGGCCCAAAATCACCCAGCTGACTTTGTACTTAAGGCAGTTCTAGAACTCACAGTCTCCCAGTTTCTAGCCTCCTATCACTACATAAGACAAGTTCTCTACAGTCAAGCTAGTTCCATCTTACTCTAACTCCTCCCCCACTCCAGGATCTCTTCCCAAATTATGGTTTGATAATTTTTTGCAAGAGACTATTAAAATGTTGTACACCAGCATTTCTCAAATGGGGTTATCTGGAACCCTAAGATTCTACAAGAGGTCACTAGGGATTTTGCAAGAGATCATGACTGAAAAGAAGTAAACAGATTTTTTTAAAAAAAAAACTTAGTGCACCATGCAATGTTAACATTAAATGTGGTGTGAACTTTTATGCGCTACAACCAGCTACCAGTTGTCACTTTGCTGTTGTTGTCAATATAATAAAACATGGATGGTGTAGATTAGCAGTAGATTATGTTGTGAAGTTTTCATATTTTTGCTATTTTTATGTAAGGTTGCTTGAGATATGAAAATTATTTCAAGAATTCAAGGGTAAAATAGTTGAGGTAGCTAATTATATAGACTTCACTTAGAACAGATAGATACATGTTACCATGTATAGGGTTCTCTATGGCTTCCACCATCCCCCTTTGAAGAGGGAAGAATTGTTTATTTGTAATATATGCACCCCTATAATTAAAATCTGTATCTCTCTGCTCTGAGATCTTAAGTGAACATGGAAAACCCCTTGAATATCAGGAACAATAAAGAACATTTATGTATTATGGGTGATACACACACACACAAACACATACTTGGATCAGTGTTGACTCCTGACAGTTGCCTGGACAAGTCCCCAAGGGATTTTGGGAAAATTTTGGAAGGGTTGAGAGAGAATGATTAGCCCATGGTCATCCATCTGGCTTTAATGCCTAAGGTGGGACTAGAACTCACAGTCTCCTAGTTTCTAGCCTGGTGTCCTAACCACTCTACCAAACGATGAAAGCAAATTAATTGCTCTCATTAATCATTTTATCTTCCCTAATTAATAAAAAGCAAACAAAATGCATTTCCTAAGTAATATCTGTGGAGAGAGGTTATCATTCATGTCCCTATTCTACATGAACCTTTGTAACAGGAATATTAATCTTTCCAGTATCTAATGGTTACAGTAATAGAGTAACTGCCTCAGCTGAATAATACTAAAATAGGATTGTGTTCTATAGTGACTCCTAGATATTGGAGCAATGTTTTTTTCTCTTTTTTTCCCCAGAGAAATACAGAAACTAGGCCTCAGTTCTGGAAGCTCATATGTCCTGTCAAAATAGTGGTTTTTATTTTATAATTTCATTTGTTTACTTCTGTTTTTATTTTCAGGTCTTATCAATAATCAATAAGCAATATGAATACTGCAGAACATATTTGACTCATTAACAAATGCAGCACAGAATGCTCATTGCTTGCAGGGCTATGGGGAACCATTCTCGCCTTATACAAATATTGTAACATTAAATACAACAACATTACTATATTATACTATTAAAATATAAAAATATTATTATGAATATCCTCCATATTCTTTCTTTTTTAAAAAAAAATAGCTGTTTGGATTGATCTTACCAGAAGCCCTTTCTACTGATGGTCACGTGGGGTTGATGTATGCAGCCATAATTTCACTAAAGTGAACCAGCCCTTTGTCACTAATGATTTCTTAGGAAATTCCATACTTTGCAAGAACTGCCCTAGGCCTGTAATCACTGAAGTACAGGTAGTACTCATTTAGTGATTATTCAAAATTACAACGGCACTGAAAAAATGTGACATATGACCGTTTTTTACAGTTACGACTGTTGCGGCATCCCTGAGATCATGTGATCAAAAGCCAGATGCTTGGCAACTGGTTCATACTTATGACCATTGCTGTATCCCAAGGTCATGTGATCACCTTTTGCCACTTCTGACAAGCAAAGTCAGTGGGGAAGCCAGATTCCCTCAACAACCAGGTTACTAACTTATCAACTGCTATGATTCGCTTAACAACTCAAGCAAGGAAGGTGGTAAAATGGGACAAAACTCACTTAAGAAATGTCTCACTTAACAACAGAAATGTTGGGCTACGTTGTGGTCATAAGCCGAGGACTACCTGTACTTGCAAAGTATGGAATATAAAAAGACAAAATCTCAATTGCAAAGAAATATAATCCCAAACTATTAGAACCATTTTCGAATTACATGTGGGAGAAAAAATAGTGCGTACCTTCTACAGAAGTAGGTAATATTGCACACTCAAACTATTGCCATCATTAACACTTTTAAGCAGGTGAAGCAGTTTGTACTGACACATTTTGATTGACCTGTAGCCAGATCGGGATGGCTTGTGCCCGCTACTTACACTTTTCAATGCCTAATTGACTTTTACGGATTTTTAGCAGCCTGTCTTGCCAGAGGCTCTTGAAAATGACCACTTTCTATTGAAAGTGAAAATATCTTGAAAATAACCACTTTTCTAATATAGCTTTCCAACCTTTCTCATGTGCTGATATTGCAACTGCAGTATGGTAAGGAAATTCCATGTCTCAATGTGTCATAGTCTAAAGGTGTCTGAAGGTGGCATAATCAGTTTTGAAGGTGACTGTCAAGCCCCAGGCTATGATGCAGGAAGCAGGATTCACAGATTTCAATAAGAAGTTTTAATGTAAGAACTGAGGGTAAGATATAGCATTTTGGAAACTGCAATAGGAACCTCTAGCCTGCATTTATTAGTAAATCCATAAACATAGAATGTCTTTCAGCATTTGTCATCTCTTCTTCTGGTGCTTGATGTAGCCTGGCCTAAGTGAATATTTATGAGATAAAGTACTAATGAACTCCTCTCCTACCTATTAACTGTTAATATGTAACGTGTCCCTCATTGCTTGCCCAGCCTTCCCACTCACAATGATCAACACTATTGCACCGTTCATTATTGGAGTGGCATTGATACCATCATGAATAAATGCCAATTTTTTATTTTGCAACATTAACATTTCCAAGGGTAGCCTTATGCAGTACCAGGTTAAGTGAGGTGGCCCACATCCCAGGCAATGAGGAGGGAACAACAGATGGTTGTGTTATTTATTATGGTATGCTACTGCTATTGTGAAGGGAATATCTTGTGAGCTTTCCTTTGTCTCAGGGGCAAAATTAATTTGTCTGGCACTGAGTATAATATTGAGCGGAAATATTTGCTGCTCTGTATCAGGTAGGAAAGTGTCTTAGTCTGATCTCAATCTCCTTTATAATTTTGCAATGTACTACACTGAACCGCTTCATATTTGGGATCAAGAAGAGACACACATCTTTCTTGATGTGTAGAGGGCATGTTTTAGGCACAGCTGTAGATCCTCAGAATATACATCTGTGTTATACATAGTTATATGGTTCTATCCAGGGCTTTTTTTCTCATAGAACGCTCAGAACGGAGTTCTGGCACCTTTTTTGGATGGAACCTTGTAGGGTAGGCAAAGTGAGTTGTATGAGATGTGTGAGTTCCAGCACCTTTTTTTTTTTTACAAAAAAAGCACTGGTTCTATCTTTAGTCTATATATATGCTGCAAGAAAGGGAAGTGCTGAACCTGTTGAATGGCCGAACCCCCAAAATTCAAAACTAATTATTCACTGTAACTTTGCTTTGGGGGCTTATGTGAAAAAAACAGAGACATAAACTAATTGTGTCAAGCCCAGTCCTATATGGTAATAAGATATATCAAAATACTGAGCATTTGAGATAAAGAGTGTGAGAGATAGCAAAAAAAAAAAGAAAGAAAGAATGTTATATGATGGAAAAATATAAGGACTTGTTATCTTTATTTTGGAGACATTACACACTCGGTTATTACTTTAAAATCATAATTTTGCCTAGGCAATTGTTTTCTCTACGTCTACATTAAAATAATAAAGCAGTTTGTGGGAATCAAAAGTATGTTTCCAAAATGATTTGTATTTTCTTTTCTGATCCAAAATAATGTTTGCTAATTTGAAGGGAGGAAAAGGGAGTCCCTAGTTTCAGTTGATCACAATATAGGAGTAACAAATGTCTTGACCCTGGTGTTAAATATAAAATTTCAGGAGGAAAGCTGCCTCTTTTTGCTCTCTGATCATTGCCATGAAGGCCCAGTTAATTCTGACATCCGTGTTCCATCTCCATCCAACCAGTGAATAATGTAAGTTGCCCTTTTTCTCTTCCTCATGAAACTCAGGCTACTGAGGTCATTTTTCAAATGAGCTTTCTTCTCACAATTGATTTTCAGCTATTCTTCAGTTGGCAACTATTAAGAAAGAACCTTTTTTTCCCAGTGATGTTAGTCACATCAGGACCTTTAAGTGACAGTTGGCTCTATAGGGACTTGGAATAGGTGAGGCAGCAGTTCATAGAGTTGACATCAATTTTTCTTGATGTGACTGTCTTCAACCTGACAGAACTATGGTTAAAAGTGTCGACACCTAGAAAATATGCCAGGCCGGCAAAAAAAAGGGCAATATCAGGCTGTAGCCCAAGAGATCTACCACATTTTTTATATTTTATATAGATCCATTCAACAGTGTTTATAATATCACATTAAAATTTGTAGTATAATACATAGATAAAATTATCTAGGGTTTTTTGAAATCTCAAAATGTATTGTCTCCAATTTATTCCAGAGGAAGTACTGGTCAAACGGATGCTTCCAAACAACTATCTTAAAATTAAGTTGAACAACAAATATACTTTTTAATTGTTTTATTGAACTATCATTAACAAACAATATCACATAACTATATTAATATAAATCTAATATATATATATATATATATATATATATATATATATATATATATATATATATATATATATATATATTTACTTCAGTGTAAATAAAGAGACAAATACTGTAACACTTCTAGTTAAAAATGCAAACAATAACAAGATTTGGAATAAATCAGGATAATTTAAATTACATTAGTCCTTCAATGTGATGATTGCCCAGATCACTCTCTGTTTGTTTCTTTGTTTATTCAATTTATTATCATCAACTAAATAATGCAAAAGAAAAAGGGAAATGTGCCTTACAAGTGGAGTATAATATAAAAGCCAAACAGAAAGGAAAAAGGAACTATTTTATTTTTAAATTCAGAAACAAAATATTTATGTTGTTGGATTAGAATCTGATTTCTGATCTTGAAATCACTGTAACAGAATTTGGCCATTGCCAAGGGTATAGAGTTAGTGATCAATAGTTAAATATAAAAACAATCTGTATGTCCTGGGAAGTCTATTAAAGTATGATTATGCCTATTTTCAATATCTCAATGCCTATAAAAAAAAGGAAATATAAAAAAATGACTTAAGGATTTGACCTTTATAAGAGATTCTTTTGAATTTTCTTTTCAGACAGTAGTGGACAAGATATGATACCAAGCCAGGGGGAAATATGTTGACATTGTAAACTGCCCAGAGAGTGCTGTAAAGCACTATAACCCCGAAGGTGCTTTTTCAGGAGGCAACTGAACTGTCTTGTTTTTCTTTGAAGACATTTCACTTCTCATCCAAGAAGCTTCTTCAGCTCTGACTGGATGGAGGGGAATGGAAGGATTTATATTCCTTGCAGACAGCTGGTCATTTGCATTCTTTCAGAGAGTCTTTGAGGCCATTTGGAGGTTTACCTGTGTCCTCAGGGTCACCTGGGTAGTGCAAATGTATCTGGAGCCTTCTTTTGCTGCAGGATGTTTTCTGCCCTTTGTCCCTTCACTGCTGAAGACAGTCGCAGGCTGCCAGGGATGAGACCATGCCACCTGCATCCCAAACTGAAGCACAAATGGCTTCTTCAGTCCGTAATGCCCTCTGGAAATCCACTCATATGCCCTCATCATTCGAAAGGCGCTCATCCCAAAAGGCATAGCCAAATGCCCATGGAGATTGACAGTCATCCAGGTCATGGTTGTCCGAAAGGTGCCCGTCCAGGAGGCAACTGGACTCTCCTTGAAGACACCTCTCATTCAAGAAGCCCCCTCAGCTCCAACTGGACAGTGGGGAATGGAAGGATCTACATTCCTTTGCACTACCCAGGTAACCCTGAGGATACAGGTAAACTCCAAATGGCCTCAATGACTCTCTAAAAGAATGCAAATGACCAGTGTCTGTAAGGAATATAAATCCTTCCATTCCCCACCATCCAGTCAGAGCTGAAGAAGCTTCTTGAATGAGAAGTGAAACATCTTCAAAGGAAAAACAAGAAAATCCAGTTGCCTCCTGAAAAAGCACCTTTGGGACAACCATGACCTGGATGACTGAAAATCTCCATAAACATCTTGCTATTGCTAAATGAGTCAAACAAGTAGGAGACAGCTAACTTCCCCTTTTTCCTAGAATCTTTCATTGAATAGTTAAATATGGCTTCTCCAAAGTATATCACAAGCAAGAGTAATCAGACTAGTCCCTATGGAGCAAAATAAATAAATCAATCAATCAAAATTTGCAGCTAGTCAAAATCTTTAATTAGAATCAACCAAAATCACACATATGCACAGTCAAAAAAGAGCAGTCTTTTAAGTTTTTCTAAAGCAATCTTGGCTTATAATTCTGATTGGATTGCTCTAAAGTTGGGCATGAAGTCATAGATTAAGAAGCAATAGACTAGGAAGCAGAGTTATACAAGAAATGAACCTTTTTCATTGATGAAGAGCACTTGCCAATTCTCATGTGAAATTGAGTTTTAAATGAAATCTTGAGTTCTGTATCAAAGAATCAGTTACAGACTTGGAAGGAAATTTCCAAGTACGCTTGTAGTTTCTATTCAGTTCTGATCTGTCCTGGTTATATTTTTTGCTATATTATGTAATACATTTTTCACATGTTCAGTTGCATATGCTCTGTATTAATAATCACCCTGCAATTATGGGTTGTAGTCTCAAATTGTTGAATATATTGCACAGCCTGCCTTTTTGTCTTCTATTTATTTTTCAGTTTTAACAAAAATGTGTATCTGATGACATTGATGTCAGCTTTAATAGAATGGAAGTAAAGGATAAAATTGAACATTTCCTGTAAGGAATGCAGGCAAAAAACTAAGAAAATCTCCGGATTGTGACAAGGTAGAAATATGAACAATAAATAAAATGGGGAGATGCATAAGGAATGAGGGGAAAAACTGTTCACAGGGTAAAAAATAAGAAAAGTTAAGAAAAATAAAATGATCAGAATATATTAAGAGTTTTGCAATAGTTCAGCTTCAGTTGGAAGAGATGTTTCAGAAGGACTTCAGGACCTGTGATACATAAAAGCAGCCATATCTCTTTTTCAGAATTACACAGATATTATGTAATGCAGGACTACTTCATTAGTAACGCCTTTCAGACATTATTGCACTTTACTTTGGTTTCCCTGTGTCAGCTGTAGAAAGGTATATTCCTTTGCAATGAGAGCGTAGGCATAAAATTTGAAATCCCTGCCTTATTCTAGCAATTATACACTGCATCTTGCAACAGTAATTTAACTCAGTACATACAAAGCATGGATAAAAAAAAAATAAGAAACCTGCCATAGGATCATTAGAGTTCCTGCAGTGGAAACGATTTTTTTTGTGGTTCTATAAAGAGTATCATCTTATTTTTAAAAATGAGTGTTGAAACCATGGCACAATTATTATGTCCAGGACTGATGACCAGCAAAGAACATCAAAGCTTGGTCAATCAAAACATGAAATAAAGGATCATTTTCTCCTATTTCAAGAAATAAAGTCTCTGTTGAGCTGCTTATCTTGTTGTATATAGAATAAATTTTGTATCAGAGGTTTGAAGCTAAAAAAAAAACTGAAATGGGAAGGAAGGAAGGAAGGAAGGAAGGAAGGAAGGAAGGAAGGAAGGAAGGAAGGAAGGAAGGAAGGGAGGAGGGAGGGGGAGGGAGGGAGGGAGGGAGGGGAGGGAGGGAGGGAGGGAGGGAGGGAGGGAGAGGGAAAGGTTAAGCTATCCAGAAAATAAAATAATGAAGTCTTTTGACTTCAAGCTGCAGTGATACTAGAATGACAATATGAATGTAATAAAACTTTCATATATAGGCAGTCGCTGAGTTAAGAATGTCCAAGCCCAGACACAAACAGGTGGTCTGTTACTAAAAATAGTAGGCAGTTTTGTCTGTCCTTGAGCCAAAGAAGCACTGAAGCTCTACATTTTTGATATACAGCCTATTTTCAGTGATTTCTGAAAGCATTGCACGGTTTCAGAGCTTTATCGGCTGGAAGAAGGACAATGCCAGCTGCCATTTTCATAATAGACTGTCCACTTGTAAATATGAGTTTCTCCTTAAATACAATTCAGCTTAAAGTCAGAGTTAAGTAATGGATTTCACTTTTAATCCAGGGACTGTCTGTAAATGCCACAATTATGTACTAGTATTCCAATATTTGATTCAAGCACCTAAGTTGAAACCTTTAATATTGTGCATACTTCATACTTTCCCTTTGCACTTGTCCTATGGATAGCCAATCTACTGAGAAGTAAATTTGCATATCTTTAAGCTTGTGATGACCATTATTTCAAAGAAAATGGTTCCATTATACATTATTTATCCACAAAAATTGGTATACTATTTTTAACTTACTAATATCCTCTGGGGAATCATAAGGCAAACTGAGATTCAGGAAAAAAATAATATATATTAATCATTATGGCTTATAATAAGTCAAGCTTGCATACCTGCTGACAGTTATGAATTATTGACTTAATCTCCGGGATTGAAAAAAAGAGGTAATAACAATCCTACAGAATCTTGCTGATTTATCATCAAATCGTGTTTTATATCTGTTTTAGTTTCTGTAATCATGTCTATGGATCAGTATAAAATTGAACGGTGAAATCTGGGGAAAATATTGATGTATTTTTGCTCAGAATGTGCTTAGTGAAAAAAATGGCTGTTTGCTGAGTGAAAAAATGATTTTATGAGTCACTTTTTGGTCCAAAAAATATTCCCAGTGATAAATAGTTTAGCCATAGAGATAAATCAAGAACAAGAATTATCTATATTTAAAAACAAAGAACTGAATTAATTGCATTGTAAAATATTCAGAACACCAATAATTTAATAACTTGATTTAAATTCTGCTAAGACAGACTTAGTCTAATTTCCCAGTGGAAGGGCTTGCAGTTAAGGTACTGCCATAAAAAAAAAGGATCTTCTGAAACAGATTTTATGCTAGAGATAGGGTCATAATTGAGGAGTGGTGTTTTCAGGTGTCCTTTCCTAATGCTACCAGATCTGAGTGACAAAATTCTGGATAAGCTGTAGATCAGGGCTTTTCAACCTTTTCAGAGATTGTACCACTTTTAGGACATGACAATATTCGAGTACCACCAGTGCTTAGCAAGGTGTCAAAAAAGTAATGACTAAAAAAAAGGGGGGGGGGTTGGGCTTTACTGGTTAGATTCATTTGTTGTTAGAGAAATGGCTAGTTTATAATATTATGGAAAAGTAAAAAGTTGAGGTTCAATGTTAATGCTTCCTTCTACTGCAACAGAGGAAGTTAGAAGTCAATGCCTTTTCTTGTTCCCCTCTCCCCCTTACTTTTCCCTTTTTCTCTCACCCTTCACTCACAAAAGCCCCTCCCTGGCTCTTTCCCTCACTCACACATTGCTCCCAAAGCCTTTCACTGGCTCTTTTCCTCACTCTCACATTGCTCACAAAGCCTCCCGCTCGCTCTTTCCCTCACTCACTTGTTGCTCACAAAGCCTCCCGCTCACTCTTTCCCTCACTCACTTGTTGCTCGCAAAGCTTCCCACTTGCTCTTTCACTCACTCACATGTTTCTCGCAAAGCCTCTTGCTCGCTCTCTCAGTCACTTACTGCTTCACTAACAAAGCCTCTTCTCTTCTCTCTCTTTCTCCGTGTGTTTTTCCCCCTCCCTCTCCCTCCAAAACCTGCTCCTTTTATAGCTTCTCCTCTCTCTGCCCTCCTCCTTTTCTCTTCCGGGTGCGCCGGAAGCTCCAATCAGCATGTAGCCGCGCCTGCAGATCCTGGGGCTTCTGCAGAGCCCTGCAGCTCCAGCTGATCTCCTCCAGGCCTGTGTGGCACCGCTTTAGCTCATTCTGTCCCCCCGCTATACTTGGCTAGGGATCACGTACCACCTTCCAGATGCTAAAGTATCACCAGTGGTATGCATACCACCCACTGAAAAACCCTGCTCTAAATCAGGGCTTTTCAACCTGTGGTACACGTACCACTTGTGGTACACGTACCACTTGTGGTACACGTACCACTTGTGGTACACGTACCACTTGTGGTACACGTACCACTTGTGGTACATTAACAAGTGGCAGGTGGTACGCAGCCCTGCCTAGCCAAGTGTAGTGGGGGAGGGAAAGAGCCAGCACAGGCAAGGACTTACAGTGAAAGATTCCTCTGGAGCTGCAAAGGCACGGAGGAGAGAAGGAGGGAGGGAGGGAGATGGAGAGTGGGAGGATTCTTATGTGCTTTTGTGACTTTGAAGTTCTGGGATTTGTGCAATGTGGGCTTTGTGTTCTTAAGGAGTGTTTGGCAATTTCTATTTGGCTGATGTCTTGTGTTAGCTTCTATTGCTCTGCTGTTGTTAGCTGTAAGTTTTGCTGCAAGGGATTTTGAAGTATTTTTCTCCTGAATGGATTTTGCCTGTAGATTCCTTTACTTATGAATGGAGCCATTTGGGGAGGCTGCCTTAGCCGGCAGCCAATACTTACTACATTTTTTTTTCTTCCTTCCTTACTTTCCTTTCTAGCCAGTAGCTAATTCTTAAAGGGGAATGTGCCTTTTTAAGCTAGTTCACTCAGCAGTTTGTCTTTTCTGTTTCTGGAGGCTTTTCCTTGTTTGATGAATATATGGAAGAGAAAAAATATGGGGGGGGTTCAAATTCTTCCTTCAGAAGGAGGTGGGCATGAGAAAGAGGGAGGCAGGGAAGGAGGGAGGGAGTCCTGCCTTAGCACTTGGCCACCAGCAGCCCTGCCATTGACTTTACTTGTCAAAAGGTTGCAAAAGGGGATCACATGACCCTGGGACACTGTGACCATCATAAATATGAATCAGTTGCCAAGTATCCAAATATAAATCAAATGACCCTGGGCATGCTGTAGTGGTCATAAGTGTGAAAATGATCATAAGTCATTTCAGTGCAATTGCAACTTTGAACAGGGTGGTTTTTTTGATCATCAAGTTTTTGACACCTTGCTTGGTGGTACTCGAATATTGCCATATCCTAAAAGTGGTACAATCGGTGAAAAAGTTGAAAAGCCCTGCTCTAGATGACAGTAAAGAGATACATAAAACTGTAATTCATTGCTGCCATCTAGTGGCTATCTAGATTTCCACAGACCTGATCCAGTAATTCAATTCATTCATATTATATATGTAAGAACAGATCATGATCACTGAATTCCTTCAGAAAACAAAAAGGAAGTCAGAGCATCTAACATAGGATTAGTTAATATTGTCAAGAAAGCACACAGTAAAAAGCAATCTGCCATCTAAAAGCCACTTCAAGCAGGAAAATAGGACACAACTCATCGAACTGGGTTATAATGAGAAGATTGAGCGTATCTGTTATGTCTACCACAGTGGAACTTATAATCGGGTCTATAATGTGAAATATTCAGATTATAGCTTGGATAAATAAGCAGAAATGGTCTGCCTGTTGTTCCTATCATGCACTAATACTACAGAAAGAACAGTGAAGTGAAAACAGGCAATAAAAGTGAATGAGTATTGGACAATAGCTTCTCTTCCTCATGATCTGTCTGTATTGCCCCAAATGCTCAGATTTGCTGCTTTCCATTGCCATAAGTTGACAAAAGTTGTGGCTTCATCTACTTCTCTGCATAATAGCAGAAATATGTGTACAAGATGGTGAATGAGACAGGTAGATGTCAAAATTGCAATTTGGAGTTGCATGGCTTTAAAGATAGGAACCCATGATGGTTCATAATTGGAGGAAGGGGGCAGAGAGGTAGAAGAGACTTTTCACATGGACCAACTTAAATATACTCGTGCACTTGCATTGTTGAACCAACACACTTGACATGACTAGCTTAAATTGCCATGATAACTCCACTATCATAACACCCTGATAACTTCTAATGTCACTAAATACAAATGAATGTAAAGAGGGGGGGGGACTTCCATTTTAACCTTGGCTGAATGTGACCTGGCTTTGCAGAAACTATTTGGCCAGGTAGCTGTTTAAAGAGAATAGTATTATAATAAAAATTGGATATAAAAAGGAAATAAAGGACGAGGAACAATTGAGCAAGCAACATTGGCACCAGTGATTGACCATTGCTAAACTCTAACAATAGCCTTAAAAATAACAGGCTAAAACTATGTAATACACAAAAAAAGCCTATTCTCTTTCCAATTGCAGAGCAACTAATGACTCCCTCGGTGGCTGGTATTGATTGGATTTACAAGTAGACCTAGGTAATGGTTTGTTTCAACATGGTTTGAAACAAAGCATGGTGGCTGAGCTCCCATGTTATCCTAAATCCAAACAAATCATATTATAATTCATTCTTATGCATAACAACAATGCTTTCCTAGCTCTTATAAATGCATATATATTCTGTACATAACCTGATTTTTCCACAATTGATTGTACAGGTGTGGAATACTGGAAACAATATTATCCATTGGGGAGAATGAGCAACAATCAAGTGACCAGGCTCAAATTATTATATTTTGATCACGTTATGTGAAAACCTAGCTTTCTTGAGATGTTCGTACTGAAAAAGGTGAAAGAAGAAAGGTTTACCAGAAGCAAGAAGGATGGACTTATTTACAGTGATAAAGAGTGAGCTTTTGGAAGCCCTGAAACGCCACATTGGGAACAGATAATCCTGGAGAAAATAATATCTGTGTGATTGCCAAGAATGGACAACTATATAATGGCAAGTATTCATTCATCATTTATTTATTATTAAATTTATATGCTGCACATTTTACTGTTGAAGCGGCTCTCATGCCTTTACACAATGTAAATCCTGTAAATATTTAGAAGTCTGTTTGTAGGGCCTACAACCATGAAATGCCCAAAATCTAGAAAGGCTTTAATTGTGCTGTAATTGAGGTTGACCCATGTTATCAAAATTCAGTGAATGATCAGAGTTTTGTGATCCGTGTAAGATCTGTGAACTGCACCACACCTTTAAACTGCAGTTCAGAAGATTGTGAGTGGAAGGGGTTCCTATCTGAGTCCACAGTTATAGAGTAACCCATACTTACATTCATAAAGGAACAATTCTGGCTTGTTGATTTTTTTCTCTCCTCATTTCAGAGAAAACTGTAGCATTTTTACATTTATGAAGACTGTATAGAAAATGCACAGGAGCAAGTGCAAACTTTTCAGACTGTTGAAGCAACTTTCCATATTTGTGCATCAGCCTCTATATATACAATACTAATGTGTTCCTTTGAGCACATGATCTAAAGCATCTGGAGAGTATCAATCTAGGAAACATTACCCTACTTTAAAGTTGAAAGGATTTGCTATAAAACTGATATTTTAACATTATCGTCTTTTAAAATCTGTGAACATGTTTGAGTTAGTTTTTAACCACATTTGCTTGCCTGTTCAAATGTTTTTGTGTTCTGTTTGGAATTCTGGTGTCGCAGTGGCCTCTGTTGTTGTTATCTTGGTATCACACTTTAGAAGAAGATCTTTGCTTTATTTAGGAGATTTGCAGAAATCTCTGTGGCTTTGACAAAACTGTTTGCTAAACTGGAGCTGAGCAATAGCTAACCTTTATACTTTAAGACCAAAGAAGGATCCAGATGGATTATATGAGTCCTGTTCATCTAATTCTATGTTCTCTTTCCAACAACCATCAGTCAGTTATCTCTGGAAGGGCCTTAGCTGAAGATGATGGCAACAACCTTCAGTTGTTGTTTGGTGCTGCTGCTGCTTCTCCTCAAAATATTTACTTTCTACTAGAGGTTTCCTATAAAAATAGCAAACAAATTTAGTTAATGGCTAAGGTTTGCTAGTTTGTGGCCATTTACTTAGTAGACATTCTCTGTCCAGTTTACAAGATTTAAAAAAATGACAAAAATTGAGTGACACAACATTTTTCAACTGATTAAAAATATGAAACAAAAGGGGGCTTCTAGTATGGGTGAGTCATGTCTGACTGAAAATGGCTCCACAAACAAGCAGAGACATTGACCACTGTGGTGAATGAGAGTGGTGAGTAGACCAGTCTCTCCAGAGGAAAGAATGGGAGATCACCCACTATTCCTGTGGATGGCAACTCCTTGCAAGGAGACCATAAAGCAGTAGTCTCCTGCAGGTTTAAACACCAGGATTTGGCATATTTGATCTCAGCAACAACTGAGTGTTTAATAAGGACACTAAGCCAACCAAACTCAATTTTAACCACATTCAGAAATGTTAAAGGTAACCTCTTTATGGATATTAGAGACCTTAAAAATGGTGTGCTTCATTTGGCACCTGATGAGTTTTACCTTCTTCTTTGGATTTAAGAAATTTTAAACAATGATTTAAACATTTAAAACAATATGTAATTGGCAAAAAAACAGAGAGAGAAATTTTGATTTATATTTTAAACGGATTGGGAGGCCAGAGAGATTTAGAATATTAGTTATTTTTGCTGTAAGATTTGTAAAACAAAGTATACAATTAAATAATAAACCCATATAGAGTGTATTATTAAATATTAAACCCATATTAGGAAACAATGCTTGATAAAGATTGCAACTAGGCACTAAAGGAAACTAAAGGACTAGGCAGAAAAGAGATTTCTTTCCTTATTCATGTCAAAAGCACCTAAAAATTATAGACATATAGCATTCAACACTGAGCAAGTAAAATAGATATAAAATAGGTCATAGAAATATAACACATATAAAAAGTATGTAAAATAAATAGGATTTGACCCAGAAGCACCGATCCAGAAATGACTGTATCTACTAAGAAAAGAGTTAATATGGCTAAGTTGGCAGCCCCTCAAATACTGGAATACTGCTATCATGTCACCCCTATTTCTTCTTTTCCTTAGACTAGCCAAACCCAAGTCCTGCAGCCGTTCATCATATGTTTTAGTCTCCAGGCCTTGGATCATCTTAGTTGCTCTTCTCTGAACTTTTTCCAAAAACTCAACATCTTTTTTGTAGTATGGTGACCAAAATTGATTGCAGTATTCCAGGTGTGGTCTTACTAGAGTTTTATAAAGCGGTACCAATACCTTGCGTAATCTTGATTCTGTGCCTCTGTTTATACAGCCCAGGATTGTATTGGCTTTTTTGGCTGCTGCTGCACACTGCTGGCTCATATTCAAGTGATCATCCACTAGGACTCCAAGGTCCCTCTCACAGTTACTGTTTTTGAGCCAGGTCTCGCCTAATCTGTACTTATACTTTTAATTTTTCCTGCCTAAATGTAAAACTTTGCTTTCCTCCACATTAAATTTCATGTTGTTGGATAGGGCCCATTGTTCAAGTCTGTCAAGTTCAGTGTCATCTGCAAATCTGATGAGTTCCCCATCTATTCCCTTATCTAAGTGAGTTCATAGGTTTCAAATGATCCATGGAACAAATAGAAAGCGTTTTTATTCCTGTGTAGTTTCACTTTGTACATGTGCATGTAATACAGGAATCCTTTTGATTGAATACCAAAGGGAAAGAAAGAGAAAGTTGTACTTTACTCCCTCCATCCCCTTTGATCTTCTCCTGACTTGTGCTTGGAATAATTATTTGTGCATATATAGGCTGATAGACAGACAGATAGATAAACAGACAGACAGGGATAATCAGTCTGTGTAGGTTATGTGGAGATATAATTATCTAAGAAGAGGAAATGCTATATATGTGGATTTAATTAAGCAGCTTAGA